>OW052185.1:72672495-73155608 GCA_932526625.1 Rhingia campestris
CTTTTCGACGATGCGAAGGTCTGCATTTGACCATGGGGCTTTCGTCTCGTCGATGAACTTCGTCAACCAACTCAGTGTGCACTTATTGTCACACTGGATTATTTTGAATCCTTTGAACGTGGTCAGCTGTCCAAAGAGCGGGATGTTCCCTGCATTTTTTAGGATAGCGTCGTTCACTCCGTCCAGGATTCTAATTTCTATTAGTTGCCATTGGTCATGAGATAGTTTTCGTTCTGGATTACCAAAGTCGACAATAGCGACCCGAAAACTATCTTTGTCCTTTACTGGGTTATGACTGGCGTCTAACCTAGGTTTCGTATTCCTACCTATGATTGGAGAGACTGTGTCATCGTGCCTTCCTCTCTTGGAGGCACCTGCAGTTGGTCCAGGCTTGGTCGCAACCTTACCTGCAGCAGCTGATGGTCCCTTAGGTGTGGCCGCAGCTGAGGTGGAGGGTTTACAGCTCTCCATCCTTTCCACGACTACTTCCCTTTTATGAGAGGAGAGCTCCCTGCCTGTGCGCCTTTTTTGCCGCCACGCTTCGGCTGTAGCTTTTAGCGTCTCCTTAGCTCTGCTAAGTGCTGCCGTGTCCTTTTCCGTGAAGGAATCTGGGTCACGGTGCTTGAACCTACGTAGAAGCCTCTGCGCGTTGGCCCTCATTTTTAGAGGAGCTTGAACCTCTGACTTCGGTTGGGGTCGTACGGCGTTCCTCAGCCTACTCTCTTCCACAGACACAGCAGCGTTGGAGTTTTCCAAGCTGTCGTGATGCTTCGGATCGCTGCGGCGAGTAATAACCGTACAATAGTTACCTAATGTTGAGTCAGCCTCTCCTTGTCCTATCGTCAGTGTCTCACAGACCCCTGGCGGCGTTGAGGTTGATCGATTTCCTTTGCCTGATGAGTTGTTGCTCATCACAGCGCCGGTGAATTCAATCATCCCCAGCTCCTCCTTCGGGTTCTGATTGACGTTTGTGTCCGTTTTGTCCTCTGATCCATCCTTGGTATGGTCTGGAGAGACTGTTCTCCAGTTGGATTGACCAGGGTCACTCACGACTGGAGGCAATCTCTTCAGCTCACAAACACTCTTATTCTGCGTTACCTCACCACCTAAGGTACGAGCGAGCGGCTCATTCTCTTCTGTGGTGAGATTCTGCAGAATAAGGGTGCTTTTAATGCAGTCCCTTGTTTCGGAGTTTGAAGGGATCATGTCAACTCCTAGTGGGCATGCGCCCGTAACATCGTTGACCGATCCATCCAGCTCTCCTTCAGCTTCGATTCCTGTATCTCCTCTCGGCGAGCGACGAGCGAGCGGCTCGTCGGCTGCTGGGGGGGTATACAAGGGATCATCAGCCATGATTTCGCCTTTGACTTTCGCAGGGTCTGATGAGACCATTCTTTGTCTTAGCGGGCCAGCGCCCTGCATCAAAGGTGGTCCCATCAGTCCCTTCATGCTCGAGGTACTCGGTGCGTTCATTGAGCAGGTACGAGCTATCGGCTCATTCTCTGCTAATGTCAGACTTTGTAAAAACTCTTGAGCTTTCTGAAGTCTCAGGCGATCCTTTTCTCCTAGAGTTACTATCTTGCCTAATCTTCTGATCGTCAACTTGCATGATTTTACTTTGCTGCGGATGGACGCAGTTGACGATATTGAGAATTTAGATGAGCTGGCGTTAGAGCAGGTGTCATCCTCATCGAGAAGAAGTTTCTCCATTTGGATGTCTATTGCTCCTTCGCTTCCCCCATCTGACAGTATCTTGGAGTTTGACGGATCTCGGAGCAAGAGGCTTTCCTCCTCCTCCGTCATTTGTTGTTGAGAATCGGTTTTTATAGGGTTTGGAGTGCCCGATTCATTTGCACTCGTCCCTTTTTTGTTTTGTTTGTTTTTGTCAATTTTGGACCCACGAGTAAGGGGGAAGGAATGTCATCCTGTACTCACCCCCTGTATACAGGAAAGGGGAAATTGGATTAAAACTAGAGGTCCCCAGGTATCTAGAGTTTGCGCTAGCGACTGAGCATTCCCTCAGCCATGCAGGTATCGGCGCGCGCCTTACCTTGGAGACCACCTTTTGGTTTTCGTTTCCTCGCCACTGACCTTACCGGCATGGGTGGCCCTGACAGTTTATGTTTACATAGACTTCCGGTTTCGCTCCGTGGTTCATTGGAAACTACTTAAGCCCTTTCACCGCGACAAGGTGAGTGATCGTCGAAAGGGAATGGTTAGTGTAGGAATAATCAATTGGGCAATTGACTCCTTCTCCCCCTATAAATCTCCAGGAGTCGATGGTATTATCTCGATCATGCTACAAAAATCGAAACACCTCGTAACAGCATTCCTACACAAACTGTTTGTTAGTAGTCTAAAATGCGGTTACATCCCTAGGTGCTGGCGGGAAGTAAAGGTAGTCTTTATCCCAAAAGCCGGCAAGCCCAGTCACACGACCGCGAAGGACTTTAGACCAATAAGTCTTACATCCTTCATACTAAAAACCTATGAAAAACTAATGGATATCTACATTCGTGACAAACTCGACCCCCAATACATATCCTCGGCACAGCATGCCTACACGAAAGGTAAGGGAGTCGAAACTGCATTTCTCGACATTGAAGGAGCCTTCAATAATGTGAACACAAACGCAGTCGAAAGAAACCTCGCGAAGAACAACGTGGACCAACCTCTAATACATATTATTGGAAGTATGCTCAACCACAGAAATATAAATGCGAATCTGGGAGACACCCATCTCAAAGTAATAGCATCAAGAGGCGCACCACAAGGAGGCGTTATCTCACCTCTGTTGTGGAACATAGTCATCAATGAGATACTCATAAAGCTACAGCGAAATGGGGTTAAAGTCATAGCCTACGCAGACGATGTGGCGATACTAGTTAAAGGGAAATTCCTACCCACTATTAGTGAACTCCTCGAGCGGGCATTGAAAACTCTCAACGAGTGGACAAAACAATGTGGGCTTGGCATCAACCCCCAGAAAACGGAACTCGTTCTCCTTACGAACAAGAAGAAGATACCAATATTCGACCTACCGGCTATCGATGGGACTGCCCTCAAACTAGCCGATAGTGCAAAGTATCTGGGTGTCAATCTTGATAGAAAACTCAACTGGAACCTAAATGTGCGCGAGCGCATTAAAAAGGCCACAGTCGCTTTCTATACGTGTAATCGAATATTCGGAAAAAACTGGGGTCCGAACCCCAAGATCATCCTATGGATGTACACGGCCATTGTGAGACCTATATTAACATATGGGGGCTTGTCTGGTGGCAATCCACAAATAAAATCACCCATCTGAAAAATATGATAAAGGTACAAAGGATAGCATGTGTGGGCGCTACTGGCGCAATGAGAACCACGCCAACAGCGGGACTGGAAACCATCCTTAACCTGCTACCGCTAGACCTTTACATGCAAGAATCTGCAGCCAAAAGTGCTCTAAGAATCAGCCAGATCAACTGCTGGAAATCGAACTCAGGAGGACATGCCCAAATTCTACACAGATATCTGGGCTCAGCTGTATCCTCTGACTACATGCTGCCTCACCATGACTTTCAAAGACCATTTTCCTGCATCCTCCCAAGCAGAGAGGAGTGGGAGAAGAACGAATTGGGCCCCGAAACCATATCCATCTACACTGATGGTTCAAAAATGGATGTAGGCGTTGGAGCTGGAGTGTTTTCAGAAACACTTAAGCTAAACAGCACCTTTCGTCTCCCTGAGCACAGCAGTGTCTTCCAAGCCGAAATATTGGCAGTAGCAGAGGCAGCCAAAGCGACCTCAATGCTGGCGATACCACCAGATGATATCACCATCTTTATTGACACTCAGGCTGTAATTCTTGGCGTCCAACATAATGTAAAGCTCTGCTGGGTACCCGGACACAGAGGCATACAGGGCAATGAAATTGCTGACGAACTGGCAAGAAAATGATCTGCCTCCAGCACTGAACAAGCAGACCAGTCTGTCAAACCACCGCTATGCGACCTCAAATCTCAGGTGGGACAGAAAACACTGATCGCTGCCAAAAACAGGTATAACTCCCTTCCCACCTGTGAAACTTCCAAAAGGATGTGGCCTGAGTATGACAAAGCCAGAACCCATAAACTACTTCGTAGAAACAGGAAATCTGTCTCTACTTTAGTTGGGATTCTTACTGGACACAACTTACTAAAAAGCCACAAATTGAAAATGCATCTCATAGATGATGACCTCTGTAGAGGCTGCGGTGATGAAGAAATACACGAGGACACCCTCCACTTTCTGTGCCACTGCCCAGGCCTCAGCCAATTAAGAATGAGAACCTTAGGAAAATACTTTTTTCATGACCTCACGGATCTATCCGAAATCCCTCTCCCTAATCTTTTCAGGTTTGCATCAACATCTGGATGGCTGGAAAGAAGCTAACAACAATGGACAGTAACGGGACAATGAATGAACCAACCACATAAGTGGACCCCCAACGGGCATCACAATGGGTCTATATTGACCTGAGTGCGATGAGGGAGGACACACACCGTCTGCCTCATCAACCCACCAACCTAAATATGCTGCTCAGACACTTTTTTGAAATTCCTTACGGTTTGGCCAAAAAATAAGTTTTCCTAATAAGGGGGCGTGGCAGTGTGCGGATTTCAAATTTTTTTACACTTGTTCTGGTGGCACGGACGAGGATCCTATATATCGAATTTCACTATCCTAGCTCAAAATTTAAGGCCCAAAAATCGGTGAGAACAGACAGACGGACGGACGGACGGACAGACAGACATGGCTAATTCGACTCAGCTAGCGATTCTGAGTCGATCCATATACTTTGAGGTATATGTAGCAAAATTATTTCTCTATGTTACAAACTAAGTATCAAAACTAATATACACCTATGGGATAGGGTATAAACATATGAGAAGGCTACATTCCGGTGTGCGGATCGTTGAATACCCTATCCCATCCCATCTTTAAAATAATATCCCCAAAATGTGGGCTTTATGGCGATAAAATACAGAAATGACATTGTCAGAATATCTTGCTCAGACAGTTTATCAAAACCTTTTATGGTTCGACAAAAAACAACGTTTTTGTATTGCATATGAATTCGGGTAGGGAAAATAAATGGTTTTTGTAGGAGAACGCCCCAAAAAATGGTCGTGGGTTAAAATAGTCTATTGACGAAATGTTCATATTAATACTACCAATGATTTTGCATCGAAAAATTTCAAATTTGGCCAAAGAACGTTTTTTTTTTATAGAAAACGCCCCCAAATTGTGGGCGTGGTAAAAAACTTTGTATTGAAGAAATATTAGATATTACGGTTCTCTAAATATGTTTTTCAGACACTTTTTTAAAATTCCTTACGGTTTAGCCAAAAACTACGTTTTTTTTAAAAAGGGGCGTGGCGGTGTGCGGATTTTAAAATTGTTTATACCCTATCCCATAGGGGGGTATATTAGTTTATATACTTAGTTTGTAACATAGAGAAATAATTTTGCTACATATACCTCAAAGTATATGGATCGACTCAGAATCGCTAGCTGAGTCGAATTAGCCACGTCTGTCTGTCCGTCCGTCCGTCCGTCTGTCTGTTCATCACCGATTTTTGGGCCTTAAATTTTGAGCTAGGATAATGAAATTTGGTATATAGGATCCTCGTCCGTGCCACCAGAACAAGTGTAAAAATTTTTAAAATCCGCCCACTGCCACGCCCCCTTTTTAGGAAAACTTATTTTTTGGCCAAACCGTAAGGAATTTCAAAAAAGTGTCTGAGCAGCATATTTAGACAATCCTAATATCTATATTTCGTTCATACAAAGTTTTTTGCCACGCCCACTTTTTGGGGGCGTTTTTAGTAAAAAACGCTTATTGTCCAAATTTTAAAAATTTTGAACAAATTTTTGATGCAAATACTTCCGCAATGGTAATATAAACATTTTGTCCATAGATCATTTTCACCTACGCCCACATTTTGGGGGCGTTTTCTTACAAAAACCATTTGTATACCCCATCCCAAGGCATTAGCAATAGAAATACGTTGTTTTTTGTCGAACCACAAAAGATTTTGAGAAACTGTCTGAGCAATATATTGTTACAATGTCATTTTCTGTATTTCATCGCCATAAGGCCAATATTTTGAGAATATTAATTTAAAAGATGGGATGGGATAGGGTATTCAACGATCCGCATAGCGGATTGTACCCTATCCCATCCCATCTTTAAAATAATATCCCCAAAATGTGGGCTTTATGGCGATAAAATACAGAAATGACATTGTCAGAATATATTGCTCAGACAGTTTATCAAAACCTATTGTGATTCGACACAAAACAACGTTTTTTATTGCATATGCCTTAGGGTAGGGCATAAAACTGGTTTTTGTAAGAAAACGCCCGCCCGGGCGTGGGTTAAAATGGTCTATTGACGAAATGTTCATATTAATACTACCAATGATTGTGCGTTAAATTTTTTTTCGAAAATTTTAAAATTTGGACAAAAAGCGTTTTTTACTAAAAACGTCCCCAAAAAGTGGGCGTGGCAAAAAACTTTGTATAGGCAAAATATAGATATTAGGATTGCCTAAATATGCTTCTCAGAAACTTTTTTGAAATTCTTTACGGTTTGGCTTAAAACTACGTATTTCTAAAAAGGGGCGTGGCAGTGGGCGGATTTTAAATTTTTTTACATTTGTTCTGCTCCTTCGGCAAGAGAGTCTATATACCAAATTTCAACTCTCTAGCTCAAAATTTAAGGCCCAAAAATCGGTGACACACAGACGTACGTACGGACGGACGGACAGACAGACATGGCTTAATCGACTCAGCTAGCGATTCTGAAATGATCCATATACTTTGAGGTATATCTATCGAAATTATTTCTCTATGTTACAAACTTAATGTCAAAACTAATATACCCCTATGGGAAAGGGTATAAAAACATATGAGAAGGCTACAATCCGCTGTGCGGATCGTTGAATACCCTATCCCATCACATCCTTAAAATTAATATCTCCAAAAAGTGGGCTTTATTAGCCCATAATATAGAAAATGACATTGTCACAACAATATATTGTTCAAACAGTGGGCGTGACAAAAAACTTTATATGAACGAAATATAGATATTACGATTGTCTAACTACGTTTCTTAGACACTGTTCCGGAATAAAACGCCCGAACACTTTGAATGTTTGTTAGACACTGATTTTTATTTTCATAATTATTTCTTACGATCTAATACCTTAACTAAATAAAAGAGACAAACAATGCAGCATGTCCAGATGCATGATGAAAATGCAAACCTTTCAGATGCAAGTCTGTTTCCTGTAGCTTGTGCAGACGCTTTTTGATTTCTGTAATCTCGCCAATATGATCAATGACATGTGCCCCCAGCGGCTTGATGGAATCTTTATTGTCTTTGATTTCATTGGTCAAATATGTCCCAAAGACTCCCTCGACCGAAGACTGCATGTTGTTGCTGGATGGTAGGTTTGTTTTGCCGATCTGGCGTGAGCATCCCGGAGAAAGTGTCAGAACTCCCTGCTTTGGCAACTGTATTAAGTCTTGGCATTTGTGATCACAAAATACATGTAACGTGGAGTCCAACGACGTTTTGAAGAGCCATTTGCGTTGATTTGCCAGATTAACCCACATATTTCTGCTGGTGGCTTCCACAAATTGACAATATAGGTCCTTGTGCGGTTTCAACGGAGATACTTCACACATATTGTCATTAGCATCCTGCCAGGCCCACTGACTCTCGCAGATGTATTGCCGCTCGCCACCTTCTTTGCATCGATGAAAATCTAACTCCGACATCAAGTGATATACATCTCCCTCATGACTGTATATGAGGTATGGCCTGGGTATTGATGCCACCACGTGATTCAACCCATGCACGACCGGAACCGGTATAACCTTGAAAATATTAGACGATCTGGTAGATATTAGTGGAATCTGAGTCTTTATTACCAGTTTGCTGTCCACAATGACCGCCTTGCCCGTTAACAACCGAAGCACCGTTGCAACCTGATTTCCTTTGCCTCCAGGAATCTTTAACGTTTCCGGCAATCCCTCCTTGATTTTTGTTAACTCCATCGTGAGTTGCTCAGGTTTGAGCAAATCTGGGCTAACTTTTCCATGGTTGATATCCATTAGCAACCTTATTATGTTGAATTGCGTTGTTTCGATTTCTCTTAATTGGGCCTCTATATCTTTGGAAATCGCCATGAATTTGATTGATTCTTTATAAACAAAGAATCTCTCCTGCATAAGTTCGGTGATGTTATCAACTCTTTCCTGTATTTCTTCGTAATTCGTGTTCACTTCGTCTATTGTCTTCTGTAGTAAATTCATTGTGGCATCCACGACTGTTGATTGTCTGCGCAACAAATGCTCTATACTATGTTGATTCTCCAACAGACCTCTCATGTTTTCTTCCAGTTCACGCCGGTCGTCGTCATCCATCAGACCAAAAAGAAAGTTATACAAAGACCCAACGAAATTGATGCCTCGTTTCTTGCGATCGTTCCGACTCAAAAAGAATAAGTTGTTGTTTTTCCGCACCTCACTTACTCTATTCTCAATTCTTCGTAGTGTACTCTCACATTGTGTTTGCAACTCTGCCATTCTGCTACAAATTTGCCAGCTCTGAGTTGTTAAATTTTCCACCAGAGACAAAGACGTTAAATAGGTGTCCAGTTTATAATACAGTATCATATTCCATTTGGAACTGGTAACATCTACGCTGCCAAGGTTGTCCAAATAAACCGCAACATTTTCACCAATAGAATCTACCATCGTGTTTGTGCTGTTCTGTGCTGCAGCAGCTTGACTAAAGGATAATGCCATCATAGTAATCAAAACTGTCGTCATACTTATGTTAGGCTTTTTTGACCTAATTTTAACCGGCACATTTTCCGCGGCTTCTGGTTCCGGAGAACTGACACCTTCTAACACACATATTTTTGTTATCGGTCTTTTAAGAATTCCAGCCTGCGTTTTAACACTGACGACTCGAACCTTTCCGTCAGACCCATCATGTGTTTGGAGAACTCTACCCAAAGGCCATCTTGCTGGTGAAGTACTTTCATCTTTGACGAGTACAACCTGGTGTTCTTCCACATTTGGTGCTGAATGCTTCCATTTTCTTCTATGCTGCAAGCTGCTTGGATACTCTTCCTTCCATTTCTTCCAAATAATCTGAACGCAGCTTTTGAACCAATTTCCATCGGTTCAACGAATCGACTCGAATATTTTCTGGTACCTGCTCTGGAACCTCAAGTAACGGCTTACCAATTAAAAATGGCCGGGAGATAAAACATCAATACTGTCCACATCACTTCCCTGATCATACAACGGACGAGAGTTTAAAACTGCTTCAATCTGCGTAAGTAACGTTGCCATTTCTTCAAATGTCAGTTTCACCTCTCCAATTACTCGCCTTAAATGATGTTTCACCGACTTAACCGCTGCCTCCCAAATTCCTCCGAAGTGAGGAGCTCGCGGGGGCAAAAAATGCCAAGTTATTTGCTCAGACGCCAAAAATTCAGCAAGCGATACGTTATTACGAATCGCCTTTTTATACTCCTCATCTATTATCCGAGCTGCGCCAACAAAGTTTGTGCCGTTGTCGGAGTACATATGTGAGCTTTTGCCTCTTCTGGCAAAAAAACGTCGTAGAGCTGCCAAAAACGCCTCACTGCTTAAGTCACTTACAGCTTCTAAGTGAATTGCCTTCGTTGCCATGCACACAAAAATAGCAATGTAGCCTTTGTATGATTTTTGTCCCCTTCCCTTCGATACTCTCATTAGAATTGGACCGGCGTAATCAACTCCTGTGTGCTCAAAAGGATTTGATACTGAAACTCTATTCTCCGGCAGATTTCCCATTAATTGTAGTGACGTCTCTTTTCTGAATCTAGCACATTTTACACATTGCCTGACCACGTTTTTATACCCTATCCCATAGGGGGGTATATTAGTTTTGATACTTAGTTTGTAACATAGAGAAATAATTTTGCTACATATACCTCAAAGTATATGGATCGACTCAGAATCGCTAGCTGAGTCGATTAAGCCATGTCTGTCTGTCCGTCCGTCCGTCCGTCCGTCTGTACGTCACCGATTTTTAGGCCTTAAATTTTGAGCTAGGATAATGAAATTTGGTATATAGGATCCTCGTCTCTGCCTACAGAACAAGTGTAAAAATTTTTGAAATCCGCCCACTGCCACGCCCCCTTTTAAGAAAAACTCAGTTTTTGACCAAACCGTAAGGAATTTTAAAAAAAATTCTGAACAACATATTTAGACAATATTAATATCTATATTTCGTCCATATAAAGTTTTTTGCCACGCCCACTTTTTGGTGGCGTTTTCAATTAAAAACTGTTTTCGGTCAAATTTTAAATTTTTCGAAAAAAAATTTTGATGCAGAATCATTAACATTATTAATATGAACATTTCGTCTATATACCATTTCAACCCACGCCCACTTTTTGGGGGCGTTTTTATATAACAACCATTTTTATACACTACCCCATAACATATGCAGGAGAAAACCTTGTCTTTTGTAGAACCGCAAAATTGTTTTATAAGCAGTCTGAAGAACTTGTTGTCACTATATCATTTTTTCTATTTTATCCACATCGTGTTTTTAGCCATGCCCCCTTTTTTGGGGATTTTAGTTTTATGGATAGGATGGGATAGTGTATTCAACTATCCGCACAGCGGATTGTAGCCTTCTCATATGTTTCAATATAGGTTTAACACTAATTACCCAATATTCTCTTCATTACCTTAACTCCTCCATGCAATGTCACCTTGTGAAGATTACGTATCAGCAACATAGTCAAGTGACATTTAGGTAACGGCACCGGATGCTTTCTCTCATAACTCAATGCTGCATTTTTCAACCGCCCTCCAACTCGCAAGATGCCATCGTCATCCAAAAATGGATAGAGACTGGATAATTTGTTTGACGTTGTTAATTCCTCATTATATTGTAACAATTTCATTTCTGCTGGGAAACCGAGTTGTTGCGAATGCCGAATCACCTTCTTCTTTGCTTCAATGACTTCTTTACTCGTGATCCATGAAGGAAACTTTTCTCCTAAGCCTTCTAGCAAATCTGCAGATGTACGCGACTATGCGCAGTAGTTTATTTATATCAGAACTCCTTTCTATAAGATCGTGGATAACACTCCGTGATGATTTAATACATAGAACTGCACACGTTGATGTATCTTCCGTTGATGGCCATTTTGTTTCATCACACAGCCAGGATGGACCGCACCACCATAATGAATGTACCGTCAATTGTTCTGGTTTCAACCCTCTCGACGCCGCGTCTGCTGGATTGTCTTGAGATCTCACATGCTTCCAAGTCGCTGAAGGGAGATTGTTATTTATTTCCTTCACTTTCACTCGAATGAACTTGTCTTTAACATTTCCTAAGTTTCTGATCCATGCCAATGCTATTGTAGAATCACTCCAAGCATATATTTTGACATCACGTTGAATAACTTTTAATATGCTTCCTATCAGCTTTGATAGTAGATGCGCCGCGCATAGCTCCAATTTCGGCAATGTCTTCTTATTTTTGATTGGATTGACCTTCGATTTTGCTGCTAACAGTGTTATGGTTCCATTTATTTTGGTGTATACCACAGCAGCAAATGCTTTGCCCGATGCATCAGCAAACCCATGAATTTCAAGAATGTTATCCATTGACGTTGACAACCATCATGGTATCGTTATTTCTGTAATTGCAGATAACGAATTCATTATGCAATTCCATTCTTTCATTAGGTCTTGACTTAATTTGATATCCCATTGAATATCCATCAGCCACAATTTTTGGATGAATAACTTGGCCATTACTGTTACCGGTGCAAGCCAACCAAGGGGATCGTAGATTCTGGCTAACGTTGATAAGGCTTTCCTTTTCGTAAGTTCCTCGTCATTTTTCACGTTGAAATAAAAAGCAAAGTTGTCTGCATACGGTCTCCACTGTACTCCCAACGTTTTTACCGATTCGTCCTCTTGGATTTTTATAACATCGTGTTCATCAACTTGTTGAACATCGTTTAGAATCCTCGGCTCATTCGACAACCACTTTCTCAGCTTGAGCCCAAATTTTTTTAACTGCTCATCAACAGCATTTCTAATATGAGCACATTCATCTAGCGAATCAGCACCAGTCATTAAGTCGTCCATGTAAAAATCACCTGATTTAATTTTGGATTTTGCACACGACAATCATTTGCAATTTCCATCAAAACTCTTTTAGCTAGGAATGGTTCCGATGATGTGCCATATGTAACCGTTTTCAGCTTATACTGCTCAATGGACTTGTTGAAATCGCGTCTCCAAAGAATTATTTGATAAGCCTGATCCTCTGCTGCAACGCGTATCTGTCTGTACATCTTCTCGACGTCGGATGTTATCACATACTTCCATAGCCTCCATTTCAATAAAATCTCGAAGATATCATGCTGTAGTTTCGGACCAACTAGCAGAACATCATTTAAGCTGCTTCCATTCGAAGATTTTGCAGAAGCATCAAATACAACACGTACTTTTGTGGTCGAATGATCACTTCTCACCACGGCCTGATGTGGCATATAATATTTACCAACTACTTCATCTGGAATCCTTTCCATATGACCCATGTTGATATAAACATCCATAAATTTTGCATACTCTTCTCTCAAGGCAGCATTTCTTTTAAGTTTTTTCTCCAAACTCAGCAATCTTGCCGTGGCCATTTTCTTCGAATCACCGAGTTCTCGTTCCTTCTTGAACGGTAGCTTGACCACAAATCGGTTTTCCTCATTCAAATATGTTGTTGATTTGAATATTTCTTCACATATTTGATCATCTTCGCTTACTTCTGGCTCAGTTGTTATTTCCTCCATTTCCCAAAACTTCTCCATATCTGTTGTCACTGCAGATATTACCGTCTTGAGAGCATTTTTTGTTTTCAATGTGCCGGACAGCATCCAACCCAGCGTAGTTTCTTGGGCCACAACTCTATCAAATTTCCTTAATCCACTCTGCAAAATGTCAGCTAACAGATCAACTCCAATCACCACGTCAATTCTGTCGGACTTATTAAACATTGGATCTGCCAGACAGTAGTTATCCCATTTTGTTATGTCTTCATTAAACGATCTGTCTGGTTGATGTGATGTTAACTTGGTTAATACCATTGCCTCGACCTTATGTACAAAATTACTGCGAAACCTTGGACGAATTGTCAACTCCATTGTTGATTTTAATACTCCCACCAGCGTATCCCCAAGACCATTAAGATAGGTTTTCGATTTCTTCCTGGGCAATCTCAAAATATGCGCAGCTTCCTCCGATATTGAAGTACGTTGCGACCCTTGATCAATAAGAGCTCTTAACAACACTCTTTCTCCATCGTGCGAATCCACGTGAATTTGTGCAGTAGCTAATAAAGACACCGATGAGTTCTGTTTAGTCACCATACTTGTCGACTTGCCTGCTTGAGACTGCATCTGGGTTTGAAGTGATTCGTTAGTGTGCAGCAGCAAATGATGTCTGCCACCACAACGATCACATTTGTTGTTAAACTTGAAGCATCTCTTATCCGATCTTTGGGACATACATGTTCGGCACAATTTCACCTTATTGACCCAAGTATTTCTTTCAGTAACCGACTGGTTTAAAAATTTCCTGCATTCGCTTATTGTATGGCCTTGTATATTGCAAAACGGGCAAGTTCTTTGCGATGACTGGTAGGTATTTATTGATTTAAATTATTTTTGGCTTGTTCCACTTGCTCTTTTGGAATTAACTGCTTCTTGGGCTAAGTATTGCTGCTCTAGAAACAGCAAAACGTCTTCCATCGCTTGAACTTCTTTCTTCATTTGCACAAATTTCTCGTAACGTAGCAAACCATCCGAATCCAGTTTTCTGATTAAGATTCTGGCTATAAAGGGATTCGCGCTATCTAAACTGATATTCATTGCCTTTAACGCTTGACAACTTTCTGTCGCTGTATCCAATAACTGCTTGATACTGGCCGCCTTGATGCTTATGTTGGGATGGTCAATTATTCTGTCGAAGAGAGTACAAAAGAGCAGTCTTCTATTACTATAACTCTGCTCTAAAATTGTCCATGCTGCATCATAATTGTCTGCCGTCACTTGTAGATGTTGGATAATGCGACTAGCGTCCCCTTTCACCACACTTTTTAGACGATCAAATTTTTCCACCTTCGAGAGCATTTTGTTTTCGTCCACCAACTTTTTAAATATCTCGTAAAATGATGTCCAACAATCTATGTTACCATTGAAGAAGGGTATTTTAATGTCTTCCAACTTGGCTGAAACTCCACGCTTAGCATTATGATTTTCATCCAGCTTCAGAGTTACTTCTTCGATTATCTCTTCAAAACTTTCTCTAATTTTACCATAGTTCTCCTCAATTTCTTCATCATCAATGCTTAAATCGCATATTTTTTCATATATTGATGATATCTCCTTATACAGTACGTCGATGCCTTTTCTATTCAACTCCAGGATCCTTTCTGAAGCATCGGAGAGTTTCTTTCTGATATGTTTGACTTTCTCTTCAAACTCCAGTATCCTTTGTTGAAATCTTCGTACCATTCTGTGTTCCTTGTTCGTTGTAGCATACACCTCTAATAATCTTATAGGCGATAGCCTCCCCTCGGTATGTTGTATATCAGCAGCATCATCTGCTATGGTTTCTCTGACTTCAACTTTTATGTGCGAAACGGATTCTTGATCATTAGCTTCTTCGGAAAATTGCGACAAAATAATTTTGATCTGGTTGTATGCCTCCTCTACGTTTCCGCTTAACTTTGAGAATTCTTCATCGGTCTTATATGGCGTATTCAAAAGCGCCTTATATATCTTGTCATATTTCACCCAATTATCTTCAAGCAACTTTTTGTTGTCCATCACGTTGCTTTTTGACATAGAAGGCACATATTTTAGCTGCTCTTTGAAGTTTACAAACTTTTCAGCAGCATCTTTGTACTGCTCCCATAAATGGGCGGCTCCATTTCTTGTACTGGCCATCTTTATTATTTTTTTAAAAATTTTGTTGTGTTATTTAATCTTTACGCAATGATCAACTATATTCTGTATTTCGGTGGTTTCTTAACACTTTTGACTTTTTCCCGATTGTCTTATTTTTAAATCTTCTAAATATTTTTATTTTTAACGCGCACTCATCCGACCGATCTTTGTTTTTCGCGATAGAGCTGCTCGTGTATTATATTCTTTTTTCTTTTCAATATTTTTTTTCTTATTTTTTTAACAAGCACTCATCCGACAGAATTTTACTTTATCCGCGATAGAGTTGCTCGACTTTTCTGGTTCTTTTATTTTAACGCGTACTCAACCGACCGAACTTTAAACTTCGCGATATTGAGTTACTCGTCTCTTAAAAAATTCGAAGGACCACTATGTTCCAGAATAAAACGCCCGAACACTTTGAATGTTTGTAAGACACTGATTTTTATTTTGATAATTATTTCTTACGATCTAATACCTTAACTAAATAAAAGAGTCAAACATTGTCTTCATTAATTCTTATTCCTTCTAACAATTTTCTTTATTGATAAATCAGCCAATCAGCGCATGACAAGTAATTCCTTGTGTGTAATCTAATCCCTGCGATACTGAGCAAACAACTGATAAATGTCTGGCACCCATATGTGTGCAGCGTTAATCTAACACCATGTGTTGCCCATGCGTACAATGGAAATTTCCATTCATAGGATTTTCATTGTCCCTTTTTTCAAGAACAGAATTTAATTACCCTCTTGATAACTTCAAAACCATCTACCACATGTCAGTCTTATCGCCTCAAAACAGAAACCGTCATAAACTCCGCCGCCAGTCCGTCGCCTGTGCTACTTAGTACACCCACGCACAAAACCCATGTTTTCTAAACAGACACCTTTTTAAAATTCGTTATGGTTTGGCCAAAAAATACGTTTTTCTAAAAAGAGGGCGTGGCAGTGGGCGGATTTCAAAAAATTTTACACTTGTTCTGCTGGGAGCAACAAAGAGCACGTGTACCAAATTTCATCCTTCTAGCTCAAAATTTAAGGCCCAAAAACTGGGCCTACGTTTTTCTAAAAAGAGGGTGTGGCAGAGCGCGGATTTCAAAAATGGTTACACTTGTTCTGCTTCGTCAGCCAGAGAGTCTATATACCGAATTTCAATACTATATCTTAAAATTTAAGGCCCAAAAATCGGTGACACACAGACGGACGGATTTTGAAATTTTTTACACTTGTTGTGTAGGCACGGAAGAGGTTTCTATATACCAAATTTCATTATCCTAGCTCAAAATTAAGGCCTTAAAATCGGTGACGTACGGACGGACTGACGGACGGACAGAGAGACATGGCTTAATCGATTGAGCTAGCGATTCTGAGTCGATCCATATACTTTGAGGTATATGTAGCTAAATTATTTCTCTATATTACAAACTATGTATCAAAACTAATATACCCCTATGGAATAGGGTATAATGAATCAAACAAAAATTAATCAATTAATTGCGCAAACCAACTGGTAATAGTGCTTACACACCGAATCATAAACTGAGTTTTTGGCAAAAAGTTTACGTAAACCACTGGATGCTTTCACACCGAACTCTGACCAGGTTTCGTTTGACATTTCAATCAGCTGTGAATTGTGAGTTGTGATACTAGCAACAACGTTTGTGTATGAGAATATTGTATTTGAATAGTAAAATGAATTCTAATATAATCAAACTAATATTAGCATTTGAAGTTCAAAATGAACATCTAAAGATTTTGACAACAGTTTTTGGCTCTCAAGCCCGCCTCTACGAAAAAAAACGCAAACAAATGATTCTTCGTTTTGTTTATTTTCTTTTCAATATCCATTTTAATTATACAAAATTAAAATGGATAATGGATATTAAGAAAATATTTCTGAGACCTGAAAAAAAAACATTTGTTTTGACAGCGAGTTCATCAGCTGTAATGTGGGACGTGTGGAACACGTGTAGAATGTATGAAAAGGTGTGTTCTTTCCAGCAACATTCAACGAGATGACGTCTGCGAAGTGATTATGAGAACTGTGATTTTGAGAACTGACAATGTATGGGAAAACTCGATTTTCGATGAAGGTTTCAGATGTTTTTGCGAAAACTCAGTTTTCGGTTTGGTTTGAATGCAATATAACGTTGTTGTGAAGAACCTGAAGTTGAGGGAATTTACGGCAATTTTGTAAGAAAACATATGAGAAGGTTACAATCCGCTGTGCGGATCGTTGAATACTCTATCCCATCGCATCTGTAAAACTAATGTCACCAAAATGTGGACATGGCTTAAGCCACGATGGTTATTAAACATAGAAAATGACATTGTCACAACAAATTTTACTGTTCTACAAAAAACAAGGTTTTTCTCCTGCATATGTTATGGGGTAGTGCATAAAAATGGTTTTTGTATAAAAACGCCCCAAAAAGTGGGCGTGGATTCAAATGGTCTATATAGGAAATATTCATGATAATATTGCTAAATATTACTTACTTACTTAATAAGTGGCGCTACAGTCCGGGATGAACCTGGGCCTTAACCAACATGCCTCTCCAATTAGCCCGGTCCTAATTTTTTGGTTTTTGTATAAAAACGCCCCAAAAAGTGGGCGTGGATTAAAATGGTCTATAAAGGAAATATTCATGATAATATTGCTAAATATTACTTACTTACTTAAGTGGCGCTACAGTCCGGGATGAACCTGGGCCTTAACCAACATGCCTCTCCAATTAGCCCGGTCCTTGGCTAACTGCCTCCAGTTGCGCACTCCAGGTTGGTTGAGGTCGGTTTCTACTTGTGCGCGCCACTTAAGGGGAGGTCTTCCTCTACTGCGTCCGACGTCTGGCTGGGAATCGAAGACTCTGCGAGCCGGAGTATTGGTGTCCATTCTTTCTACATGTCCTAGCCATCTTAAACGTCCAATGCGGAGTTTTTTGACTAGGGGTATGTCGCTGTACACCTCGTATAGTTCGTGGTTGAATCTTCGTCTCCATAGCCCGTCAACGCAAACGGGACCGAAGATTTTCCGAAGAATTTTTCTCTCGAAGGATTTCTTCATACGCTTTTGATACGGTCCATGCTTCAGCGCCGTAGAGCAGGACTGGGATGATCAGGGTCTTATATAGGATCAACTTAGTAGTTCGAGTGAGTGCTTTACTACTTAATTGCCTTCTTAGCCCGAAGAAACAGCGATTGGCAAGAGTAATTCTTCGTTTGATTTCTGACGAGTTGTTGTCAGAGTTAATAGCGGAGCCGAGGTAGACAAAGTCTCGTACTACCTCGAAGTTATATCTGTCAATGGTGACGTTCTGTCCAATTCGTCGATGTTGTGTGTCCTTTCGTGTTGACAGCATATACTTAGTCTTACCCTCATTTACTGCTAAACCCATTTTTGCCGCTTCCTTCTCTTTACTAGCAAACGTGGCATGTCATAGATAAGTCCTGAGTCCTACCAATGATGTCAATATCGTCGGCGTATGCTAGTAGTTGCACCAACTTTTGGAGAATTGTGCCCCTGGTGTTGGCTCGGGAGTTTTGCACATTCCTCTCAAGAATCAAATAGAAACATATGAGAACGCTACAATCCGCTGTGCGGATGGTTTAATACCCTATCCCATCCCATCCTTAAAATTAATATCCCCAAAATATGGTCTTTATGGTCATAAAGTATTGAAAATGACGTTTTTACAACTTTTTTTACTTTGCATATGCCTTGGGATAGGGCATACAAATGGTTTTTGTAAGAAAACGCCCCCAAAAAGTGGGCGTGGGTTAAAATGGTCTATTGACGAAATGTTGGTATTAATACTGCCAATGATTGTGCATCAAAATTTTTTTCGAAAATTTTAGAATTTGACCAAAAAACATTTTATATAAAAACGCCCCCAAAAAGTGGGCGTGGCAAAAACTTTATATTGACGAAATATAGATATTACGATTCTCTAAAAAAAGCTTCTCAGACACTTTTTGAAAATTCTTTACGGTTTGGCCAAAAAATACGTTTTTCAAAAAATGGGGCGTGGCAGTGGGCGGATTTCACAATTTTTAACACTTTTTCTGGTGGCACGGACAAGGATCCTATATACCAAATTTCAATTTCCTAGCTCAAAATTTAAGGCCCAAAAATCGGTGACGAACAGACAGACGGACGGACAGAAAGACATGGCTTAATCGACTCAGATAGCGATTCTGAGTCGATCCATATACTTTGAGGTATGTGTAGCTAAATTATTTCTCTATATTACAAACTAAGTATCAAAACTAATATACCCCTATGGGATAGGGTATAAAAAGTCACATGATAGCGCATCGCCTTGCCTAAATATTTTTTGGTTCGAATGTGTCGGTGAGGTCGTTTGCGACCCTGATGGTGCAGCGAGAATTCTCCATCGTCATTCTACACAAACGGACGAGTTTGGACGGTATACCAAACTAGACTTGGCTCTGTATAGTTCGTCTCTATAAATGCTGCCGTGTGCGGCTTTGAAATCGATAAATAGGTGGTGGGTATCGATTTGGACTTCTTGGGTTTTTTCCAGGATCTGCCGAAGTGTAAAAATTTGATCGATTGTGGACTTTCCTGGCCTAAAACCACACTGATAAGGACTGATCAGCTTGTTGGTAAACGGTTGCAGGCGTTCACATATTACGGCAGATAGGATCTTGTAGGCGATGTTGAGTAGACTTATGCCTCTGTAGTTGGAGCAGTTCACAGGGTCTCCTTTTTTGTGGATCGGGCAAACGATGCTGAGGTTCCATTCTACAGGCATGCTTTCAACCGACCAGATTTGGCTTATGAGTTGGTGGATGTTGCTTACCAAGTCATCTCCGCCAGCTTTATAAAGCTCACTGGGAAGGCCGTCATTTCCGGCGGCCTTATTAAGCTTGAGTTTAGATATAGCTATCCTCACTTCACTTAAGTCGGGTGGTTGGCAGTTTTCGCTGTCGTTGCCAATATTAAATGGTTCGTTCTGCCTGACAGCGGAATGTTGTTCGTCATCGCCGTTTAACAGTCTGGAGAATTCGTTCTTCCATATCCTCAGCATCGACTGTGTCTCAACTACGATATTTCTTTGTTCATCTCGACAGGATTCTGTTCGAGCCTTGTAGCCTTGGCTTTGACGTTTTATACTTTAGTAAAACTTGCGACCATCGTTCCTGGAGTGGCACCTCTCTATATCCTCGATCGCGTGCTTTTCTTGCTCTTTTTTCTTCTTTCTGAAAAGCCGATGATCTTCCCTTATTCTTTGCCTATAGAGCTCAATGGCAGCTCTCGTCTTCACCTGCAGCTTACCCTTAGCCTTCTTGGCTGCGAGCATCTATCGGCATTCCTCATCAAACCAGGGGTTTCTTGCTGGTGGCCTCGAGAAACCTAGCACATCAGTTGCGGCTGATCTAATGGCTTGTTGGCATCGTTGCCATTGTTCTTCGACATTAGGTGCTGGTGGTGTGTTGTGAGTCGAGAGGTTAAGGGATACGCGTTGCGGTCTTGGCTGTCTCTGGCGATTGCAGTCTTTCGACATGAAATTTTTTCATAGTATTTTTGTTTTTTTGTGGCGTGGTGGATATCCGCATCCCTACCTTGGCTACAGCAAGGTAGTGGTCCGAGTCGATGTTAGCCCCTCGAAATGTTCGGACATCCAAAATACTGGATGCGTGCCTCTTGTCTATCGCAATTTGATCAATTTGGTTGACTGTTCGTTGATCTGGAGACCGCCATGTCCCCTTATGGTTATCGATGTGAGGAAACCGTGTGCTGGCTATAGTGGCATTTCGTTCCGTAGCGAAGTCAATTAGCCTTAGTCCGTTACCAGACGTGTTGTAGGCTATATTTTCCGACAGTACTGCTAAACTCTTCCTACATTTGCGTTAAAATCTCGCAGCACGATTTTAACATCGTACTTTGGTAGTCGCTCATAGGTTTTGTCGAGGAGCTCGTAGAAGCAATCCTTAGTTATATCATCGTTTTCCTCCGTCGGAGCATGAGCGCATATAAGGCTTATGTTGGCGAATTTGGCCTTGATGCGGATTGTTACAATGCGTTCGCTAATGTCTTGAAAACATAAGACTTCTTGCCTAAGTCTGGCACTTTTAACAAATCCGCATCTAAATAGTCGCTGTTTCTGCTCGCTATAACACGGTCCATAGTTGATGTCACAGTTTTTCATCCTCATTTTGCCGGCACATCCCATCGTATTTCCTGGATGGCAGTAATGTCTGCTTTGTAGCAATTTAGGGCTTCCGCTAGTTGATCGCCTGCACCTCTCCTGTTTAATGTTCTCACATTCTAGGTGCAGATACGAACGTCGTTGTCCTTTTTTCGTTTAGCATGGTCGTCAAGAATAATATCAGTCCTTTCCGAGGCTATTGGTTGCTTCGTAACATAATCTTTTTTCCGTGGATGGGTAGTTAACCCAAAGCACAACCCCCAACCTGGAGGGCCAGACCCTTGTTTTGACCCTAGGACCCTGCCTCAGTATTTGAAATCCCTATAGACCTGGTGTTCAAATATGTCGAAGCTGCACATATAGGGATTTCACTTCCTGTTCGATCAAACTGGAGCTGTAGGCGCCTCCGTTGACTCCATCTAGGGAATTCCTCCGCTGCCACCTGAGGACACTCCTAACCCCTCTCTCGTTTGCTGCCACCAACGACCTTCCACAGGGGTTTAATACCCCATCTCCAGTCGAGGTACTAGGCACCCACCAGTCACCAGCGTGGAGGTGAGAGTAGGAGGTGATAGTGAAAATTTGACCGAAAAAGGTTTTTTATTAAAAACGCCCCCAAAAAGTGGGCGTGGCAAAAAACTTTATATAAATTAAATATAGATATTACGATTCTCTAAATATATAGCTCAAAATTTAATCCCCAAAAACTGGTGACGTACGTACGGACGGACAGACATGGCTAAATCGACTCAGCTATCGTTTCTGAGTCGATCCATATACTTTGAGGTATATGTAGCTTAATTATTTCTCTATGTTATGTTTCTACTATGTATCAAAACTAATATACCCCTATGGGATAGGGTATAGAAACATATGAGAAAGCTACAATCCGCTGTGCGGATCGTTGAATATCTTTTCCCATCCCATACTTAAAATTAATATCCTCAAAATGTAGGCTTTATAATAAATACAGAAAATGACATTGTCATAATAATATATTGCTCAAACAGTTTATCAAAACCTTTTGTGGTTCGACAAAAAAACAACGTTTTTGTACTGCATATGCCTTGTGTAAAGGCAAAAAAATGTTTTTTGTAGGAAAATGCCCCCCAAAAATGGGCGTGGGTTAAAATAGTCTATTAACGATATGTTCATATTAATACTACCAATGATTTTGCACCAAATTTTTTTTCGAAAATTTTCAAATTTGGCCAAAAAACGTTTTTTTTATAGAAAACGCCCCCAAAAAGTGGGCGTGGCAAAAAACTTTGTATTGAAGAAATATAGATATTACGATTCTCTAAATATGCTTCTCAGACATTTTTTTAAATTCCTTACGGTTTGGCCAAAAACTACGTTTTTTTAAAAAGGTTGCTTGGCAGTGGGCGGATTTCAAAAAATTTTTACACTTGTTCTGCTGGAAGCAACAAAGCGCACGTGTATCAAATTTCATCATTCTACAGACATGACTAAATCGACTCAGCTATCGATTCTGAGTCGATCCATATACTTGGAGGTATATGTAGCTATATTATTTCTCTAAGTTACAAACTATGTATCAAAACTAATATACCCCTATGGGATAGGGGTATATTTTTCTCTTATCTACTCTCAGCAACAATGACCAGACCGTGGTAAAATATGAGCGGCGGGGGAAGTCCCCGATTGCAATAGCAGCCATCTATATGCCATACGACTCAATGGATGGACCTCCATCTGCCCTAACAGACTCCCTGGTGCAAATGGCCAAATGTAAGAAGTGGGACCTCATAATGGGATGCGATGCCAACTCTCATCACACACAATGGGGCAGTTCAGACACCAACACACGAGGTGAGTCCTTGTTTCAATACATTGTAGACAACAATTTGTTAGTGGCGAACATGGGTAATGACCCCACCTTTGTCACTAAAAATAGAGAAGAGGTTCTTGACATTACCCTCTTCAACAATTCTGATAAATTCGCTGTGTGCCACTGGAAAGTTTCATCAGAAACATCATACTCTGACCACAGAATAATAGAATTTGAAATAGAGGACGATACTAAACTCCCCCTTCAACATCGAAACCCCAAGAAAGCCAACTGGGACAAGTTCGTTGTGGAAGTAGGGAGACAAAGTAGCGCCCTTCCATTGCATCCGATGGAAACTCCGTTTGAAATCGATGCTGCAGCGGAACTAATAGGCAATATTTTAGTCAAAGCCTATGAAAGGATCTGCCCTCTAAAGACTATAAAACCACAAAGATCACCGACATGGTGGACGAAAGAGCTTCAAAGCATTAGAAGGGAAACCAGGAAAACCTTTAACGCAGCAAGAAGCTCAAATTCGGAAACCGACTGGGATCTTTATAAAAACAATCAGCGCAAATTCAAAAGTGCGGTCAACAGTGCTAAACGCACCTCCTGGCGTAACTTCTGTTGCAGTGTAGAAAGCACTACTGAATCAGCTAGACTTAGAAAAATAATCGCCAAAGAACCGGCTGTGCCAGGTTACCTCAAGCTCCCCAATGGGGACTGGACACAATCCACCCATGAATCTTTAACACATCTACTGGAAACCCACTTTCCAGGATGTGATTCATACTCTGGTAGCACCCCAGACACAACCGTCTATGATTGCAACCCCATAACAGCAGCAATGGAGGATATGGTTAGTGTAGAAAGAATCAATTGGGCAATTGACTCCTTCTCCCCCTATAAATCTCCAGGAGTCGATGGTATTATCCCGATCATGCTACAAAAATCGAAACACCTCGTAACAGCATTCCTACACAAACTGTTTGTTAGTAGTCTAAAATGCGGTTAGATCCCTAGGTGCTGGCGGGAAGTAAAGGTAGTCTTTATCCCAAAAGCCGGCAAGCCCAGTCACACGACCGCGAAGGACTTTAGACCAATAAGTCTTACATCCTTCATATTAAAAACATATGAAAAACTAATGGATATCTACATTCGTGACAAACTCGACCCCCAATACATATCCTCGGCACAGCATGCCTACACGAAAGGTAAGGGAGTCGAAACTGCCCTACATGATATCGTTAGTACAATAGAAAAACCTCTTCACGAGAAGGAATATACACTCGCTGCATTTCTCGACATTGAAGGAGCCTTCAATAATGTGAACACAAACGCAGTCGAAGGAAACCTCGCGAAGAACAACGTGGACCAACCTCTAATACATATTATTGGAAGTATGCTCAACCACAGAAATATAAATGCGAATCTGGGAGACACCCATCTCAAAGTAATAGCATCAAGAGGCACACCACAAGGAGGCGTTATCTCACCTCTGTTGTGGAACATAGTCATCAATGAGATACTCATAAAGCTAGAGCGAAATGGGGTAAAAGTCATAGCCTACGCAGACGATGTAGCGATACTAGTTAAAGGGAAATTCTTACCCACTATTAGTGAACTACTCGAGCGGGCATTGAAAACTCTCAACGAGTGGACAAAACAATGTGGGCTTGGCATCAACCCCCAGAAAACGGAACTCGTTCTCTTTACGAACAAGAGGAAGATACCAATATTCGACCTACCGGCTATCGATGGGACTACCCTCAAACTAGCCGATAGTGCAAAGTATCTGGGTGTCATTCTTGATAGAAAACTCAACTGGAACCTAAATGTGCGCGAGCGCATTAAAAAGGCCACAGTCGCTTTCTATACGTGTAATCGAATATTCGGAAATAACTGGGGTCCGAACCCCAAGATCATCCTATGGATGTACACGGCCATTGTGAGACCTATATTAACATATGGGGGGCTTGTCTGGTGGCAATCCACAAATAAAGTCACCCATCTGAAAAAAAAATGACAAAGGTACAAAGAATAGCATGTGTGGGCGCTACTGGCGCAATGAGAACCACGCCAACAGCGGGACTGGAAACCATCCTTAACCTGCTACCGCTAGACCTTTACATGCAAGAAACTGCAGCCAAAAGTGCTCTAAGAATCAGCCAGCTCAACTGCTGGAAATCGAACTCAGGAGGACATGCCCAAATTCTACACAGATATCTGGGCTCAGCTGTATCCTCTGACTACATGCTGCCTCACCATGACTTTCAAAGACCATTCTCCTGCATCCTCCCAAGCAGAGAGGAGTGGGAGAGGAACGAATTGGGCCCCGAAACCATATCCATCTACACTGATGGTTCAAAAATGGATGTAGGCGTTGGAGCTGGAGTGTTTTCAGAAACACTTAAGCTAAACAGCACCTTTCGTCTCCCTGAACACAGCAGTGTCTTCCAAGCCGAAATATTGGCAGTGGCAGAGGCAGCCAAAGCGACCTCAATGCTGGCGATACCACCAGATGATATCACCATCTTTATTGACAGTCAGGCTGCAATAAAAGCTATCTCTGCTGTCGAAATAAAATCTCGGCTTGTGAAACGTTGTCGTGAAGAGCTAAAGGTTCTTGGCGTCCAACATAATGTTAAGCTCTGCTGGGTCCCCGGACACAGAGGCATACAGGGCAATGAAATTGCTGACGAACTAGCAAGAAAAGGATCTGCCTCCAGCACTGACCAAGCAGACCAGTCTGTCAAACCACCACTATGCGACCTCAAATCTCAGGTGGGACAGAAAACACTGATCGCTGCCAAAAACAGGTGGAACTCCCTTCCAACCTGTGAAACTTCCAAAAGGATGTGGCCTGAGTATGACAAAGCCAGAACCCATAAACTGCTTCGTAGAAACAGGAAATCTGTCTCTACTTTAGTTGGGATTCTTACTGGACACAACTTACTGAAAAGCCACAAACTGAAAATGCATCTCATAGATGATGACCTCTGTAGAGGCTGCGGTGATGAAGAAATACACGAGGACACCCTCCACTTTCTGTGCCACTGCCCAGGCCTCAGCCAACTAAGAATGAGAACCTTAGGAAAATACTTTTTCCATGACCTCACGGATCTATCCGAAATCCCTCTCCCTAATCTTTTCAGGTTTGCATCAACATCTGGATGGCTAGAAAGAGACTAACAACAATGGACAGTAACGGGACAATGAATGAACCAACCACATAAGTGGACCCCCAACGGGCATCACAATGGGTCTATATTGACCTGAGTGCGATGAGGGAGGACACACACCGTCTGCCTCATCAACCCACCAACCTAACCTAACCTATGGGATAGGGTATAAAAACGATTACTAATTGTTTGATAAACGATATACAATTTATTATGCGACTTGTCGGGTTGGATGTTACGTTGAATGTGTTTTTAATGACATTAGATGTGTACATAGAAAAGTTGACATTTTACATTTTGACAATTTGATTATTATACCCTATCCCATAGGTGTATATTGATATTACTAAGGATTCTGCATCAACATGTTTTTCGAAAATTTTTAAAATTTGACCGTCTAAATCCACTCAGATATCGATTCTGAGTCGATCCATATACTTTGAAGAATATGTAGCTATATTATTTCTCTATGTTACAAACTATGTATCATGGGTATAAAAAGGGTCGCGTTTTCCTTCTTTTCTCGGTAATTTTGCGGCCGCGGAACAACCAACGAATTGCACTATTTTGCACTACTCGATTTCACAATATAAGAAAACTCTACTTATCTTTTCTGTTCTTCTTTTCCCTCCTTTCTCCGCTCTTCTGTTCTTTCTGCTTTTTCGTCCTTCTTCCGTACTCCCTTCCTGATATTGTTCTCCTCTTCTCTATACTTTTTCTTTTCCAAAAAAAAAGGATTTTCCTCCACAAAGAAATTTCCAAAAAACTAAAATCAAAACTTTTTCCACGAAAATTCAACTACTCAAAAAAACGCACGTCTAACACTTTTGATAGATGTCCAAGAAGTGGATTCCCTTTGTTTTAACGATCCCGTTGTCCAGAATCGATCCCGTTTATCCATTCACACACATACATTCACACTTAGTACTCTCTACTCGTAAGCCCACTGCGACTTCTCACACTTTCTGCCCTTTGGCTGGAGAGTGCGTTCGCGCTTACTAGTTTCGAGATACCCGCGTTCATACGTGACTGGACTTACTGCGCATTTTGGCGCATCGTCGTCAGGTATTTCCCCAACGCGTGCTGTCGCTGCCAAACACCTCACACTTACTCTTTCCAATTGGATACACCAATTGGATTTTAACAATCACACCGGTTTTCCATAGGAAAATCCCGGTGTCAATCCTGGACAACTAGTTTCTGTCAATCAAATATTTGCCCCGGATGCCTATATTTGATTGACCGCGACCAAAACGAAACCCGAACTACCTGAACTTTGGTGGAGAAGATTGAATACCAGAAGGAAGGAAGGAGGGCACCGCACTTCCTCAGAAGCAGTGAGCTTTGAGGAAGGAGGAAAAGATGAACTGATAAAAAAACATATGAGAGGCTACAATCCGCTATGCGGATCGTTGAATACCCTATCCCATCCCATCCTTTAAATTAATATCTTCAAAATATAGGCCTTATGGCGATGAAATACAGAAAATGACATTGTCACAATATATTGCTCAGACAGTTTCTCAAAATCTTGTGTGGTTCGACAAAAAACAACGTATTTCTATTGCTAATGCCTTGGGATGGGGTATACAAATGGTTTTTGTAAGAAAACGCCCCCAAAATGTGGGCGCAGGTGAAAATGATCTATGGACAAAATGTTTATATTACCATTGCGGAAGTATTTGCATCAACAATTTTTTCGAAAGTTTTAAGATTTGGACAAAAAGCGTTTTTTACTAAAAACGCCCCCAAAAAGTGGGCGTGGCAAAAAACTTTGTATGAACGAAATATAGATATTAGGATTGTCTAAATATGTTGCAAAGACACTTTTTTGAAATTCCTTACGGTTTGGCCAAAAAATAAGTTTTTCTAAAAAGGGGGCGTGGCAGTGGGCGGATTTCAAAAATTTTTACACTTGTTCTGCTTCGTCGGCCAGAGAGTCTATATACCAAATTTCAACACTCTATCCCAAAATTTAAGGCCCAAAAATCGGTGACACACAGACGGACGGACGGACGGACGGACGGACGGACGGACGGACGGACAGACAGACATGGCTTAATCGACTCAGCTAGCGATTCTGAATCGATCCATATACTTTGAGGTATATGTATCGAAATTATTTCTCTATGTTACAAACTTAATGTCAAAACTAATATACCCCTCTATGGGATAGGGTATAAACATATGGGAGGCTACAATCCACTATGCGGATCGTTGAATACCCTATCCCATCCCATCCTTAAAATTAATATCCTCAAAATATAGGCCTTATGGCGATGAAATACAGAAAATGACATTGTCACAATATATTGCTCAGACAGTTTATCAAAATCTTTTGTGGTTCGACAAAAAACAACGTATTTCTAGTGCTAATGCCTTGGGAAGGAGTATACAAATGGTTTTTGTAAGAAAACGCCCACAAAATGTGGGCGTAGGTGAACATGATCTATGGACAAAATGTTTATATTACCATTGCGGAAGTATTTGCATCAAATTTTTTTTTCGAAAGTTTTAAAATTTGGACAAAAAACGTTTTTTACTAAAAACGCCCCCAAAAAGTGGGCGTGGCAAAAAACTTTGTATGCACGAAATATAGATATTAGGATTGTCTAAATATGTTGATAACACACTTTTTTGAAATTCCTTACGGTTTGGCTTAAAACTACGTTTTTTCTAAAAGGGGGCGTGGCAGTGGGCGGATTTTAAAAATTTTTACACTTGTTCTGGTGACTCGGCCAAGGATCCTATATACCAAATTTCATTATCCTAGCTCAAAATTTAAGGCCCAAAAATCGGTGACGAACAGACAGACGGACGGACGGACACACGGACGGACGGACGGACAGACAGACATGGCTAATTCGACTCAGCTAGCGATTCTGAGTCGATCCATATACTTTGAGGTATATGTAGCAAAATTATTTCTCTATGTTACAAACTAAGTATCAAAACTAATATACCCCCCTATGGGATAGGGTATAAACAACATTTTCGAAAACTATGTTGGTGGTTCCACATGCAGGGATTTCCCTTCGGGTGCCATCTTCACATTATTTGTTATACCCTATTCCATAGGGGTATATTAGTTTTGATACATAGTTTGTAACATAGAGAATTAATATAGCTACATACACCTCAAAGTATATGGATCGACTCAGAATCGATAGCTGAGTCGATTTACCCATGTCTGTCCTTCCGTCCGTCCGTAAGTCACCAGTTTTTGGGCCTTAAATTTTGAGCTAGAATTATGAAATTTGGTACACGTGCTCTTTGTTGCTCCCAGCAGAACAAGTGTTAAAATTTTTGAAATCCGCATACTGCCACGCCCCCTTTTAAGAAAACCGTATTTTTTGGCCAAACCATAAGAAATTTTGAAAAAGTGTCTGAGAAACGTAATTAGACAATCGTAATGTCTATATTTCGTTCATATAAGGTTTTTGCCACGCCCACTTTTTGGGGGCGTTTTTAATAAAAAACGTTTTAAGGTCAAATTTTAAAATTTTCAAAAAAAAAATTGATGCAGAATAATTAGTATTATTAATATTAACATTTCGTTAATAGATCATTTTAACCCACGCCCACTTTTTGGGGGCGTTTTCTTACAAAAACCATTTGTATACCCTACCCCATAGCATATGCAGGAGGAAAACGATGTGTTTTGCCAAACAACAAAATATTCTGATAAACTGTTTGAACAATATATTGTTTTGACAATGACATTTTCTATATTATAGGCTAATAAAGCCCACTTTTTGGAGATATTCATTTTAAGGATGGGATGGGATAGGGTATTCAACGATCCGCACAGCGGATTGTAGCCTTCTCATACGTTTTTTTTGTTTGTTTGGCTCTAGGCCATTGGTTTCGGTTTCGCTGGTGTTTGGACACCTTTCGCTGTCATTTTCGACCCACGCCTCTGCTGCTCCTCCGTTACTCCCTCTACTGGGTGAAATAGTTTAGTTTAGTTTATTTCATCAATTTGAATTCAATCTTTATAGACTAGATACTAAGTAATATAATTGCTGGGGGCTTTTTGATTATATAATTAAAATAAATTAAATAAAATATTAATATAATTGACATAATTATTTATAATTTTACAATAAATAAAAACGGTTAATCCTTAGGAAGCTACAGTTTTAATATTATTCAACAGATATTTTTAACTTTCTCTTACAAAGAGAAAGATATTGTTTTCGTGAAAATTTTCGACCTCGAGATTTTGATTGATTCTAACATTACGATGATAGTGGAGCCTAAAAAAGTGGTTTTTGGAATTCCGTCCGTCGGTCCGTCGGTCCGTCTGTCCGTCTGTCCGTATTGGTCTCCCCAGCCTAAACGGCTAGACCGATTTTCTTCAAACTTCGTATCCAAGCTTATTTAAGTCATAATTCTAGGCCATTTTTATACCCTATCCCATAGGGGGGTATATTAGTTTTGACATTAAGTTTGTAACATAGAGAAATAATTTCGATACATATACCTCAAAGTATATGGATCGATTCAGAATCGCTAGCTGAGTCGATTAAGCCATGTCTGTCTGTCCGTCCGTCCGTCCGTCCGTCCGTCCGTCCGTCCGTCCGTCTGTGTGTCACCGATTTTTGGGCCTTAAATTTTGAGATAGAGTGTTGAAATTTGGTATATAGACTCTCTGGCCGACGAAGCAGAACAAGTGTAAAAATTTTTGAAATCCGCCCACTGCCACGCCCCCTTTTTAGAAAAACTTATTTTTTGGCCAAACCGTAAGGAATTTCAAAAAAGTGTCTTTGCAACATATTTAGACAATCCTAATATCTATATTTCGTTCATACAAAGTTTTTTGCCACGCCCACTTTTTGGGGGCGTTTTTAGTAAAAAACGCTTTTTGTCCAAATCTTAAAACTTTCGAAAAAATTGTTGATGCAAATACTTCCGCAATGGTAATATAAACATTTTGTCCATAGATCATTTTCACCTGCGCCCACATTTTGGGGGCGTTTTCTTACAAAAACCATTTGTATACCCCATCCCAAGGCATTAGCAATAGAAATACGTTGTTTTTTGTCGAACCACACAAGATTTTGAGAAACTGTCTGAGCAATATATTGTGACAATGTCATTTTCTGTATTTCATCGCCATAAGGCCTATATTTTGAAGATATTAATTTAAAGGATGGGATGGGATAGGGTATTCAACGATCCGCATAGCGGATTGTAGCCTCTTTTTTGTTTGCTTTTAGCCATGTTAATAACGGTACCTGCCTTAAAAATTAACATAACCTCAATTTTCTCGAAAACGGCTCTAATGATTTTGATTAAACTTTATATATACTATAACCATATTAGCTCTAACAAAACTGCGTACCAGTTTTTTCGAGAAAATCCATATAACGGATTTTGTCATTTATGCCATATAAGGAAAATTGATAATTTCTCGCAAACTATTATGTCAAATTGAATGAAATTTAATATATATACTACTATTTCAGTTTGAAGCAATTCCACATAACTAGTTTTAGCCCAACTATCACTAAACGGAATTTTCAGTTTTGGCCAATAACGAAAAATCATTATTATTCCCATAGAAACCGATTCCTTCAAATTTCGGAGTAAACGTTCGTATAATCACATTTCGACATTATTCACATCATTTTAAGCATTAATAATCAAAATGCGTACTATTTGATCTAACACCCAACTAGCTGTGAAAGAGAAAGTTTCGTACGACCCAGTCGTGCACCCAACACTCGTTTAAATATATCTCTGGAAACTTCAAGATTAAAATCAATCTTATTGCAAATTAAATTCACTTCTCTAGTCCAACGCGTGATTGGTTCATTACGGCCATAATTTGTACGATGAAACTGCTCATAAAATTGAAATCGATAGCGTGTAGTTCTAGAGGGTGCATTGACACAATTAACTAAAGTTAATAAAGGAGGGCAATTGATATGAAGTGTTACTATATCTTTTTTGAACATAACTGAAAAATAAGCCCGACGATCATAAAGAGAATGCATACCAAACAATAAACATCTACTATAATAAGAAGGCTTTGCAATCCCCTAATTAAGCTTATAAAATGCGTATCTAGTAAAATGCTTCTGAACTTTCTCAATTCTGGCAATTTAATTTGTATAATAGGGGTTCCAAACAATGCTACAATACTCAAGAACTGACCTTACCAGAGAATTGTCAACGGATTTTAAAGTATATGGATCCGAGAATTCTTTAGTGTTTCTTTTTAGAAAACCAAGCATTTGATTTGCTTTGTTTATAATATAATCAAAATGTGGCAAAAAAGAAAGGTTTGTATCAAGGATTACTCCTAGATCTTTCTTCCTAGTTACACGTTCTAAACTTGTGTGATTGATATTATAATCAAACACTATGGGATTAGAATTTCGGAAACACGACAAAACTTGACACTTCGAGACATTTAACAGAAGGTGATTTTGCTTGCACCAATTATCAAGCTTTAACAGATCTTCCAAAAGAAGAAAACAGTCAGTTTGACCAGAAATCTGACGGTAAAGTTTGAGGTCATCCGCAAATAGAAGGCAGTTTGAATTTTGAAAAACATCAGGTATATCGTTTACAAATAACAAGAACAATAATGGACCCAATGGCTTCCTTGAGGAACACCAGATGGGACGGAAACAAATTTTGAAAGCGAACTATCAACTTTTACTATTTGTATTCTACCAGCTAAATATGATTCAAGCCATTTTAATAGAGAAGAGTGGATACCAAGAGAAGTTAGCTTGTTCAATAAGATTTGGTGGTTAACTCTGTCAAATGCCTTTGCAAAATCTGTAAAAATAACATCAGTTTGGAATCCATTTTCCATATTTGTTATGATGTCATTGCTTATTAATGCTACAAACCCATGTTGAGTAACTGAAATATGATTCTGAAATAACTTAGTTAACCTATTGCAGACTAGCTTTTCAAATACTTTCGGAATGCAAGAAATTTTACAAATGGGTCTATAATTGGTGATATCCTGTTTTGAACCAGATTTAAAAATTGGTGATAAATAGGAAACTTTCCAGCAATCCAAGAATTGCCCTTTAGCTAAAGAAAGATCAAAAATCCAAGAAAGTGGTTGAGCTAATGCAATACAACATTTTCTTAACAGAATAGCAGGAATCCCATCAGGCCCTTCACTCTTATTAACATCCAATTTAGACAAAACTTCTTCAATTTCAACTGGACTAAAAACTATGGAACCGATATTGACAATTCTACTTATATAAGTTTGCTTCTGGATAGGGGGAGTATCTAAAGAGTAAACCGATTGAAAATAGTCAGCGAATAAATTACAAATTGTAGGTACATCACTAGTAATTGCGTCCTTATACTTCATACTACTAGGAAATCCACTTGATTTACGCCTTGAGCTTATGAAATTCCAAAAACGCTTGGTATTTGATTTGAGGTCACTTTCGATAGAAAGCAAGTAATTTCGATATAAGAATTTATTGAGAAAATCGAATTCTCGGTGGCGATTTAGATAATTTAAATGCAGTTCAGAATTATTCTTATCAGATTTATACAATTTGTATGCCTTATTTTTTCTGTTTTTAAGATTGGTCAACCTTCCATTATACCAGATAGGAAAAGAATTTTTTTTAGAAAGCTTTTTAGGTACAAATCCATCAATTGCTCCGATCAAAACGCTTACAAAACGGGAATACACGCTATCTACACTAGTCGGCATAAGTATTTTGACGAAATAAAAATCGTGCATTTTTTTTATACCAGATAGGAAAAGAATTTTTTTTAGAAAGCTTTTTAGGTACAAATCCATCAATTGCTCCGATCAAAACGCTTACAAAACGGAAATACACGCTATCTACACTAGTCGGCATAAGTATTTTGACGAAATAAAAATCGTGCATTTTTGAGTTTAACTTCTAAATGGCTTGACAAGAATTCATGTTTATTTTTTCATTTTTATATATAACTAATACAAACTTAAAAATAGGCAAACAAATATTTTTTCATAGAAGTCAAAAAAGATATAAATTAATTTGTAATTTCGTGTGTTGGCATAAGTATTTTGACAAGTATATAACTCTAAGAAAAAACATTTTAAACTTAACAAAAGTAAATAAATAAAGAAGAATTTATTAAAATATATAACCTCCTTTGGCTTCAATAACTTTTTGAAGGCGTATCGGTACTGAATCTACTAAATTTTGAAGAATCTCTGGAGATATCTCTTCTCAAAGGGAAGTGACCTCAGAAATCGTCTCCTCTCTGGTTTTATTTAAAGAAACTGTTCTTTTGCGTTTCAAAAGAGACCAGACGTTTTCTATTATATTTAAATCTGGACTTTGAGGTGGCCAGTCCAAAGTGGCAACACCAACATCCTTCAAAAATTTAGTTATCATCCGGGCTTTGTGGCATGGGACATTGTCCTGTGGCAGGATAAATGATTCACCAATAAGCCTACCTCCGGAAGGAAAGGCATTATCATTTAGGGTTCTTAAATATTGACCTTGGTTCATCGAGCCGGTGATAGGAACCAATTCACCCAGGCCATTATACGCAACACATCCCCAGAACATGACAGAGCCTCCACCATGGCTCACTTTTTGACAAACGGGGCGTCTTTTTTGCCTTTCTACCTTTGGCAATCTAACGTAAAATTTGTTTTTTGATGAGTTATACTCAAAGGAGCTTTCATCTGTCCATAGAACTCTTCTCCAGTACTCCTTTGGCTTGTGCAGATGTTCGTTTGCGAAAGACAGTCTTTTAAGCTTGTTTACCTTTGATATGTACGGCACGTCCTTGGCTTTAAATGTTTTAATATCTCCTTCCATTAAACGTCGTCGGACAGTGCGCTCACTGATTGGATTCGTTGCCGTCAAATTCCATTGATTTGCAGCAGTTTGAGGCTTCAGGAATATATTTCTTTTAAATTCCCGTAGAAGGGTTCGGTCTTCAGTGGGCGTTGTTTTGCGCTTAGCACCTAATCTCATTAGCAGGGATGGGATTTTGCTCACTTTGCCTTTTTTTTTTGCGCATTCATATGACGATATGGACTTTACACAAACATGTTTCACGTTCCCCTGATTCAAAATATACGTATTTTATTTTGCCTTTTTTTTTGCCTTTTCTTCCGTTATTGCCTTTTTTTGCCTTTTCTTCTGTTATTGCCTCTTTTTTGCCTTTTCTTACGTTTTTCCCTTCTTTTTAAATTTTTTCCTCTTTTGAGAGTCAAAAATATAAAAAAAGTAAATCTACTCAATTTAAATTTTTTTCCATACGAATCTACATTTTTTGTATGTATTGACTTATCACAACAATGAATCAATACGAATTTATAATCTCATTATCTGCTTTCTATTGGCCGTCGGCGAGCTAGATCGGAAAAGAGTTGTGTGAAACCAAAGAGTATAGAACAACATAGAGTGTGCATCTAATACTACGCGATTGACACCCCAATGTTTACATTTTTAACCCATACATACACGAACATAGCCGTCGCATAACGACCGACGAAGTGCGAAATGGGAATTTTCATCAATCGTTATGCGTCGGCTTTGCTCGTGTGTGTAAGGATTAGCACCCCACATGGTACCATTTTCTGTTGTATGAGATGCGCACTCTATGTAGTTCTATACTCTTTGGTGAAACATATCTATGCACGCGTGACGAAAGAAAAAAACAAAACAAAAAAAACTTTATCTTTAAATTTATGTTTTTTTTTAACATTACATTAAGGAAACACGATCGGAGAAGTTTTGGAGATTTTAGACAAAATCAAAGGCGACTTAGAAAGAGCAAAAGGTGCAATCGCAAAAGATGTGTTAGAAAAGTTCAAATCCGTTTGTTCTGCCAATAAAGGACTTGAGACCGTAAAGCAAGTAAATTGCATAATAAAAGGCGACACGGACTGTGAGCTACCTGAACATATTGAAGTTGGCAATGTCGATTTTTTCAAATGGGCTCCACTCGTTTCTGCTGATGTAGAAAGATCTTTCAGCTCCTTTAAGGCGCTGTTAAGAGACAATCGCAGGCGATTATTGCCTGAAACTTTTAAAAAACTCATGGTGGTTCAATGCTACTACAATTAAGTTTTTAATAAATATTTAATTTGATAATTATCTCTTATTTTCTGTTGGTTTTTCATTAAATTTTTATTTTTTTTATCTTTAGTTTAAATAAATGCCTTTTTTTGCCTTTTTGGATGTATTATTTTGCCTTTTTTCAAATTTTTAGGTCAACAAAATCCCATCCCTGCTCATTAGGTTTGTGATGTCATTATGCTTTTTTAAACTTATTGATTTGATAGTGCACAGTTTGACGCGACACATTAAACTCACTTGCTATGTCTTTTACTGCCGTTCCAGCGTTAAACTTCGCAACCATTGAAGATCTGACAACCAAACTCAACTCAGCCGTTTTACCCATGGTTTTTAATAAATTTTAATAAATTTTTATTTTGTTATCAACGTTTAATGTAAATTAAAGTTAACTACACAAGTTTTTTGGTTATCACGTGTTCAAAACTGTTAAAATATTTACACAAAGTTTCCGTCAAAATACTTATGCCACGTAAAAATTCTTTGTCTGCATGCGTTCTTATCAGCAGAAAGAGAATGCAAAAGGTAAACAATACAAAACTTGGCATGCATAGAGCTAAAAATAGATTCTTTGTTTCGCGCATCATTTTTGCACCGTTGTTTTAACGATACCAAGCAAAGTTAGTCTCAATAGTCACAAAAAGGTTTCGTCAAAATACTTATGCCGACTAGTGTAATTCAGATGAACGAAAAACGTTATCCCACGAAAAAGACAAGAGATAATCAACCATACCGTCATAATTAGCTCTTCGAAAATCATAAAAAATATTTCGATCGTTAGATACTTTATTTAAATAATGATAGAAATTAATATTTCCATCAATGGCTATATGATGAGTTGAATTTGCAACAACTGGGAAAATACATTTGTCAATAGAAATAAGAAAATCATTATCAACAAAAATTAAATCAAGAATTCGATTAAGACAGTTATATTGTGAATTGATTTGGATTAAATTATATTGACCAAAAAAGTCTATAACTACACATTCAATTTCAGATGAAACGTTAGAGGGAACTAAACACTTGTCTTCGGTATCAAATGTCCATTCAATATAACTAAGGTTAAATTCTCCAGTAAACAATACATGTTGTGGATATTTTAAATTCTCATAAATTGATTTTGAGTTATTTAAATGAATATTATAATGATCTAATTTTCTCTTTGGAGGAATATAGCTTACAAAAACAAATAATTCGGATTCACATATTTTTACACATACAATAAGCTGATCAATATCAAGCTCAGAAGTAGTGGAGTTTGATTCCAATTCGATAAGTCTGCATGCCAAAGTGGCACGGACAGCAATCAGTACTCCACCACCTCTTTCTTTGCATGTCTTTAAATAACATCTGTCTTTTCTAAATACAGTATAATAATTTGAAAAACATTCAGTTGTTAAGTAATTATCGGATAACCAAGTTTCGGTTAAAATTATAATATCATAAGTTAGAGAGGAAAAAGAAAGTAAAATATGATCAAGTCTTGTTCTAAGCCCACCAACATTTTGGTAATAATAAGATAAACTATCAATTGTTTTACTAAGGTTTCTTTGAGATACAGATGAAACAGCATTATCCGGAACAATATTAACAGGGAGAACATCAGCATTAGGGATTACATCATCGGCAGGGGCAGTGTAATTTGGTAATTGTACTTTGTTTAAAGAAATATCAGCAACATTAACTGGGTCAGATGTTAAGTTAAACCGGGCAATTGGCGAGAAATTTCGTTTTTTGACAACTTTATAAATTGCTTTACTTTTACAAATTCAGGCCATATATCCGTATCACTCAATAATTGATTAAAACAGTCGGCAGGGATCCTTAATTTGAAATGAACTATAGCATTTAAACACATTAGCAGGTATTTTAGAATTTTCGGAGACATGATTGACTAAATCCTCCGGAAGGGTTTCTGGATGAAACTTTGAAACATGCAGCCACTTCGTAGGCATCAAAGCGTTTAGAGAACTTGCAACTGTTCCAGTAAGCTGTAGTTGTTGTTTTGGTTTCAACTTTTTCCCATGAGTCGAATTTGGTTTTTTGACTACAAATTCAAGTGGTCTGTTTTTGTTTATTTCTCTATTCTCGTTAGAAAAAGAGACATCAGCAGGAAACAGCAAAGCGGAATTAATGTTAACAATTTCTCTCTCACACCTATCAACAGCGGCAAAAGAAGAAACCATGTCAACGGTAGTAGCAGCAGCAACAGCGTTGTTGTTTTTTTTTGTCATCACCAACGTCATCCGTTAATTTAGTTTGTATATTTCCATCATCTTCATCGCAGACCAACCCAACAGTGCTTAGATTAGCCGATGCAGCAGAAGTATCATCATTGTTGTTATTACTTGCAATAACATTATGTGGGGGAGCAGCATCGTTGCACAAAACCGGTTTATGTATGCCTATTAGGCTCTCAATATTGTCTATACTACTTGTAGACATTACAAGAGGATGGCTAGAGGGGGTAGATACTGAAGTTAATGTTTTGGTCGTGATTACAGAAACATGAGTACCACTAGAACTAGACGAATGGTTGGGCAGATATAAAGAGAATGAAGGTAGACAATTTTTTTGGATCGAAGATGACGAGCTATTTTCGGTTTTATTTTTTTGTTGTTTAACAGGAGAACACTTTTTGGGTAGAATGACGGCAGGTTCAATAATCTTTTCTTTATTTTGGCTTCGCGTCACAGCCCCTTTAGTGTTTTTGTTGTTTAGAGAAAATAAAATAGGGAATTCATTTTTTAAATAATTTAAGTTCAAGGTTATACCACCAATGAAATTTTCAATGTTTATACCCTATCCCATAGGGGGGTATATTAGTTTTGATACATAGTTTGTAACATAGAGAAATAATTTTGCTACATATACCTCAAAGTATATGGATCGACTCAGAATCGCTAGCTGAGTCGAATTAGCCATGTCTGTCTGTCCGTCCGTCCGTCCGTCCGTGTGTCCGTCCGTCCGTCTGTCTGTTCGTCACCGATTTTTGGGCCTTCAATTTTGAGCTAGGATAATGAAATTTGGTATATAGGATCCTTGTCCGAGTCACCAGAACAAGTGTAAAAATTTTTGAAATCCGCCCACTGCCACGCCCCCTTTTTAGAAAAACGTAATTTTTAGCAAAACCGTAAAGAATTTTAAAAAAGTGTCTGAACAGCATATTTACAGAATCGTTATATCTATATTTCGTTCATATAAAGTTTTTTGCCACGCCCACTTTTTGGGGGCGTTTTCAATAAAAAAACTGTTTTCGGTCAAATTTTAAATATTTCGAAAAAATTGTTGATGCAGAATCATTAACATTATTAATATGAACATTTCGTCCATTTTAACCCACGCCCACTTTTTGGGGGCGTTTTTATATAAAAAAACATTTTTATGCACTACCCCCATAACATATACAGGAGAAAACCTTGTCTTTTGTAGAACCGTAAAAGTGTTTTGTAAGCAGCCTGAAGAATTTGTTGTCACTATATCATTTTTTTTATTTTATCCACATCGTGTTTTTAGCCATGCCCACTTTTTTGGGGATTCTAGTTTTATGGATAGGATGGGATAGGGTATTCAACGATCCGCACAGCGGATTGTAGCCTTCTCATATGTTTTTAATATAATTCGATAAGTTAATTGTAGAACAATTTTCACACTTTATAAAGAAGTAATTTTTAGATTTAATGATATTAAAATCAAATTTTTTGATTTTAGCACAGCTTAAGTGCATTAAGGAATTGCAGATCGCACACGAAACAGATTCGATAGGCTCCGCTTTATTACAGATTATACAAATCATAATGATAGAGAATTAGCAAAAAAAAAACGTCCGTCGCGATTGAAAGCTCTGGTTGTATACGAATAGGAGAATAGGAGAACATCTAGTCCATGCCATCGTACTTTTCTGCGTTTGCGCCAATAATGGGGTGGCGCTGGGTTCGTCCTCCCCCACCCGTCATCATCGTGTTGGGGTCGACGAGGGGTCGTCCTCCCTCACCCATCGAACTTTTCGGACCGCTCCTGTCCGATGCTGCCCGTCACGAGTCCCCCACGTCCTTTGGGCCTCGACGACGGCGTTTTACAGTGGACTCCTGTCGCACTTTTGTGTGGCGTTGCTCTGTCATGAGTCTACCTAATGTCCCTCGGGCTGCACCGAACAGAGTTGGGCAACCATCTTTTGAGTGGACTCCTCTGTCGCACTCGTTATACCTGTTTTGGGTTGCCTTAGCAGATCTGAAGGTCGTGGACCAGTGGCTGATGGAACCATGGCTACCCGCGATTTCCTTCAAATGCCGGTTTTGCGCCCACAACGAAAAGAGGGAACGAAGGGATTTTAAGGGATAAGAGAGTGAGCCTTGTTGCGGTAATTTTTTCCGTAACAAGCCCCACCCTCACCTCCATTTCGAGAAATGTAAGCCATTTCCTCAGATATAGGCCAACGACACAACACAGGAAGACCTTTCCATCACGCCAACTTGCCCGTCTAAAAAACACAAAAAACATATGAGAGGCTACAATCCGCTATGCGGATCGTTGAATACCCTATCCCATCCCATCCTTTAAATTAATATCCTCAAAAAATTAATATCCCAAAAATCGGTGACGAACAGACAGACGGACGGACAGACAGACATGGCTAATTCGACTCAGATAGCGATTCTGAGTCGATCCATATACTTTGAGGTATATGAAGCAAAATTATTTCTCTATGTTACAAACTAAGTATCAAAACTAATATACCCCCCTATGGGATAGAGTATAAAAAAGCATGACCCAACCAGTCTTCTTACTACTGTACTCTATATGGGACTTAGACGTTTCTTCTCGGCCATCGTTATAGGGCTTAAGGTCCTTAATGTGCCAGGTACCGCGATCTCGACCGGTTTCGTCCACCAAACTGTGTGTACAAGGTGACACACGTTTGTTAACCGAAACGGTCCTATAAATTTCGGCGTCAGTTTAGCGGCGTAGTAGTTCGCGGCGTCAGACAAAGTGAATTTTCGTCGCCATACAAACTCGTTCGGGAGATATTGAACATCTCCTCGTCGGAGGTTGTAAGCTTCCGCAGACTTCTTCGATGCCGCCGCTAACTTCTTCCCTATGTCGTCTCTGAGCTCTTGAAAACACCTACCTATCTCTGGCACATTCATATCTCTATAGTCTATTTGGATATCTCTATTTATCTCATCTGAGTCCCTACCTCTCGTACCTGTGGGTTTGCTACTTGACCCTAACTCATTCGTACCTATTGAATGATCATTTGAGGCAGCAAATTCTGTGCCGCATGTCACGCTTTCCCTACCAAAGTTCACGTAATATTTTGATACCCCCAACACCTCGTGTTGCGATGTACGAATTACACATGCAACTTTCGCTAATTGCGAATCCCAGCTCCGATGATTCCCTGAGACATACGCTCGCAGCGCTGTCTTTAGAATCTGATTGATCCTTTCTGCAGGATTAGCCTGCGGATGGTAATACGCAATATATTTAATCTGTGACGCGTACGCCTGGCAAAGCGTTTTCAGTTCTTTTCCACGAAACTGAGGGCCGTTGTCACACACGAGCACCTTGGGTATGCCAAAAAGAAGGAAAACATTATCCTCCAATTCTTTGCAAACTGCTTTTGGGAAAAAGTAAACAAAATTTTGAGAAATAATCGACCACTGCATGTAACCCCTAGTAGACTTGCGAAGTGGACCTACAAGATCTACACAAACCATTTCCCAACACCTCAAAACGCCTATTCTTTCGACCATTAAACCAGTCGGTTGGTCGTTCATCGGTTTCACCTGTTGGCAAGTTTTACACCCCCTGACATATCTTGTTATATCTGCCCGCATTTTCGGCCAGAAATACCTAGCACCTATCCTAGCAAAAGTTTTTCTAACCCCCATGTGTCCAGCCAATGGGCCATCATGACACGCTTGTAAAATACCTAATCTACTCGATTTTCCTACTACTAACTTCCACTCGTTATTGCTATCATAAACTGTTAGGTGGTTGCCTTTAACAAATTTGTAAAGCCGCCCCTCTTCTACTCTCCATGACGGGTATGCAAGTGGGTTTCCTTCTACTGCATCAATCATCTTCGAAATCCAAGGGTCTATATCTGCTTCCGAGATCTCGGCCAACTCCGGAACTCCGCGCGACAGCACGTCTGGTACAACGTGCTCTTTCCCCTTTCTGTCGATTATCTCGAAGTCAAATTGTTGCAGCCTCACCGCCCACCTTGCCAATCTACCCTGGGAGTCGGATTACTCAACCATACTAGCCATACTAACCTCACATTCATCTGTCCATAAAAAAATTCCTACTTTTCTTTAAGAAGTCTGTCAATGGTCTAACCAAAGCGGCGAAATTTTGGATACAACTTTTATACCACGAAACTGTACCTATAAAACTCCTAATTTCCTTCACATTCATTGGTGCAGGAATCCTAATCATGCTATCTACTTTTTCTGGATCTACATGTAAACCATTCCTATCTACTACATAGCCTAAAAATTTTAAAGACGGCCTACAAAAGTTGCATTTTCCCCGGCTAACTTTTAGCGCTGCATCGCACAGTCTTCTAAAAACTTCTTCCAGAACTTGCAGATGTTGACTGAACGAATTTGTGACGATGATAATGTCGTACACAAATACGTGTGGCTCAAGATCGGCACCTAATACGCTGTCGATAAATCTTTGCCAGGTCGCGGGCGCATTGTCTAAGCCGAAAGGCATTCGTTTGAACTGGAACAAGCCTCTATTTGGAACCGTGAAAGCGGTGAGCGGGCGAGATCCCTCCTCCATAGGAATCTGCCAATAAGCCGACTTTATATCCAGCGAAGTTAAATACTTCGCATCCCTAAGTTTATCCAACGTCGTAGAAATATACGGTAATGGATAAGCATCTCTATCTGTAGATTTGTTAAGTTTCCTATAATCGACACAACACCTTAAACTCATCCATCCTTTTTCCTAATAAGGACTATTGGAGATGCCCACGGACTGTTTGACTTTTCAATAACTCCCGCATCTAGCATCTCCTTCAGTTCCTTATCGATATGAACCTGTATTGGCGGTGAAACCGGATAATACCTCTGCTTAATAGGTTCTTGCGTCGTCCTAATCTTATGCTCTACCAAATGAGTACGTCCTAAACCCTCGGGCATCGAATCAAAAATACGACTCACTGAAGCTTCCAACTGCCCTGCTTCAGTACTATCCAACTCCGAAATCTCGCGTATCGCGGAAATCGAGGCAGCCGACTGTTGACTGGAGAAATCCCACATGCCTGCACTCAAATCCGGGACAATTCCCGTTAGTGCCCAAAAATCTGCACCTAAAATCAGAAGTTGGAATAAGCAGACATTCCATGAGAATAGATTTATTCTGCACAACTATTGGTAGAGTTAATTCCCCCAAATACCCCTTCCGTCTGAATAAGCAGCGGACCCAACAATGCTCTTCTTTAGAGAGAGCCCTAAATCTTTAAGTTTTTCCCACCCGTCCCTGAATACGATTGTGCGAGAAGCACCACTATCTAAAAGACCTAACATGTTGATACCATAAACACTAACTAATAAATATGAGCGCCTATCTACCCCACTTGCCTCCAAAGTGAAACCTAAATGAATTACCCCCGAATTACCCCCGACTGGTCACCAGCAGGCGACCTACTTACATGGGGCGGTTCTCCTGACCTGCTGTCCCAGGAGTCCGCATAGAGTTTCCCGACCCCGATGGTTGCTGCACGACTATCGGTTCTGAAACCTGCTGCGCACCTCCTACTACAGAAGGCTGCGACTGGACTGCAAGGTCCTCGGAACCACAGTATGTTGCGTTCCACTTGGGTCAGGATGGTGAGAATTGTTACCGGAAGACCGTTGGTTATTCCCAGTCCCAGAATACCGTTGAGCAGTTGCTGTTGCATCTGTTGCAGCTCCGACGGTTTTTTGTTCCTTGAATGATCCCCATGTTGTTGTTCCTCGTTATCAAGGTTGTCGCTGTCTTCATCGTCATCGACTTCAGTTGAAGTCAACCATCCCAACTGTTCAATGATTTTGACCCTAAGGTTGAGCTTTCTTCACGTTGAGCATCATCCGACGCTTTTGCCCTATCTATTCTACCTAGAGCCCATCCGATCTTTGTCAGAATCTTCAGATATTCCGTTGACTTAGGATTATCTGGAGGTTCTGTCAAGAGCTCTTTCACTTCAGCTATTTTAGCTTTCACGGCCGAAATATCCTGTTCGTAAGTGAAACGTTGTTCTGAAAAGGGGGAGTGGCAGTGGGCGAATTTCAAAAATTTCGAAAATTTTAAAATTTGACCGTAAAACGTAAAACTTTATATGAACGAAATATAGATATTACGATTGTCTAACTACGCTTCTCAGACACTTTTTTAAAATTTACGATTTGGGCAAAAACTACGTTTTTCTGAAAAGGGGGTGTGGCAGTAGGCGGATTTCAAAATTGTTTACACTTGTTCTGCTGGGAGCGACAAAGACCACGTGTACCAAATTTCATCCTTCTAGCTCAAAATTTAAGGCCCAAACACTGGTGACGTACGGAAGGACGGACGGACAGACATGGCTAAATCGACTCAGCTATCGATTCTGAGTCGATCCATATACTTTGAGGTATATGTAGCTAAATTATTTCTCTATGTTACAAACTATGTATCAAAACTAATATACCCCTATGGGGTTGGGCGCCAATTTGCTGCGAAAATTCCTATGTCTGCTTTCACACGTAGACTCACGACTCACGACTCACATGAGTGCAAAAGAGAAAGAAAATTCGAAAAGTTGAGAGGAAAAATATTTTGCCCTGTGAGTCGTGGGCAAAATTTTCAGCGACTCTTTTTGACGTTTTCTTTTCTCTTCCTTCTTGTTATCATCATGTTGCTTCATATAATTTCGTTGCTTGGAGAGTCAGTTTCGGCTACTTGCGTATATTTGTTCGGTTGCTGGTGTTTTTTTTCAAGCAGAATAAAAGAGGAATGTCAAATTTGAGTCAAGAGAAAAAGTCGTCGTGTAATAGCGCGAGACTCACGGAAGAATATTAACAAAGAGAACTTCGAAAAAAGTCTTGACTCACCAGTCAACGTGTGGAAGCAGACTATGTCTGCTTTCACACGTAGACTCACGACTCACGACTCACATGAGTGCAAAAAAGAAAGAAAATTCGAAAAGTTGAGAGGAAAAATATTTTGCCCTGTGAGTCGTGGGCAAAATTTTCAGCGACTCTTTTTGACGTTTTCTTTTCTCTTCCTGCTTTTTATCATCATGTTGCTTCACATAATTTCGTTGCTTGGAGAGTCAGTTTCGGCTACTTGCGTAGATTTGTTCGGTTACTGGTGTTTTTTTTTCAAGCAGAATAAAAGAGGAATGTCAAATTTGAGTCAAGAGAAAAAGTCGTCGTGTAAAAGCGCGAGACTCACGAAAGAAAATTAACAAAGAGAACTTCGAAAAAAGTCTTGTCTCAACAGTCAACGTGTGAAAGCAGACTATGTCTGCTTTCACACGTAGACTCACGACTCACGGCTCACATGAGTGCAAAAGAGAAAGAAAATTCGAAAAGTTGAGATTAAAAATAATTTGCCCTGTGAGTCGTGGGCAAAATTTTCAGCGACTCTTTTTGACGTTTTCTTTTCTCTTCCTTCTTTTTATACCCTATCCCATAGGGGTATATTAGTTTTGATACATAGTTTGTAACATAGAGAAATAATTTAGCTACATATACCTCAAAGTATATGGATCGACTCAGAATCGATAGCTGAGTCGATTTAGCCATGTCTGTCCGTCCGTCCGTCCGTCCGTCCGTACGTCACCAGTTTTTGGGCCTTAAATTTTGAGCTAGAAGGATGAAATTTGGTACACGTGCTCTTTGTTGCTCCCAGCAGAACAAGTGTAAAACTTTTTGAAATCCGCCCACTGCCACGCCCCCTTTTTAGAAAAACGTATTTTTTGGCCAAACCATAAGGAATTTTGAAAAACTTTCTGAACAACATATTTAGACAATCTGAATATCTGTATTTCGTTCATATAAAGTTTTTTGCCACGCCCACTTTTTGTGGGCGTTTTTAATAAAAAACGTTTTTCGGTCAAATTTTAAAATTTTCGAAAAAACTTTTGATGCAGAATCATTAGTAGTATAAATATGAACATTTCGTCAATAGACTATTTCAACCCACGCCCACTTTTTGGGGGCGTTTTTATATAAAAACCATTTTTACACACTACCTCATAACATATGCAGGAGAAAACCTTGTCTTTTGTAGAACCGTCAAAGTTTTTTGTAAACAGTCTGAACAATTTGTTGTCACCATGTCATTTTCTTTATTTTATACACATCGTGTTTTTAGCCATGTCCACTTTTTGGGGATTTTAGTTTTACAGATAGGATGGGATAGGGTATTCAACGATCCCCACAGTGGATTGTAGCCTTCTCATATGTTTACTACTTAAACATAATTATCGTATAAATTAAACTTCTTAAAACTAAATTGTACTAATAAATTGAATTTACTAAATCGATCGCCGTTTTATTTACAAATCCCACACACATATAAGTAAAGTAGGATTACTATAGCCGTGTTTTTATACCCTATCCCATAGGGGTATATTAGTTTAGTTTTGAAAATTTTCGAAAAAAATTTTGATGCAAAATCATTGGTAGTATTAATATGAACATTTCGTCAGTAGACCATTTTAACCCACGCGCACTTTTTGGGGGCGTTCTCTCACAAAAACCATTTGTATGCCCTACCCCAAGGCATATGCAATACAAAAACGTGGTTTTTTGTCGAACCATAAAAGAATTTGATAATCCTTCGGAACAATATGTTGTAACAACGTCATTTTCAATACTTTATGACCATAAAGACCATATTTTGGGGATATTAAGGATGGGATGGGATAGGGTATTAAACGATCCGCACAGCGGATTGTAGCCTTCTCATATGTTTATACCCTATCCCATAGGGGGGTATATTAGTTTTGATACTTAGTTTGTAACATAGAGAAATAATTTTGCTAGATGTACCTCAAAGTATATGGATCGACTCAGAATCGCTAGCTGAGTCAAACTAGCCATGTCTGTCTGTCCGTCCGTCCGTCCGTCCGTCCGTCCGTCTGTCTGTTCGTCACCGATTTTTGGGCCTTAAATTTTGAGCTAGGATAATGAACTTTGGTATATAGGATCCTTGGCCGAGTCACCAAAACAAGTGTAAAAATTTTTAAAATCCACCCACTGCCACGCCCACTTTTGGAAAAAACGTAGTTTTAAGCCAAACGGTAGGGAATTTCAAAAAAGTGTCTGAGCAGCATATTTAGACAATCTTAATATCTATATTTCGTTCATACAAAGTTTTTTGCCACGCCCACTTTTTGGGGGCGTTTTTTAGTAAAAAACGCTTTTTGTCCAAATTTTAAAACTTTCGAAAAAAATTTTGATGCAAATACTTCCGCAATGGTAATATAAACATTTTGTCAATAGATCATTTTCAGCTACGCCCTCATTTTGGGGGCGTTTTCTTACAAAAACCATTTGTATACCCCATCCCAAGGCATTAGCAATAGAAATACGTTGTTTTTTGTCTAACCACAAAAGATTTTGAGAATCTGTCTGAGCAATATATTGTGACAATGTCATTTTCTGTATTTCATCGCCATAAGGCCTATATTTTGAGGATATTAATTTAAAGGATGGGATGGGATAGGGTATTCAACGATCCGCATAGCGGATTGTAGCCTCTCATATGTTTATACCCTATCCCATAGGGGGTATATTAGTTTGATACTTAGTTTGTAACATAGAGAAATAATTTTGCTACATATACCTCAAAGTATATGGATCGACTCAGAGTCGCTAGCTGAGTCGAATTAGCCATGTCTGTCTGTCCGTCCGGCCGTCCGTCCGTCCGTCTGTCTGTTCGTCAGCGGTTTTTGGGCCTTAAATTTTGAGCTAGGATAATAAAATTTGGTATATAGGATCCTCGTCCGTGCCACCAGAACAAGTCTAAAAATTTTTGAAATCCGCCCACTGCCACGCCCCCTTTTTAGGAAAACTTTTTTTTTTGGCCAAACCGTAAGGAATTTCAAAAAAGTGTCTGAGTAGCATATTTAGACAATCTTAATATCTATATTTCGTCCATATAAAGTTTTTTGCCACGCCCACTTTTTGGGGGCGTTTTTAGTAAAAAACGCTTTTTGTCCGAATTTTAAAACTTTCGAAAAAAATTTTGATGCAAATACTTCCAAAATGGTAATATAAACATTTTGTCTATAGATCATTTTCACCTACGCCCACATTTTGGGGGCGTTTTCTTACAAAAACCATTTGTATACCCCATCCCAAGGCATTAGCAATAGAAATACGTTGTTTTTTGTCGAACCACAAAAGATTTTGAGAAACTGTCTGAGCAATATATTGTGACAATGTCATTTTCTGTATTTCATCGCCATAAAGCCTATATTTTGAGGATATTAATTTAAAGGATGGGATGGGATAGGGTATTCAACGATCCGCATAGCGGATTGTAGCCTCTCATATGTTTATACCCTATCCCATAGGGGGGTATATTAGTTTTGATACTTAGTTTGTAACATAGAGAAATAATTTTGCTACATATACCTCAAAGTATATGGATCGACTCAGAATCGCTAGCTGAGTCGATTAAGCCATGTCTGTCTGTCCGTCCGTCCGTCCGTCCGTCCGTCTGTGTGTCACCGATTTTTGGGCCTTACATTTTGAGCTAGAGTTTTGAAATTTGGTATATAGACTCTCTGGCCGACGAAGCAGAACAAGTGTAAAAATTTTTGAAATCCGCCCACTGCCACGCCCCCTTTTAAGGAAAACTTATTTTTTGGCCAAACCGTAAGGAATTTCAAAAAAGTGTCTTAGTAGCATATTTAGACAATCCTAATATCTATATTTCGTTCATACAAAGTTTTTTGCCACGCCCACTTTTTGGGGGCGTTTTTAGTAAAAAACGCTTTTTGTCCAAATTTTAAAACTTTCGAAAAAAATGTTGATGCAAATACTTCCAAAATGGTAATATAAGCATTTTGTCTATAGATCATTTTCACCTACGCCCACATTTTGGGGGCGTTTTCTTACAAAAACGATTTGTATACCCCATCCCAAGGCATTAGCAATAGAAATACGTTGTTTTTTGTCGAACCACACAAGATTTTGAGAAACTGTCTGAGCAATATATTGTGACAATGTCATTTTCTGTATTTCATCGCCATAAGGCCTATATTTTGAGGATATTAATTTAAAGGATGGGATGGGATAGGGTATTCAATGATCCGCATAGCGGATTGTAGCCTCTCATATGTTTATACCCTATCCCATAGGGGGGTATATTAGTTTTGATACTTAGTTTGTAACATAGAGAAATAATTTTGCTACATATACCTCAAAGTATATGGATCGACTCAGAATCGCTAGCTGAGTCGAATTAGCCATGTCTGTCTGTCCGTCCGTCCGTCCGTCTGTCTGTTCGTCAGCGGTTTTTGGGCCTTAAATTTTGAGCTAGGATAATGAAATTTGGTATATAGGATCCTCGTCCTTGCCACCAGAACAAGTGTAAACATTTTTAAAATCCGCCCACTGCCACGCCCCCTTTTTAGGAAAACTTATTTTTTGGCCAAACCGTAAGGAATTTCAAAAAAGTGTCTGAGCAGCATATTTAGACAATCTTAATATCTATATTTCGTTCATACAAAGTTTTTTGCCACGCCCACTTTTTGGGGGCATTTTTAGTAAAAAACGCTTTTTGTCCAAATTTTAAAACTTTCGAAAAAAATTTTGATGCAAATACTTCCGCAATGGTAATATAAACATTTTGTCAATAGATAATTTTCAGCTACGCCCTCATTTTGGGGGCGTTTTCTTACAAAAACCATTTGTATACCCCATCCCAAGGCATTAGCAATAGAAATACGTTGTTTTTTGTCTAACCACAAAAGATTTTGAGAATCTGTCTGAGCAATATATTGTGACAATGTCATTTTCTGTATTTCATCGCCATAAGGCCTATATTTTGAGGATATTAATTTAAAGGATGGGATGGGATAGGGTATTCAACGATCCGCATAGCGGATTGTAGCCTCTCATATGTTTTTTTTTTATTTTGTCACATTGGATTTACATTTTTCACGATTTGATAAAATTATTACGGAATGCTGAACGTGGTGCTTATTTGAAAATCTTCTGTTGGATGTGCTCATTGATGGTGACATTGCTAAAGCCACTCGATTCCGTTGTGAATTTCCACCTCTTCCTGGGAAGGTTATTGGTGAGGTCGGTGAGGTGGCGGGGGAAAATCGAAAAATTTTGAGCAAAAAATGTGGGGAATAACTTATCTCACGCACACTTGTTTGAAAATGTGATAGTATGTGTAAGATAAGTAATTATGGGTGAATTTAGCTTGTAGGCAAATCCAGAAGATTGGTATCTCTTTACTTCCTTTATCACTGGTGTACACGCTTGAACAACGCTAGGAAATATTGCGACATTACTTTGAAGAATGTGTGCGAAAATTGCGTATGGATGTTGGAAGAAGAGAAGCACCGTCAGCTCCGTATGTTCGTTATCTTGTGAAAAAAGTGAAAGAAACTGGCATCCTCATCGATAGACCAAAGCGTGAAAAGCCAAAAACAGTGCGTACACCCGAGAATATTGCTGCTGTGGCAGAAAGTGTGCATAAAGACCTTGGCATGACGCCATACAAAGTCCAATTGGTTCAGGAGTTGAAGCCAAATGACACCCCAATTCGTTTTCGCTTCGCTAAGTGGGCCTGCGATCGACTTAGAGAAGATGCCGATTTTGCCAAAAAATTATCTTTTCAGATGAAGCTAATTTTGATCTTGTAAACAAGCAAAATGTTCGCATTTGGGGCACAGAAAACCCGCACGCATACATTGAAAAGCCGATACACCCAAAATGAGTCACTGTTTGGTGCAGATTTTGGTCCAGAGGCATAATTGGGCCACTTTTCTTCGAAAATGAGCAAGAAGTGGCCGTTACAGTCAATGGCGATCGTTATCGGGCCACGTTGAACGCATATTTGTTCACAAAAATTGAAGGGGAGGATATTGGCAACATTTGGTTTCAACAGGACGGCGCTACGTGCAACACAGCCGAAGCTACACTCGATGTTTTGCGCCCTGTTTTTGAAGATCGCATTATCAGCAGCAGAGCTGATGTCGTTTGGCCACCTCGGAGCTGCGATTCGACACCGTTGGACTATTATTTGTGGGATGCCGTAAAAGAGAAGTGTTACGCCGACAAGCCAGAGACAATTGATGCTTTAAAGGACAATATTCGTGAAGCCATTGGTGAAATACAACTGCACACAATCGATAATGTGCTTAAAAATTGGACCGATCGTGTAGGCTACTACATGGCCAGCCGAGGCAGGCATTTGAAACAAATTATTTTCCATTATTAACCGGAAGGATTGGACTTTCAAATAAAAGAAGAAATTTGAGAAAATATTCAGAAGTTTTTTTATACCCTATCCCATAGGGGGGTATATTAGTTTTGATACTTAGTTTGTAACATAGAGAAATAATTTTGCTACATATACCTCAAAGTATATGGATCGACTCAGAATCGCTAGCTGAGTCGAATTAGCCATGTCTGTCTGTCCGTCCGTCCGTCCGTCTGTCTGTTCGTCAGCGGTTTTTGGGCCTTAAATTTTGAGCTAGGATAATGAAATTTGGTATATAGGATCCTCGTCCGTGCCACCAGAACAAGTGTAAAAAATTTTAAAATCCGCCTACTGCCACGCCCCCTTTTTAGGAAAACTTATTTTTTGGCCAAACCGTAAGGAATTTCAAAAAAGTGTCTGAGTAGCATATTTAGACAATCCTAATATCTATATTTCGTTCATACAAAGTTTTTTGCCACGCCCACTTTTTGGGGGCGTTTTTAGTAAAAAACGGTTTTTGTCCAAATTTTAAAACTTTCGAAAAAAATTTTGATGCAAATACTTCCGAAATGGTAATATAAACATTTTGTCCATAGATCATTTTCACCTACGCCCAGATTTTGGGGGCGTTTTCTTACAAAAACCGTTTGTATACCCCATCCCAAGGCATTAGCAATAGAAATACGAACCACACAAGATTTTGAGAAACTGTCTGAGCAATATATTGTGACAATGTTATTTTCTGTATTTCATTGCCATAAGGCCTATATTTTGAGGATATTAATTTAAAGGATGGGATGGGATAGGGTATTCAACGATCCGCATAGCGGATTGTAGCCTCTCATATGTTTTTATAGCATTTTGAAAAAAAAACATATGAGAAGGCTACAATCCGCTGTGCGGATCGTTGAATACCCTATCCCATCATATCCATAAAACTAAAATCCCCAAAAAAGTGGGCATGGCTAAAAACACGATGTGGATAAAATAGAAAAAAATGATATAGTGACAACAAATTCTTCAGACTGCTTACAAACACTTTTACGGTTCTACAAAAGACAAGGTTTTCTCCTGCATATGTTATGGGGTATTGTGTAAAAATGGTTTTTATATAAAAACGCCCCCAAAAAGTGGGCGTGGGTTAAAATGGTATATAGACGAAATGTTTATATTAATAATGTTAATGATTCTGCATCAAAATTTTTTTCGAAAAAATGTTTATTATATCATTAAGGAAGTATTTAAAGTCAAAAGTTTTTTTTAACTTTTTAAAATTTGGACAATAAGTGTTTTTTACTAAAAATCGCCCCCAAAAAGTAGGCGTCGCAAAAAAAAGACAAAATATAAATATTAGGATTGTCTAAATATCCCGCTCAGACACATTTTTTATAATTCCTTACGGTTTTTTCTGAATAGAGGGCGTGGCAGTGGGCGGATTTTCAAAATGTTTACACTTGTTCTGCTTCGTCGGGAGTCTATTTACCAAATTTCAACACTATAGCTCGAAATATTAGGCCCAAAAATCGGTGACACACAGACGGACAGACGGACGGTAGGACAGACAGACATGGCTTAATCGACTCAGCTAGCGATTCTGAATAGATCCATATGCTTTAAGGTATATTTATCGAAATTATTTCTCTATTTTACAAACTTAATATCAAAACTAATATCCCCCTATGGGATAGGGTATACAAACTACATGATAATATAATCTTACATTCGAAAGTTATTGGGAAGTACTCACACTACTCAGTGCAGCTTTTAATTGTACACCAACAAGAAATGCTAACTGAAATGGAGTTTTAAATTGTGCTTATATATATATTAAACATTATTTTTTAAGTATATACTTTATTTTCTTCATTTTAATGAAAAATAGATCACATTGAATACATGACATTACAACTTTTGCCTCTCAGTAGGCTTAGGTCTTACAATTTCTAGGCTTATTTTTCCAGTGGCACCCTTAAATAATGCGTAGCAAACTTCAAACGTACTATTCTCCAACGAATCGCCATTGAATTTGGTAATAATATCACCCCTCTGAAGTTTATTATCTATGTCGGCATAGCCAGCTGATGTCTTTATAATAAAAAATAGTTGATGTTATAAAGTTAAGATGTTATTTTTATAAATGTACTTACTATTTCAGATATTGTTGCGCCTTTCGCATTTGGCGCTAATGAAATGCCCAACTCTTTACCAGCCTTCTTTACGAACTCTATCTTAAATGTATCTATTTCTGGAGGATCATGTCTCCAAACTAAAAGTGTTACCTAAGATAAAAAAGAACAGAATAAAATAGAATTGAACAGACACAAATCTAATATTACTTTGAGAAGAAATTAATATAATTTATCATATGTTAGAGTAATATATGGACATTTTCCAAAGTATAGTGATGGGATGAATAAGGGATATCACAGGTTTGTTTACAAAAACGAGCAGTGGTTTCGTTTTATATTAGTTATTATGGACTATTTTATCAGAAATAACCAATAAGGATTCCATCCATAAATTGAACACCAATTTATGGACCAGGTATGAAGGTTCGAAGCACTGTTGCAATCACTTTAATTTTTATCTGGATATACATTTTGAGTGAAGACTAGATATTAAAGGGGTCAAGTGTTATATTTTTCAAATGTAGTAAATGACAACTAATGATATTTCACTACTTTACACAACATTTGATCGGAAGTATTTGGTCGAACATTAAAGCTGCCTTAAAAAGTTATGTACCGATCTCCTACGCTAGAGCCAACAACTAAAGATAACTAATAAGCTAAGAAAACACACAATGAGATATTTACAAAAGATCTGGAAAATATGCGAAATGCTACAATCGTTGAATACCATATCCGATTCCATACTTAAATAAAAACATATAAGAAGGCTACAATCCGCTGTGCGGATCGTTGAATACCCTATCCCATCCTATCCATAAAACTAAAATACCCAAAAAAGTGGGCATGGCTAAAAACACGATGTGGATAAAATAGAAAAAATGATATAGTGACAACAAATTCTTCAGACTGCTTACAAAACAGTTTTACGGTTCTACAAAAGACAAGGTTTTCTCCTGCATATGTTATGGGGTTGGGTATAAAAATGGTTTTTATATAAAAACGCCCCCAAAAAGTGGGCGTGGGTTAAAATGGTATATAGACGAAATGTTTATATTAATAATGTTAATGATTCTGCATCAACATTTTTTTCGAAAAATTTAAAATTTGACGGAAAACAGTTTTTTATTGAAAACGCCCCCAAAAAGTGGGCGTGGTAAAAAACTTTATATAGACGAAATATAGATATTAATATTGTCTAAATATGCTGTTCAGAAACTTTTTTAAAATTCCTTACGGTTTGGCCAAAAACTGAGTTTTTCTTAAAAGGGGGCGTGGCAGTGGGCGGATTTCAAAAATTTTTACACTTGTTCTGTAGGCAGAGACGAGGATCCTATATACCAAATTTCATTATCCTAGCTCAAAATTTAAGGCCTAAAAATCGGTGACGTACAGACGGACGGACGGACGGACAGACAGACATGGCTTAATCGACTCAGCTAGCGATTCTAAGTCGATCCATATACTTTGAGGTATATGTAGCAAAATTATTTCTCTATGTTACAAACTAAGTATCAAAACTAATATACCCCTATGGGATAGGGTATAAAAACATATGAGAGGCTACAATCCGCTGTGCGGCTCGTTGAATACCCTATCCCATCCCACCTTAAAATTAATATCCTCAAAAAATAGGCCTCATGGCGACGAAATACAGAAAATGACATTGTCACAATATATTGCTCAGACAGTTTATCAAAATCTTTTGTGGTTCGACAAAAAACAACGTATTTCTATTGCTAATGCCTTGGGATGGGGCAATCAAATGGTTTTTGTAAGAAAACGCCCCCAAAATGTGGGCGTAGGTGAAAAACTTTGTATGGACGAAATATAGATATTAGGATTGTCTAAATATGCTGCTCAGACTCTTATTTGAAATTCCTTACCGTTTGGCTTTTAACTACGTTTTTCTAAAAGTGGGCGTGGCAGTGGGCGGATTTCAAAAATTTTTACACTTAATCTGCTTCGTCAGCCAAAGAGTCTATATACCAAATTTCAACACTCTAGCTCAAAATTTAAGGCCCAAAAATCGGTGACACACAGACGGACGGACGGACGGACGGACGGACGGACGGACGGACGGACAGACAGACATGGCTTAATCGACTCAGCTAGCGATTCTGAATCGATCCATATACTTTGAGGCATATGTATCGAAATTATTTCTCTATGTTACAAACTTAATGTCAAAACTAATATACCCCCCTATGGGATAGGGTATAAACAACGTTTTTCTATTGCATATGCCTTGGGGTAGGGCATACAAATGGTTTTTGTAAGAAAAAGCGCATAAAAAGTGGGCGTGGGTTAAAATGGTCTATTGACGAAATGTTCATTATACCCTGTCCCATAGGGGTATATTAGTTTTGATACTTAGTTTGTAACATAGAGAAATAATTTAGCTACATATACCTCAAAGTATATGGATCGACTCAGAATCGCTAGCTGAGTCGATTAAGCCATGTCTGTCTGTCCGTCCGTCCGTCCGTCCGTCCGTCCGTCTGTACGTCACCGATTTTTAGGCCTTAAATTTTGAGCTAGGATAATGAAATTTGGTATATAGGATCCTCGTCTCTGCCTACAGAACAAGTGTAAAAATTTTTGAAATCCGCCCACTGCCACGCCCCCTTTTAAGAAAAACTCAGTTTTTGACCAAACCGTAAGGAATTTTAAAAAAGTTTCTGAACAACATATTTAGACAATATTAATATCTATATTTCGTCCATATAAAGTTTTTTGCCACGCCCACTTTTTGGGGGCATTTTCAATAAAAAACTGTTTTCGGTCAAATTTTAAATTTTTCGAAAAAAATTTTGATGCAGAATCATTAACATTATTAATATGAATATTTCTTCTATATACCATTTTAACCCACGCCCACTTTTTGGGGGCGTTTTTATATAAAAACCATTTTTATACACTACCCCATAACATATGCAAGAGAAAACCTTGTCTTTTGTAGAACCGTTAAAGTGTTTTGTAAGCAGTCTGAAGAATTTGTTGTCACTATATCATTTTTTCTATTTATCCACATCGTGTTTTTAGCCATGTCCCCTTTTTTGGGTATTTTAGTTTTATGGATAGGATGGGATAGGGTATTCAACGATCCGCACAGCGGATTGTAGCCTTCTCATATGTTTTTTATATAAAAACGCCCCCAAAAAGTGGGCGTGGGTTAAAACGGTATATAGACGAAATGTTCATATTAATAATGTTAATGATTCTGCATCAAAATTTTTTTCGAAAAATTTAAAATTTGACCGTAAACAGTTTTTTATTAAAAACGCCCCCAAAAAGTATGCGTGGCAAAAAACTTTATATGGACGAAATATAGATATTAATATTGTCTAAATATGTTGTTCAGAAACTTTTTTAAAATTTCTTACGGTTTGGTCAAAAACTGAGTTTTTCTTAAAAGGGGGCGTGGCAGTGGGCGGATTTCAAAAATTTTTACACTTGTTCTGTAGGCAGAGACGAGGATCCTATATACCAAATTTCATTATCCTAGCTCAAAATTTAAGGCCTAAAAATCGGTGACGTACAGACGGACGGACGGACGGACGGACGGACGGACAGACAGACATGGCATAATCGACTCAGCTAGCGATTCTGAGTCGATCCATATACTTTGAGGTATATGTAGCAAAATTATTTCTCTATGTTACAAACTAAGTATCAAAACTAATATACCCCTATGGGATAGGGTATAAACATATGGAAGGCGTTGAATACCCTATCCCATCCTATCTGTAAAACTCAAATCCCCAAAAAGTGGACATGGCTAAAAACACGATGTGGATAAAATAAAGAAAATGACATGGTGGCAACAAATTCTTCAGACTGCTTACAAAAAACTTTTACGGTTCTACAAAAGACAAGGTTTTCTCCTGCATATGTTATGGGGTAGTGTATAAAAATGGTTTTTATATAAAAACGCCCCCAAAAAGTGGGCGTGGGTTGAAATAGTCTATGGACGAAATGTTCATATTTATACTACTAATGATTCTGCACCAAAAGTTTTTTCGAAAATTTTAAAATTTTACCGAAAAACGTTTTTTTATTGAAAACGCCCCCAAACAGTGGGCGTGGCAAAAAATTATATATGAACGAAATACAGATATTTAGATTGTCTAATTATGTTGTTCAGAAAGTTTTTCAAAATTCCTTATGGTTTGGCCAAAAAATACGTTTTTCTAAAAAGGGGGCGTGGCAGTGGGCGGATTTCAAAATATTTTACACTTGTTCTGTTGGGAGCAACAAAGAGCACGTGTACCAAATTTCATCCTTCTAGCTCAAAATTTAAGGCCCAAAAACTGGTGCTCAGACAGTTTCTCAAAATCTTTTGTGGTTCGACAAAAAACAACGTATTTCTATTGCTAATGCCTTGGGATGGGGTATACAAATGGTTTTTGAAAGAAAACGCCCACAAAATGTGGGCGTAGGTGAAAATGATCTATGGACAAAATGTTTATATTACCATTGCGGAAGTATTTGCATCAAATTTTTCGAAAGTTTTAAAATTTGGACAAAAAGCGTTTTTTTACTAAAAACGCCCCCAAAAATTGGGCCTGGCAAAAAACTTTGTATGAACGAAATATAGATATTAGGATTGTCTAAATATGCTGCTCAGACACTTTTTTGCAATTCCTTACGGTTTGGCCAAAAAATTAGTTTTCCAAAAAGGGGCGTGGCCGTAGGCGGATTTCAAAAATTTTTACACTTGTTGTGGTGGCACGGACGAGGATCCTATATACCAAATTTCATTATCCTAGCTCAAAATTTAAGGCCCAAAAATCGGCGACGAACAGACAGACGGACGGACGGACAGACAGACATGGCTAATTCGACTCAGATAGCGATTCTGAGTCGATCCATATACTTTGAGGTATATGTAGCTAAATTATTTCTCTATCTTACAAACTATGTATCAAAACTAATATACCCCTATGGGATAGGGTATAAACATATGAGAGGCTACAATCCGCTGTGCGGATCGTTGAATACCCTATCCCATCCCATCCTTAAAATTAATATCCTCAAAATATAGGCCTTATGGCGATGAAATATAGAAAATGACATTGTCACAATATATTGCTCAGACAGTTTATCAAAATCTTTTTGTGGTTCGACAAAAAACAACGGTTTTCTATTGCTAATGCCTTGGGATGGGGTATACAAATGGTTTTTCTAAGAAAACGCCCCCAAAATGTGGGCGCATGTGAAAATGATCTATGGACAAAATGTTTATATTACCATTGCGGAAGTATTTGCATCAAAACATTTTTCGAAAGATTTAAAATGTTGACAAAAAACGTGTTTTACTAAAAACGCCCCCAAAAAGTGGGCGTGGAAAAAAACTTTGTATGGGTGAAATATAGATATTAGGATTGTCTAAATATGCTGCTCAGATTTTTTTGAAAGTCTTTTCGGTTTGGCTTAAAACTACGTTTTTCTAAAAGAGGGCGTGGCAGTAGGCGGATTTCAAAAATGTTTACACTTGTTCTGCTTCGTCGGCCAGAGAGTCTATATACCAAATTTCAATACTCTAGCTCAAAAATAAGGCCAAAAATCCGTGACACACAAACGGACGGACGGACAGACAGATATGGCTTAATCGACTCAGCTAGCGAATCTGAATCGATCCATATACATTGAGGTATATGTATCGAAATTATTTCTCTATGTTACAAACTTAATGTCAAAAACATATGAGTAGGCTACAATCCGCTGTGCGGATCGTTGAATACCCTAACCCATCCCATCCTTAAAATTAATATCTCCAAAAAGTGGGCTTTATTAGCCTATAATATAGAAAATGACATTGTCACAACAATATATTGTGCAAACAGTTTATCAGTATATTTTGTTGTTTGACAAAAAAACATCGTTTTCCTCCTGCATATGCTATGGGGTAGGGTATACAAACGGTTTTTTTAAGAAAACGCCCCCAAAAAGTGGGCGTGGGGTAAAATGATCTAAAGACGATATACATTAATATTACTAATTAATATCATTCAAATTTTTAGAAAATTTTAAATTTTGACCGTAAAACGTTTTTAATTAAAAACGCGCCCATATACTTTGAGGTATATGTATCGAAAGTATTTCTCTATGTTACAATCTTAATGTCAAAACTAATATACCCCCCTATGGGATAGGGTATAAACATATGAGAAGACTACAATCCGCTGTGCGGATCGTTGAATACCCTATCCCATCCTCTCCATAAAACTAAAATCCCCCAAAAAAGTGGGCATGGCTAAAAACACGATGTGGATAAAATAGCAAAAATGATATAGTGACAACAAATTCTTCAGACTACTTACAAAACACCTATACGGTTGTACAAAAGACAAGGTTTTCTCCTGCATATGTTATGGGGTAGTGTATAAAAATGGTTTTTATATAAAAGCGCCCCCAAAAAGTGGGCTTGGGTTAAAATGGCATATAAACGAAATGTTGATATTAATAATGTTAATGATTCTGCATCAAATTTTTTTTCGAAAAATTTAAAATTTGACCGAAAACAGTTTTTTATTGAAAACGCCCCCAAAAAGTGGGCGTGGTAAAAAACTTTATATGGACGAAATATAAATATTCAGATTGTCTAAATATGTTGTTCAGAAACTTTTTTCAAATTCCTTACGGTTTGGCCAAAAACTTAGTTTTTCTTAAAAGGGGGCGAGGCAGTGGGCGGATTTCAATTTTTTTTACACTTGTTCTGTAGGCCCGGGCGAGGATACTATATACCAAATTTCATTATCCTAGCTCAAAATTGAAGGCCTAAAAATCGGTGACGTACAGACGGACGGACGGACAGGCAGACATGGCTTAATCGACTCAGCTAGCGATTCTGAGTCGATCCATATACTTTGAGGTATATGAATCTAAATTATTTCTCTATGTCACAAACTAAGTATCAAAACTAATATACCCCTATGGGATATTAGTTTTGATACTTACAGCTGTAATCGACACACTAACGATAAGAAGTGTATTTCAGATTTGACATGTCAAACAAAATGACTTTTGAATTAAAGCAAACACAAACATTGTGGATGCATACAAATGTTTATCTCAGTAGATTTTTATTGCCAAAAAATTATTGATTTCAATTATTTTCAAAATTTAAGAGTGTCAAGTTTACATTTCTTTGATATATGGCATGAAAGTGGCAGTTCCAGCACGATGGTTGGTATTGGTATGCAATGTGAGTAAAGAAGGAAAAATTGTTATTATAGAAGCACAAGATCTGGTGCGCTGTTATTTTTGGTTATTTGTGTCCGATGTCATTGAATTTTCCAATTTCTTAGAGATTTAAAGTCCTCAAATCGTTTCTTCTGCTATAACTCTGGGACAAAAACCCATGCCAAGTACCATTCTTAAAAAAGTAACACTACAACAGAAGTAAACCCTGAAGCATAAATACACTGCGGTTCACATGTACCACCGAAACTATTCAACTAGCGAGTAGCTAGCTACCTGAAATTCTCTAGAAAATGCTTGAATAATTGAATAAATGGTGCAAGTGGCCGTAAGAATTATATCTCATTTTTAAGTAACAAAAAGTTTTATTTACCTTTTCATATGCTAGATGGAACAGTTGATGGACTTTTAATGTAGTCATTTCCGCACAATTAACAGGTACACCGTTGAATTCAATAATTTGGTCAAATATTGCAAGTCGTTTATCTTGAGCAATAACGCCGTCAGGATATATATGTGTAATATTGCATCCAGTCTATACAAAGAAAAAAAAAATTACTTTATAATTCATAGCTACAAATTTTAATCTATGTAAATATGTTTTCACTAGGTTACTATCGCAAACAACTATTAAATAATGTATAAGTTTCGACTGGAATTTTGTACGCTTTAGTTATCAATGGTTATTCATATTGAGCTACAGAATTAGTTGGATCTTGTACGCGTGCAGGCCCAATTCCCATCGCAGAATTCGCGAAGTGAAAGTGAAAGGCCAAGTTCTTGTGCTCGGAGAGGAATCGATTTCTTTGCAGTCTTCTGGAAATTTTCACGGACAGCGGCGATGTTCACGGCCCAACTTGTGTTCCTTTGAAGTAAGAGTGCTTGCTGATTGGCGTCTGTCGTAAAATTGGAGGAACGCGCCCAACTTTTGCTCTAACGAACACACATTTTATGTTTTATCTTTTGGACATGCTGTTCAATCATGTAAGCTGCCATGATAATTTAGAATAAGTGACTTTGTAATCGACAGAATTGACAGACGTAGCAAAAACATAGACTGTCAACATTGACCCACCCTACATGCGTTTCCATGTTCCTAATATGCCATGTTCTCATGCAAAAATGTTTTGGTTTCATGTTATCACTTCTGAAGTGAAACTCCTTTTCGGACGGTGTGAATTTGATTTTATGAAACGAAAAAGTATTTGATTGCGAACACACCGGTGTTCCCAACTGGTCATCCCATCCGAGTACTAACCGCAACCTACGCTGCTTGATGTAAGTGATCGCGTGGTGTTGGTTTATTCTGTTTGTTTGAAGAAAATCTTATTTTCGGACGGCTGTTGTTGTGGTTGTTTGAACGGATGCACTTGTATCTCAGGCAACACGTATGTTGCTGTGCAATAAAAGGGATATTTTGTCGGAAGTGTACATCTGGGCCCAATTTCACCAACTCACAAATTTGTAATTACAAGTACTTTTCACAAAATTTATAAAAAACATATGAAAAGGTTGCAATCCCCTGTGCGCATCGTTTAATACCCTATCCCATCCCATTATTAAAATTAATATCCCCAAATTGTGGGTTTAAAGGTAATTAAATATAGAAAATGACGTTGTCACAAGATATTGTTCGGACAGTTTATCAAAATCTTTTATGGTTCGACAAAGAACAACGTTTTCTATTGCATATACTATATGGTTGGATCTGCAAATGGTTTTTGTAATGCTATATACCTCAAAGTATATGCATCGACACAGAATTGCTGGCTGAGTCGATTTAGCCATGTCTGCCACGTCACCAGTTTTTGGGCCTTAAATTTGTAGCTAGAATAATGAAATTTGGTACACGTGCTCTTTGTTGCTCCCAGCAGAACAAGTGTAAACATTTTTTGAAATCCGCCCACTGCCACGCCGCCTTTTTTGAAAAGGCTCACAAAACACCTTTTCGGTTCTACAAAAGACAAGGTTCTCTCCTGCATATGTTATGGGGTAGTGTATAAAAATGGTTTTTATACAAAAACGCCCCCAAAAAGTGGGCGTATGTTAAAATATTATATAGACGAAATGTTCATATTAATAATGTTAATGATTCAGTTTTTTATTGAAAACGCCCCCAACAAGTAGGCGTGGCAAAAAACTTTATATGGAAAATATAGATATTAAGATTGTCTAAACATGTTGTTCAGAAACTTTTTTTAAATTCCATACGGTTTGGCCAAAAACTGAGTTTTTCTTAAAAGGCGACGTGGCATTGGGCGGATTTTAAAAATGTTTACACTTGTTCTGTAGGCGTGGACGAGGATCCTACATACCAAATTTCATTATCCTAGCTCAAAATTTAAGGCCTAAAAATCGGTGACGTACAGACGGACGGACGGACGGACAGACAGACATGGCTTAATCAACTCAGCTAGCGATTCTGAGTCGATCCATATACTTTGAGGTATATGTAGCTAAATTATTTCTCTATGTTACAAACTAAGTATCAAAACTAATATACCCCTATGGGACAGGGTATAATGAACATTTCGTCAATAGACCATTTTAACCCACGCCCACTTTTTATGCGCTTTTTCTTACAAAAACCATTTGTATGCCCTACCCCAAGGCATATGCAATAGAAAAACGTTGTTTATACCCTATCCCATAGGGGGGTATATTAGTTTTGACATTAAGTTTGTAACATAGAGAAATAATTTCGATACATATACCTCAAAGTATATGGATCGATTCAGAATCGCTAGCTGAGTCGATTAAGCCATGTCTGTCTGTCCGTCCGTCCGTCCGTCCGTCCGTCCGTCCGTCCGTCCGTCCGTCTGTGTGTCACCGATTTTTGGGCCTTAAATTTTGAGCTAGAGTTTTGAAATTTGGTATATAGACTCTCTGGCCGACGAAGCAGAACAAGTGTAAAAATTTTTGAAATCCGCCCACTGCCACGCCCCCTTTTTAGAAAAACGTATTTTTTGGCCAAACCGTAAGGAATTTCAAAAAAGTGTCTTTGCAACATATTTAGACAATCCTAATATCTATATTTCGTTCATACAAAGTTTTTTGCCACGCCCACTTTTTGGGGGCGTTTTTAGTAAAAAACGCTTTTTGTCCAAATTTTAAAACTTTCGAAAAAATTTTTGATGTAAATACTTCCGCAATGGTAATATAAACATTTTGTCCATAGATCATTTTCACCTGCGCCCACATTTTGGGGGCGTTTTTTTACAAAAACCATTTGTATACCCCATCCCAAGGCATTAGCAATAGAAATACGTTGTTTTTTGTCGAACCACACAAGATTTTGAGAAACTGTCTGAGCAATATAGTGTGACAATGTCATTTTCTGTATTTCATCGCCATAAGGCCTATATTTTGAGGATGTTAATTTAAAGGATGGGATGGGATAGGGTATTCAACGATCCGCATAGCGGATTGTAGCCTCTCATATGTTTTTTTTATCGAACCATAAAAGAATTTGATAAACCTTCTGAACAATATGTTGTGACAACGTCATTTACAATACTTTATGTCCATAAATACCACATTTTGGGGATATTAATTTAAGGATGGGAAGGGATAGGGTATTAAACACAGCGGATTGTAGCCATATCTCATATGTTGTGATGCAAATTTGTAAAAATAGTATTTAGAGTTATTAAAGTGTTTAAAATGGACGAGGGCATGGTAGTAGCGAAAGCCATAATAGTGATAACGATTTAATTTTTGTGAACCGCAGAAGAAGAAGAATTTATCGTCCGGGGATAAATTTTTTATATTTCCGAGTGTTTTTTATTTTAATGAGCGTTTTCGTGTGAGTTTCTGCAAGGTGGAAGAAATTATTTTGGTTATTGGAGGACGTATAAGTCACAGAACGGAAAAAAAATTGCATTATCTCCAAGGCAGCAATTATTAACTACCTTGCACTGGATTGGAAATGGTGGGCAGTATTATGGAGTTTCCGATATGCATGGTATCTTAAAAGCCAAAGTATGCAGATGTGTAAATCGGGCTTGCACAGCGTTTGTGGATTTATTGTTTAAAGACATAAGACAAATCTTCATGCTATTGCAGGTAGATTTCTTAAGTTCAGAAATTATTTAGCAAATAGAATATTTTATTTTTGAAAGGCATGCCTTGTGTATATGAATGTATTGAATTGGCCCGAAAGTGTGCATGATTCAAGAGTACTAAGACGAAATCGACTTTATACTCTTTTTGACAGAGGTTGCCATCCTTTTTCTCATGCTATAATGCATGGAGATACCGGGTATCCTTTTCAGGATTGGTTAGCTACATCTATATTTAGACCTACAAATATTATAATGGGACGATACAACCGATCCCATAAATCAACTTGTAGACTTACATAAAATCCGCTGTGCGGATCGTTGAATACCCTATCCCATCCTATCCATAAAACTAAAATCTCAAAAAAAAGTGGGCATGGCTAAAAATACGATGTGGATAAAATAGAAAAAATGATATAGTGACAACTAAATCTTCAGACTGCTTACAAAACACTTTTACGGTTCTACAGTGGGGTAGTGTATAAAAATGTTTTTTATATAAAAACGCCCCCAAAAAGTGGGCGTGGGTTAAAATAGTATATAGACAAAATGTTCATATTAATAATGTTAATGATTCTGCATCATCGAAAAATTTAAAATTTGACCGAAAACAGTTTTTTATTGAAAACGCCCTGAAAAAGTGGGCGTGGCAAAAAACTTTATATGAACGAAATATAGATATTACGATTCTCTAAATATGCTGCTCAGACACTTTTTTAAAATTCTTTACGGTTTTGCCAAAAATTACGTTTTTCTAGAAAGGGGGCGTGGCAGTGGGCGGATTTCAAAAATTTGTACACTTGTTCTGGTGACTCGGACAAGGATCCTATATACCAAATTTCATTATCCTAGCTCAAAATTTAAGACCCAAAAATCGGTGTCGAACAGACCGACGGACGGACGGACACACGGACGGACGGACGGACGGACGGACGGACGGACAGACAGACATGGCTAATTCGACTCAGCTAGCGATTCTGAGTCGATCCATATACTTTGAGGTATATGTAGCAAAATTATTTCTCTATGTTACAAACTATGTATCAAAACTAATATACCCCCCTATGGGATAGGGTATAAACATATGAGAAGGCTACTATCCGCTGTGCGGATCGTTGAAGACCCTATCCCATCCTATCCATAAAACTAAAATCCCCCAAAAAATTGGGCATGGCTAAAAACACGATGTGGATAAAATAGAAAAAAAAACATATGAGAGGCTACAATCCGCTATGCGAATCGTTGAATACCCTATCCCATCCCATCCTTTAAATTAATATCCTCAAAATATAGGCCTTATGGCGATGAAATACAGAAAATGACATTGTCACAATATATTGCTCAGACAGTTTCTCAAAATCTTGTGTGGTTCGACAAAAAACAACGTATTTCTATTGCTAATGCCTTGGGATGGGGTATACAAATGGTTTTTGTAAGAAAACGCCCCCAAAATGTGGGCGTAGGTGAAAATGATCTATAGAAAAAATGTTTATATTACCATTTCGGAAGTATTTGCATCAAAATTTTTTTCGAAAGTTTTAAAATTTGGACAAAAAGCGTTTGTTACTAAAAACGCCCCCAAAAAGTGGGCGTGGCAAAAAACTTTGTATGAACGAAATATAGATATTAGGATTGTCTAAATATGCTACTCAGACACTTTTTTGAAATTCCTTACGGTTTGGCCAAAAAATAAGTTTTCCTTAAAAGGGGGCGTGGCAGTGGGCGGATTTCAAAAATTTTTACACTTGTTCTGGTGGCACGGACGAGGATCCTATATACCAAATTTCATTATCCTAGCTCAAAATTTAAGGCCCAAAAACCGCTGACGAACAGACAGACGGACGGACGGACGGACGGACGGACGGACGGACGGACAGACAGACATGGCTAATTCGACTCAGCTAGCGATTCTGAGCCGATCCATATACTTTGAGGTATATGTAGCAAAATTATTTCTCTATGTTACAAACTAAGTATCAAAACTAATATACCCCCCTATGGGATAGGGTATAAAAACTGGTGACGTACGGACGGACGGACGGACAGACATGGCTAAATCGACTCAGCTATCGATTCTGAGTCGATCCATATACTTTGAGGTATATGTAGCAAAATTATTTCTCTATGTTACAAACTATGTATCAAAACTAATATACCCCCCTATGGGATAGGGTATAAACATATGAGAGGCTACAATCCGCTATGCGGATCGTTGAATACCCTATCCCATCCCATCCTTTAAATTAATATCCTCAAAATATAGGCCTTATGGCGATGAAATACAGAAAATTACATTGTCATAATATATTGCTCAGACAGTTTCTCAAAATCTTGTGTGGTTCGACAAAACACAACGTATTTCTATTGCTAATGCCTTGGGATGGGGTATACAAATGGTTTTTGTAAGAAAACGCCCCCAAAATGTGGGCGTAGGTGAAAATGATCTATAGACAAAATGTTTATATTACCATTGCGGAAGTATTTGCATTAAATCTTTTTTCGAAAGTTTTAAAATTTGGACAAAAAAAGGTTTTTTACTAAAAACGCCCCCAAAAAGTGGGCGTGGCAAAAAACTTTGTATGGACGAAATATAGATATTAGGATTGTCTAAATATGTTGCTAACACACTTTTTTGAAATTCGTTACGGTTTGGCTTAAAACTACGTTTTTTCTAAAAGTGGGCGTGGCAGTGGGCGGATTTTAAATTTTTTTACACTTGTTCTGGTGGCACGGACGAGGATCCTATATACCAAATTTCATTATCCTAGCTCAAAATTTAAGGCCCAAAAACCGCTGACGAACAGACAGACGGACGGACGGACAGACAGACATGGCTAATTCGACTCAGCTAGCGATTCTGAGTCGATCCATATACTTTGAGGTATATGTAGCGAAATTATTTCTCTATGTTACAAACTAAGTATCAAAACTAATATACCCCCCTATGGGATAGGGTATAACAATTGATAGTTTATCTTATTATTACCAAAATGTTGGTGGGCTTAGAACAAGACTTGATCATATTTTACTTTCTTTTTCCTCTCTAACTTAGATATTATAATTTTAACCGATAATTTAACCGGTTATCCGATAATTACTTAACAACTGAATGTTTATACCCTATCCCATAGGGGGGTATATTAGTTTTGATACTTAGTTTGTAACATAGAGAAATAATTTTGCTACATATACCTCAAAGTATATGGATCGACTTAGAATCGCTAGCTGAGTCGATTAAGCCATGTCTGTCTGTCCGTCCGTCCGTCCGTCTGTACGTCACCGATTTTTAGGCCTTAAATTTTGAGCTAGGATAATGAAATTTGGTATATAGGATCCTCGTCTCTGCCTACAGAACAAGTGTAAAAATTTTTGAAATCCGCCCACTGCCACGCCCCCTTTTAAGAAAAAACTCAGTTTTTGGCCAAACCGTAAGGAATTTTAAAAAAGTTTCTGAACAGCATATATTGTCTAAATATGCTGTTCAGAAACTAATATCTAATATCTAATAATATCTATATTTCGTCTATATAAAGTTTTTTACCACGCCCACTTTTTGGGGGCGTTTTCAATAAAAAACTGTTTTCCGTCAAATTTTAAATTTTTCGAAAAAAATGTTGATGCAGAATCATTAACATTATTAATATAAACATTTCGTCTATATACCATTTTAACCCACGCCCACTTTTTGGGGGCGTTTTGATATAAAAACCATTTTTATACACTACCCCATAACATATGAAGGAGAAAACCTAGTCTTTTGTAGAACCGTAAAAGTGTTTTGTAAGCAGTCTGAAGATTTAGTTGTCACTATATCATTTTTTCTATTTTATCCACATCGTATTTTTAGCCATGCCCACTTTTTTTGGGATTTTAGTTTTATGGATAGGATGGGATAGGGTATTCAACGATCCGCACAGCGGATTGTTGCCTTCTCATATGTTTCTGCATCAAAATTTTTTTCGAAAAATTTAAAATTTGACCAAAAACAGTTTTTAATTGAAAACGCCCCCAAAAAGTGGGCGTGGCAAAAAACTTTATATGGACGAAATATAGATATTAATATTGTCTAAATATGTTGTTCAAAAACTTTTTTAAAATTCCTTACGGTTTGGTCAAAAACTGAGTTTTTCTTAAGAGGGGGCGTGGCAGTGGGCGGATTTAAAAATGTTTACACTTGTTCTGTAGGCAGAGACGAGGATCCTATATACCAAATTTCATTATCCTAGCTCAAAATTTAAGGCCTAAAAATCGGTGACGTACAGACGGACGGACGGACGGACAGACAGACATGGCTTAATCGACTCAGCTAGCGATTCTGAATCGATCCATATACTTTGAGGTATATGTAGCAAAATTATTTCTCTATGTTACAAACTAAGTATCAAAACTAATATACCCCTATGGGATAGGGTATAAAAACACAGAAAATTCAAATTTAATGGAGAATGTTTATTATCATTTGAAAGAAATTCTTTGTAATTTATTTTTTGAAGATTATGTCTATCAAATGTTGGCCGTTGCTACGTCGCAGATGGTCCAACCGTTGAGTCCAATTTTCGATCACTCGTTCGAGCATTTCGACTGGTAACTGGCGAATGACACGCGTGATGTTTTCCTCCAAGGCCTGAATCGAAGCGGGTTTGTCGGCATAAGCTTTTGACTTTACATATCCCCACAGGAAAAAGTCTAACGTGAAATTATTTGTTCACCGAAATGTTCTCTCAATAAGTCCATTGATTGATGCGATGTGTGGGAAGTGGCGCCGTCTTGCTGAAACCAAATGTCGCCGAGATCACGAGCTTCAATTTCAGGCATAAAACATATGAGAGGCTACAATCCGCTATGCGGATCGTTGAATACCCTATCCCATCCCATCCTTTAAATTAATATCCTCAAAATATAGTCCCTATGGCGATGCAATACAAAAAATGACATTGTCACAATATATTGCTCAGACAGTTTCTCAAAATCTTTTGTGGTTCGACAAAAAACAACGTATTTCTATTGCTAATGCCTTGGGATGGGGTATACAAATGGTTTTTGTAAGAAAACGCCCCCAAAATGTGGGCGTAGGTGAAAATGATCTTTGGACAAAATGTTTATATTACCATTGCGGAAGTAGTTGCATCAAAATTTTTTTCGAAAGTTTTAAAATTTGGACAAAAAGCGTTTTTTACTAAAAACGCCCCAAAAAGTGGGCGTGGCAAAAAACTTTGTATGAACGAAATATAGATATTAGGATTGCCTAAATATGCTGCTCAGACACTTTTTTGAAATTCCTTATGGTTGGCCAAAAATAAGTTTTCCTAAAAAGGGGGCTTGGCAGTGGGCGAATTTCAAAAATTTTTACACTTGTTCTGGTGGCACGGACGAGGATCCTATATACCAAATTTCATTATCCTAGCTCAAAATTTAAGGCCCAAAAATCGGTGACGAACAGACAGACGGACGGACGGACGGGCAAACAGACATGGCTAATTCGACTCAGCTAGCGATTCTGAGTCGATCCATATACTTTGAGGTATATATAGGAAAATTATTTCTCTATGTTACAAACTAAGTATCAAAACTAATATATCCCCCTATGGGATAGTGTATAAAAAGTCGGTTATCATGGCACGATAACGGTCGCCATTGACGGTTACGTTCGCACCGGCATAATTTTTAAAGAAATATGAACCGATGATTCCACCGGCTCACAAACCACACCAAACCGTTGTTTTTTTATGGATGAAGTGGCAGTTCTTCAATCAATTCAGGTTGCTCTTCGTCCCAAATGCGGCAATTTTGTTTGTTTACATACCCATTGAGACAGAAATGGGCCTCATCGCTAAACAAAATTTGCCTCGAAAACGTCGGATCTTCTTGGAACTTTTCAAGAGCCAATAGAGCGAAGCGATGTCGCTTGGGAAGGTCGAGCGGCTTCAGTTGTTGCACAAGCTGTATTTTGTACGCTTTCAATTTAAGATCTTGACGTAAAATGCGCCAAGTCGTTCCATACGTCAGTCCGAGTTGCTGCGAACGGCGCCGAAACGACTCTCTACGGTCTTCGTGTACACTCTCAGCTACGGCCGCTATACTTTCTTCACAGCGTGCTGGACGTGGTCTATTATTATCATTAAAAAAAAACTTTATATCGAAGAAATATAGATATTGAGATTCTGTAAATTCTTACGGTAAAGCCAAAAACTACGTTTTTCTAAAGAGGGGGCGTGGCAGTAGGCGGATTTCAAAAATGTAAAATGTTTTGGAGCACTGCACAAGAATCCTATATACCAAATTTCATTCTCCTAGCTCAAAATTTAAGGCCTTAAAATCGGTGACATACAGACGGACGGACGGACAGACAGACATGGATTAATTGACTCAGCTAGTGATTCTGAGTCGAGCCATATACTTTGGGGTATATGTAGCTAAATTATTTCTCTTTGTTACATACTATGTATCAAAACTAATATACCCCTATGGGATAGGGTATAAACAAATGTCGTTATCTGAGTTTAATCGAGCAGAGTTACACATTTAATGTGAAACCAATTTTCAATGCTTCATTATTATACCCTATCCCATAGGGGTATATTATTTCCACAATCAAAAGTGGAATGGACATCTTATTGGGTCCGAATGAAATCCGCCCACTGCCACGCCCCCTTTTTATAAAATCGTAGTTTTTGGCTAAACCGTAAAGAATTTTGAAAAAGTTTCTGAAGAACCTATTTAGACAATCTTAATATCCATATTTCGTCTATATAAAGTTGTTTTTGCCACGCCCACATTTTGGGGGCGTTTCAGTTAAAAACTTTTTCCAGTCAAATTTTAAATTTTTTAGAAAACATATGAGAAGGCTACAATCCACTGTGCGGATCGTTGAATACCCTATCCCATCCTATCTGTAAAACTAAAATCACCAAAAAGTGGACATTGCTAAAGATAAAGATAATGACATGGTGACAACAAATTGTTCAGACTGTTTACAAAAAACTTTGACGGTTCTACAAAAGACAAGGTTTTCTCCTGCATATGTTATGGGGTGGTGTATAAAAATGGTTTTTATATAAAAACGCCCCAAAAGTGGGCGTGGGTTAAAATGATCTATAGACGAAATGTTCATATTTATATTGCTTATGATTCTGCATCAAAATTTTTTTCGAAAATTTGAAAATTTGACCCAAAAACGTTTTTTATTAAAAACGCCCCCAAAAAGTGGGCGTGGCAAAAAACTTTATATGAACGAAATACAGATATTCAGATTGTCTAAATATGTTGTTCAGAAAGTTTTTCAAAATTCCTTATGGTTTGGCCAAAAAATACGTTTTTCTAAAAAGGGGGCGTGGCAGTGGGCGGATTTCAAAAATTTTTACACTTGTTCTGCTGGGAGCAACAAAGAGCACGTGTACCAAATTTCATCCTTCTAGCTCAAAATTTAAGGCCCAAAAACTGGTGACGTACGGACGGACGGACGGACGGACAGACATGGCTTAATCGACTCAGCTATCGATTCTGAGTCGATCCATATACTTTGAGGAATATGTAGCTAAATTATTTCTCTATGTTACAAACTATGTATCAAAACTACTATACCCCTATGGGATAGGGTATAAAAATTTCGATGCAGAATCATTGGTAATAATAATATGAATATTTCGTCTTTAGAACATTTTAACCCACGCCCACGCCCACTTTTTGGGGGCATTTTTATATAAAAACTATTTATATACACTACCCCATAACATATGCAGGATAAAAACCTTGTCTTTTGTAGAACTGTAAAAGTGTTTTATAACCTGTCTGAAGAATTTGTTGTGACAACGCCATTTTCTCTATTTAATCCACATCGTGTTTTAGCCATGTCCACTTTTTGGGGATTTTAGTTTTACAGATAGGATGCGGGATAGGGTATTCAATATCCGCACAGCGGATTGTAGCATTTTCATATGTTTATACCCTATCCCATAGGGGTATATTAGTTTTGATACATAGTTTGTAACATAGAGAAATAATTTAGCTACATATACCTCAAAGTATATGGATCGACTCAGAATCGATAGCTGAGTCGATTTAGCCATGTCTGTCCGTCCGTCCGTCCGTACGTCACCAGTTTTTATACCCTATCCCATAGGGGTATATTAGTTTTGATACATAGTTTGTAACATAGAGAAATAATTTAGCTATATATACCTCAAAGTATATGGATCGACTCAGAATCGATAGCTGAGTCGATTAAGCCATGTCTGTCCGTCCGTCCGTCCGTCCGTCCGTACGTCACCAGTTTTTGGGCCTTAAATTTTGAGCTAGAAGGATGAAATTTGGTGCACGTGCTCTTTGTTGCTCCCAGCAGAACAAGTGTAAAAATTTTTGAAATCCGCCCACTGCCACGCCCCCTTTTTAGAAAAACGTATTTTTTGGCCAAACCATAAGGAATTTTGAAAAACTTTCTGAACAACATATTTAGACAATCTGAATATCTGTATTTCGTTCATATAAAGTTTTTTGCCACGCCCACTTTTTGGGGGCGTTTTTAATAAAAAACGTTTTTCGGTCAAATTTTAAAATTTTCTAAAAAAATTTTGATGCAGAATCATTAGTAATATAAATATGAACATTTCGTCAATAGACTATTTTAACCCACGCCCACTTTTTGGGGGCGTTTTTATATAAAAACCATTTTTATACCCTACCCCATAACATATGCAGGAGAAAACCTTGTCTTTTGTAGAACCGTAAAAGTTTTTTATAAGCAGTCTGAAGAATTTGTTGTCACCATGTCATATTCTTAATTTTAGCCACATCGTGTTTTTAGCCATGTCCACTTTTTGGGGATTTTAGTTTTACAGATAGGATGGGATAGGGTATTCAACGATCCGCACAGTGGATTGTAGCCTTCTCATATGTTTGGGCCTTAAATTTTGAGCTAGAAGGATGAAATTTGGTACTCGTGCTCTTTGTTGCTCCCAGCAGAACAAATGTAAAAATGTTTGAAATCCGCCCACTGCCACGCCCCCTTTTTAGAAAAACGTATTTTTTGGCCAAACCATAAGGAATTTTGAAAAACTTTCTGAACAACATATTTAGACAATCTGAATATCTGTATTTCGTTCATATAAAGTTTTTTGCCACGCCCCCTTTTTGGGGGCGTTTTTAATAAAAAACGTTTTTGGGTCAAATTTTCAAATTTTCGAAAAAACTTTTGATGCAGAATCATTAGCAATATAAATATGAACATTTCGTCTATAGATCATTTTAACCCACGCCCACTTTTTGGGGGCGTTTTTATATAAAAACCGTTTTTATACACCACCCCATAACATATGAAGGAGAAAACCTTGTCTTTTGTAGAACCGTCAAAGTTTTTTGTAAACAGTCTGAACAATTTGTTGTCACCATGTCATTATCTTTATTTGATCCACATCGTGTTTTTAGCCATGTCCACTTTTTGGGGATTTTAGTTTTACAGATAGGATGGGATAGGGTATTCAACGATCCGCACAGTGGATTGTAGCCTTCTCATATGTTTTTATACCCTATCCCATAGGGGTATATTAGTTTTGATACTTAGTTTGTAACATAGAGAAATAATTTAGCTACATATACCTCAAAGTATATGGATCGACTCAGAATCGATAGCTGAGTCGATTTAGCCATGTCTGTCCGTCCGTCCGTCCGTACGTCACCAGTTTTTGGGCCTTAAATTTTGAGCTAGAAGGATGAAATTTGGTACACGTGCTCTTTGTTGCTCCCAGCAGAACAAGTGTAAAAATTTTTGAAATCCGCCCACTGCCACGCCCCCTTTTTAGAAAAACGTATTTTTTGGCCAAACCATAAGGAATTTTGAAAAACTTTCTGAACAACATATTTAGACAATCTGAATATCTGTATTTCGTTCATATAAAGTTTTTTACCACGCCCCCTTTTTGGGGGCGTTTTTAATAAAAAACGTTTTTGGGTCAAATTTTCAAATTTTCGAAAAAACTTTTGATGCAGAATCATTAGCAATATAAATATGAACATTTCGTCTATAGATCATTTTAACCCACGCCCACTTTTTGGGGGCGTTTTTATATAAAAACCGTTTTTATACACCACCCCAAAACATATGCAGGAGAAAACCTTGTCTTTTGTAGAACCGTCAAAGTTTTTTGTAAACAGTCTGAACAATTTGTTGTCACCATGTCATTATCTTTATTTTATCCACATCGTGTTTTTAGCCATGTCCACTTTTTGGGGATTTTAGTTTTACAGATAGGATGGGATAGGGTATTCAACGATCCGCACAGTGGATTGTAGCCTTCTCATATGTTTATACCCTATCCCATAGGGGTATATTAGTTTTGATACATAGTTTGTAACATAGAGAAATAATTTAGCTATATATACCTCAAAGTATATGGATCGACTCAGAATCGATAGCTGAGTCGATTAAGCCATGTCTGTCCGTCCGTCCGTCCGTCCGTCCGTCCGTACGTCACCAGTTTTTGGGCCTTAAATTTTGAGCTAGAAGGATGAAATTTGGTGCACGTGCTCTTTGTTGCTCCCAGCAGAACAAGTGTAAAAATTTTTGAAATCCGCCCACTGCCACGCCCCCTTTTTAGAAAAACGTATTTTTTGGCCAAACCATAAGGAATTTTGAAAAACTTTCTGAACAACATATTTAGACAATCTGAATATCTGTATTTCGTTCATATAAAGTTTTTTGCCACGCCCACTTTTTGGGGGCGTTTTTAATAAAAAACGTTTTTCGGTCAAATTTTAAAATTTTCTAAAAAAATTTTGATGCAGAATCATTAGTAATATAAATATGAACATTTCGTCAATAGACTATTTTAACCCACGCCCACTTTTTGGGGGCGTTTTTATATAAAAACCATTTTTATACCCTACCCCATAACATATGCAGGAGAAAACCTTGTCTTTTGTAGAACCGTAAAAGTTTTTTATAAGCAGTCTGAAGAATTTGTTGTCACCATGTCATATTCTTAATTTTAGCCACATCGTGTTTTTAGCCATGTCCACTTTTTGGGGATTTTAGTTTTACAGATAGGATGGGATAGGGTATTCAACGATCCGCACAGTGGATTGTAGCCTTCTCATATGTTTTTATACCCTATCCCATAGGGGTATATTAGTTTTGATACTTAGTTTGTAACATAGAGAAATAATTTAGCTACATATACCTCAAAGTATATGGATCGACCCAGAATCGATAGCTGAGTCGAATTAGCCATGTCTGTCTGTCCGTCCGTCCGTCCGTCCGTCTGTCTGTTCGTCACCGATTTTTGGGCCTTAAATTTTGAGCTAGGATAATGAAATTTGGTATATAGGATCCTTGGCCGAGTCACCAGAACAAGTGTAAAAATTTTTAAAATCCGCCCATTGCCACGCCCCCTTTTAGAAAAAACGTAGTTTTAAGCCAAACCGTAAGGAATATCAAAAAAGTGTGTTAAAAACATATTTAGACAGTCCTAATATCTATATTTCGTCCATACAAAGTTTTTTGCCACGCCCACATTTTGGGGGCGTTTTTAGTAAAAAACGCTTTTTGTCCAAATTTTAAAAAATCGAAAAAAACTTTTGATGCAAATGCTTCCGTAATGATAAAATAAACATTTTGTCTATACATCATTTTCACCTACACCCACTTTTTGGGTGCGTTTTCTTACAAAAACCATTTGTATGCCTTACCCCAAGGCATATGCAATAGAAAAACGTTGTTTTTTGTCGAACCACAAAAGATTTTGATAAACAGTCTGAGCAATATATTGTGACAATGTCATTTTCTGTATTTCATCGCCATAAAACCTATATTTTTAGGATATTAATTTTAAGGATGGGATGGGATAGGGTTTTCAACGATCCGCATAGCGGATTGTAGCCTCTCATATGTTTTGATACAAATTTGTAAAAATCGTATTAATAGTGATTAAAGTGTTTAAAATGTCCTACACCGAGGGCATGGTAGTAGCGAATGCCATAATAGTGATAACGATTTTATTTTTGTGAACCGCAGAAGAAGAAGATAGATAGATATTTTTATTCAGATAATTTTGTAAGTTTACATGGTCTGAGTTACCGCACATTACCTTATACAGAGATTTGATACCTAATCGCATCTTTCTACTGAAATTGTTTAATATTTGTGGTAAAGAAAATAAATTAAATAAACATAATTTGAGGAAAAAAAAAATTAAGAAAAAACCTCATTTAAACAGCAAAAAAAAATTAATGAATAAATAAATGAATTAATAAATATGTAAAATAAATAATAAAACAAAATAAATAAATAAATATATTAATAAATAAATCAATAAAAATTAATAGATAAAAAATAAATAAGTAAATAAATAAATAATTAAATAAATAAATATATAACAAATAAATAAATTAACAAAAAAAATAAACAAATAAATATGTAATAAATAAATATATAACAAATAAATATATAACAAATAAATAAATAAATAAATAAATAAATAAATAAATAAATACATTAAATTTTGCCATAAGAGTGTTTATTCTTTCAGAAATCAATTCAACATTCGCTCTTTTATGTAAAACTCTTGTAGAGAAATACCATGGAAGATTTAGCATCATTTTTAAAAGTTTATTTTGTGCTATCTGTAGCTTCGCAATATGGCACTTGGCGCAATCACCCCAAACCTGGCATCCATACAGAATTATTGCTTGAAATATGACTTTATGTAATATCAATTTGTTTTCAGTTGATAACAATGACTTCCTGTTTATAAATGGATATAAAAGTTTTGTACTTATATTTATTTTTTTCAGCGTTTCGCACACATGTTGATTAAACAATAGCTTTGAATCGAGATGAATTCCTAAGTATTTTACGGAAGAGTTCCAATCAATTGACACATTAGCCACTCGTAAGTGATTGGATGGAATGTAACATGCTTTCCTTTTTCGTGTGAAAAAGATAGCTTGTAATTTTTCAATATTTAACTTTATTTTCCACTTAGTAAAATAGCTTAAAAGTATTTCTAGCGCACTGGAAATATTCCTCTCGATAATGAGAGGATATTCATGCGATGTAAATACAACAGTGTCATCCGCGTAAATAGCAATACCACAAAGAGGTGGATAAGGAATATCAGATGTAAATACATTGTACAATATAGGTCCAAGAACAGAGCCTTGTGGAACCCCAGTGTTAAAGTATTTTATTTCAGACTGAACATTATTAACAGACACACTAAAAGAACGATTACTTAGGAAACTTTGGATTAATTTACACAAAAAGTACGGGAAATTGAAACCAATCATTTTGAAAACCAGACCGTTATGCCACATAGAGTCAAAAGCTTTTTCTATATCAAGCATAACCATGCCTGTGGATTTTTTTTGAGAGCGTTGTTCTTTAACATGTTTGACTAATCTTAAGGCCTGGTGGGTAGTGCTGTGAGAGTTTCGGAAACCAAATTGTTCATTTGGAAAAATGTTATGATCCGAAATAAACAGCACTAACTTTTCCTTAATAACTTTTTCTAATAGTTTGCTTAGACTGCTAAGCAGACTAATGGGCCTGTAACTTTCGACTTTATTGGGAGGTTTGCCAGGTTTGTTGATTGGGATAACTTTTGCAAGTTTCCAAGAATCTGGGAAATAATTTATTTTCAAGCAACCATTAATAATAAATTTTATAAAACTGATGCCAGCCTTGGGTAATTCTTTTAAATAAAGGTTGCTTATTTTATCAAACCCAGGTGTTTGTTTAAAGATCATTTTCACCTACGCCCACATTTTGGGGGCGTTTTTTTACAAAAACCATTTGTATACCCCATCCCAAGGCATTAGCAATAGAAATACGTTGTTTTTTGTCGAACCACACAAGATTTTGAGAAACTGTCTGAGCAATATATTGTGACAATGTCATTTTCTGTATTTCATCGCCATAAGGCCTATATTTTGAGGATATTAATTTAAAGGATGGGATGGGATAGGGTATTCAACGATCCGCATAGCGGATTGTAGCCTCTCATATGTTTTTTATTGAAAACGCCCCCAAAAAGTGCATGTGGCTAAAAACTTTATATATACGTAATATAGATATTAAGATTTTCTAAAAATGTTGTTCAGAAACTTTTTTAAATTTCATACGGCTTAGCCAGAAACTACGTTTTTATAAAAAGGAGGCGTGGCAGTGGGCGGATTTAAACATTTTTTTACACTTGTTCTGGTGGCACGGACAAGGAGCCTATATACCAAATTTCAATATCCTAGCTCATATGTATGGCCTAAACATATGAGTGGCTACAATCCGCTGTGCGGATCGTTGAATACCCTATCCCAACCCATCTTTAAAATAATATCCGCAAAATGTGGGCTTTATGGCGATAAAATACAGAAAATGACATTGTCACAATATATTGCTCAGACAGTTTCTCAAAATCTTGTGTGGTTCGACAAAAAACAACGTTTTTGTATTGCATATGCCTTGGGGTAGTACATACAAATGGTTTTTGTAGGAAAACGCCCCCAAAAAGTGGTCGTGGATTAAAATGGTCTACTGACGAAATGTTCATATTAATACTACCAATGATTTTGCATCAAAATTTTTTTCTAAAATTTTCAAATTTGGCCAAAAAAGGTTTTTTATAGAAAACGCCCCCAAAAAGTGGGCGTGGCAAAAAACTTTGTATTGACGAAATATAGATATTACGATTCTATAAATATGCTTCTCAGACACTTTTTTAAAATTCCTTACGGTTTGGCCAAAAACTGAGATTTTCTTAAAAGGGGGCGTGGCAGTGGGCGGATTTCAAAACTTTTTACACTTGTTCTGTAGGCACGGGCGAGGATCCTATATACCAAATTTCATTATCCTAGCTCAAAATTTAAGGCCTAAAAATCGGTGACGTACAGACGGACGGACGGACGAACAGACAGACATGGCTTAATCGACTCAGCTAGCGATTCTGAGTCGATCCATATACTTTGAGGTATATATAGCTAAATTATTTCTCTTTGTTACAAACTAAGTATCAAAACTAATATACCCCTATGGGATAGGGTATAAACATTCCACATTCGTGTTGTTCGGTTTATGTACGAATCTCTGTAATTCAGCTTTCGTCCGAAGATAGGCTTGAGGGTAAACTGATTTGCATTCATAGCGTAACGAGTATTTCGGCGAATTGTTGAATGGGAGGAATGCATCTGGCTATTTCATTTGAACATTGGTTGTTAAATTTACGATAAAACAAGGTAAGGCAGGAGATATTTCGACTATGTTCGATCGAAACTAATGAGTTCGCTATTCGTAAGTCTCCTATTAGTTTTTTCGCATGCGTTTGAATCCTGTCTTATATATTATGGCCAGATCAGAGTAGATGAAATATTTCTTTCATCGATTAAGAAAACCTAGACATTTTGCTGCGTTTTTAGCGACTTCGAAAGTATGGTCATTCCAACGTATGTCGTTACTAACACATACCTGGCAAGGGAACATGGGAAGCTTTTCGGTTTCTCCGACGTAAGTGCCATTCATGGATAATGGCTGTAGATTTTATTTTCGCTTTAATGACAGAAGACAGCATTGTGTTTTGGAAGCATTGAATTCCACTCTGTTGGATTTACCCCATTTGATAATGCTGTCAAGGTCGGAATTCAATTACCCAGGACAGACTATAAAGAAGGTTTCATTCTTCAGGCATACTTTTATCGATTAAATTTGGCTTTTGAGTTGGTTGATGTTACTTACCAAGTCATCTCCGCCGGCTTCATAAAGCTCGGCGGGAAGGCCGTCATTTCCGGCAGCCTTATTAAGCTTCAGTTTAGATATTGCTATCCTCATTTGACTTAGTTCGGGTGGTTGTTAGTTTTTGCTGTCGTTGCCAACATTAAATGGTTCGAAATAATGAAAATGTTCAATTTTAACTCATTGGACCTAACTAACAATTATACTGAAATGAAGTGTTGTTCAGAATAGCTTACTTTATAAGAACATAATGTAAAAGTAAAGCTGGATGATTATAATAATTATAAACAAATATATACTGCACATTTAATATATACTTACTTTGACATAATTGTTTTTGCCACCAGTCACAATACAGCCCAATGGTTTCTTCTGTGCATTTATTTCAATATTAATCTTTTGCATTGGGACTATTTGAATTACTGATGGATCAACTGGTTTCTCTGGTTCCTTAACTGTAGCAGTTGATAATTTATATGTTAAGATAACTATGATATCTTTATTGCATATTATTAACTCAAATACCTTGGACTTCGCCTTGTGGTTGCTTTTTCTTTTCTTCTTCTGTTTTTATTTGTTCTTCAGTTTTAAGACTACACATGATCAGTGTAACAATGCCCTCGACTCTTTTTAAAATAGCAGAAGCCTATTTGAATATCTGTTAATTACTGCATTTGCATACATATGTATTATGTATTATATATTATATATAAATATATATATACATATACTATATAGACAACTATTTACCTCATCGTAAGATGAATCAACAATAACATCCTTATTAATAGCTAATAGCAGGTCTCCCACCTTAAGTCCAGCCTGTAATACCAAAGGAACATATTATGTCTTGTCATGTAACCAACATTTGAACAAACCTCCACAGCATTTGAGCCTTCTCTGAGATCAGAAATAAATATGCCTCTTCCAACCTCAGCATGCTTGCCCTCAATTATCATTAGTCCCAAGCATCCAGACTTTTGGACTTTAACGGATCTTACATTTTTATACGCCGTAAACAAGTATTCAGTCTTTACATAAAATTACAGAAATAAACATTTACATATACAATATAGACATCGGTCAAATGCTCATACCTCATCAACAATCTGTGGAAACCTAGTGAATGGCTTCACTGACATTCCTTCATCGTTAGCCTTTCTCCTGAAAATAAAATCAACAGTACGTTGCAATCAGATAAAAAAGGTTTAAGGTCAGCTTGTACTACCTATGCAAAACAAAAATTAGTTTTTCACCAGGAAGATTTTTAAATACAACTGAAGCATTCAAATGACAACGGTTTTGAAGAACGTTACCATTGACTTCCAATATCTCATCACCTGGCATCATATCGCACTTAGCAAGTAGTCCGTCAGATTGGACACCTGCGACAAAACAAGCCATTTTCTGTCGATCTCTGTGTCCTGCCAAAGCAAGGCCGAGTTCTGTATTCGGCGGTCTCTCAATTACAATTTTTTTTAGATCCTTTAAATTTGAATATCTTTTTTTTATCTTTGCTGAAAGGGAATAAATGTTTTGATTTTAGTTATTATTTATGTTATTCAAATTGTTGCAACATTCAAAAGTCACCATAATTTAGAAAAATTCTGTTTTTGGAGATTTCTATTGGAAAACATATATAAGCTAAGTAATTGTCTCTGGAGAACTTAAAATCCACGTATAGGTACATTACTGACGCACATGGTTTTGTGGATGTATTTGAGCTGCATTTCCAGCAGCTGCTTAATGGCTTTAATGTAGAGAGAGCGATAGAAAGGGAAATCAGTCCACCCACAGCCAATGATGTTAACAAGGCAGTCGGTTCTAGTGGATTACCAGCAGATCTCTCCAAATATGTAGATGTTGTCGGCTACCTAAAAGACAGTGTGAATGTCATAATCCTTTCACCAACACACTTATTGGCACGTGCCAGTTTGGATTTTCACACCAAAGCAAAATTCTGGGAAAGACCAATAAATGTAAAGTCGAGGCAAAACATCTTTTCATCGACTTCAAGGCCTCACATGATAGCATGCCATCAAAACAGAACAGCTGTATCGCCTAACAAAGGAGAACACGCTTATCTGAACATTTCCAAACATGTACCATAGGCACTATCTTCAACAAATCCGTCTATATACAGGGCTACGGAGTCCTACTTTAACACAGCAAATGATTACTTAGTGATGACACAGCGAAGACTGACCCTAGAAAACCGATGCTTCTTCGGTTTAACTAAACAAAACATTTAACATGAAAGTCCAAATGTTTATTCTACTGGACTCTTAAAGCGGAGCAAATAGTAGGCACTTTCCAAAGAAAAATTCTTCGTCGAAATGTTGATCCTGTGTGTAAGGAAAATGACTGGAATACCATGATGTGTATGTAAGTACAAAACTTAATAAACGTTAGGGAATCGATTGTAGGTTTTGCGCCACATTATACATTGTAATAAATTTGTTATAAATAAACTATATCTTTATATTTAAACATGTGAGAAGGCTACAATCCGCTTTGCGGGTCGTAGAATACCCTATCCCATCCCTTTCCATCTTTAAAACTAAAAGCAGCCCGAAAAGTGGACGTGGCTTAATACTTTATGGGTATGAAATCTAGAAAATGACATTGTCACAACAAATTGCTCAGACAGGTTATAAATATACTTTTTGGTTCGACAAAAAAACAACATTTTTATAGGAATATGCCTAATCCATTAGGCTTTGCAAATCGTTTTTCTAGAATATGGACGAAATGTTCAAAGTACTATTCTCGAATTATTTTCATCGAAGGCTTTTTTGAATTTTCCTAAAATTGTGCCAACAAACTTAATATGGACGAAATATAGATATTGAGATTGTCTAAATATGTTACTCAGATTTTTTTCCAAAATTCTTAATCGTTTGGCTACAAACAACGTTTTACTGACAAAGGGGCGTGGCAGTGGGGGGATTTTGAAATTTTTTACACTTGTTCTGCTTCATCGGCCAGAGAGCCTACATACCAAATTTCAACACTCTAGCTCAAAATTTAAGGCCCAACAATGGGCGACACACAGACGGACGGACGGGCGGACAGACAGACATGGCTTAAATTGATTAAGCCATGTCTGTCTGTCCGATTCTGAACCGATCCATATACTTTGAGGTATATGTATCAAAATGGGATAGGGTATAAACATATGAGAGGGCTACAATCCGCTGTGCGGATCGTTGTATACCCTATCCCATCCCATTTGTAAAACTAATATCCCCAATCCCCTATCCCATAGGGGGGTATATTAGTTTTGATACTTAGTTTGTAACATAGAGAAATAATTTTGCTACATATACCTCAAAGTATATGGATCGACTCAGTATCGCTAGCTGAGTCGAATTAGCCTTGTCTGTCTGTCCGTCCGTCCGTCCGTCCGTCTGTCTGTTCGTCAGCGGTTTTTGGGCCTTAAATTTTGAGCTAGGATTATGAAATTTGGTATATAGGATCCTCGTCCGTGCCACCAGAACAAGTGTAAAAATTTTTTAAATCCGCCCACTGCCACGCCCCCTTTTTAGGAAAACTTATTTTTTGGCCAAACCGTAAGGAATTTCAAAAAAGTGTCTGAGTAGCATATTTAGACAATCCTAATATCTATATTTCGTTCATACAAAGTTTTTTGCCACGCCCACTTTTTGGGGGCGTTTTTAGTAAAAAACGCTTTTTGTCCAAATTTTAAAACTTTCGAAAAAAATTTTGATGCAAATACTTCCGAAATGGTAATATAAACATTTTGTCCATAGATCATTTTCACCTACGCCCACATTTTGGGGGCGTTTTCTTACAAAAACCATTTGTATACCCCATCCCATGGCATTAGCAATAGAAATACGTTGTTTTTTGTCGAACCACACAAGATTTTGAGAAACTGTCTGAGCAATATATTGTGAGAATGTCATTTTCTGTATTTCATCGCCATAAGGCCTATTTTTTGAGGATATTAATTTAAAGGATGGGATGGGATAGGGTATTCAACGATCCGCATAGCGGATTGTAGCCTCTCATATGTTTTTTTATTAAAAACGCCCCCAAAAAGTGGGAGTGGCAAAAAACTTTATTTTGACGAAATATAGACATTACGATTCTCTAAATATGCTGTCCAGGCACTTTTTTTAAAATTCCTTACGGTTTGGCCAAAAAACATGTTTTTCTAAAAAAGGGGCGTGGCAGGGGGCGGATTTCAAATTTGTTTACACTTGTTCTGGTGAAACTGACAAGGATCCTATATACCAAATTTCATTATCCTAGCTCAAAATTTAAGGCCCAAAAATCGATGACGAACAGACAGACGGACGGACATACAGACATGGCTTAATCGACTCAGATAGCGATTCTGAATCGATCCATATACTCAAAGGTATATGTAGCTTAATTATTTCTCTATGTTACAAACTATGAATCAAAACTAATGTACCCCTATGGGATAGGGTATAAAAATTGAAAAACATGTGAGATGGCTACAATCCGCTGTGCGGATTTTTTTGCCACGTGCCACGTTTTTAGTGAAAAACGCTTTTTGGTCCAAATTTTAAAAAGTTCAAAAATAACTTATGATGCAAATACTTCCGTAATGATAAAATAAATATTTTGTCTATAGATCATTTTCACCTACGCTCACTTTTTGGGGGCGTTTTTTTACAAAAACCATTTGTATACCCCATCCCAAGGCATAAGCAATAGCAATACGTTGTTTTTTGTCGAACCACAAAAGGTTTGACAAACTGTCTGAACAATATGTTGCGACAATGTAATTTTCTGTATTTCATGGCCATGTAGGCTTTAACATTTTAAGGATGGGATGGATCGACTCAGAATCGATAGCTGAGTCGATTTAGCCATGTCTACCCGTCCATCCGTCCGTACGTCACCAGTTTTTGGGCTTTAAATTTTGAGCAAGAATGATGAAATTTAGTACACATGCTCTTTGTTGCTCCCAGCAGAACAAGCGCAAACATTTTGGGAATCCGCCCACTGCCACGCCCCCTTTTTAAAAAACGTAGTTTTTGGCCAAACCGTAAGGAATTTTAAAAAAGTGTCTGAGAAGCGATTTAGAGAATCGTAATATCTACATTTAGTTCATATAAAGTTTTTTGCCACACCCACTTTTTGGGGAGTTTTTAGCAAAAAACATTTTTCGGTCAAATTTTAAAATTTTCGAGAAAAATGTTGATGCAGTAAAATCATAAGTAATATTAATATGAACATTTCATCCATAGACCATTTTTACCCATGCCCACTTTTTGGGGACGTTTTTATATAAAAACCATTTTTATACACTCCCCATAACATATGCAGGAGAAAAACCTTATCTTTTGTAGGACCGTAAAATCGTTTTATAAGCAGTCTGAAGAATTTGTTGTCACCATGTCATTTTCTCTATTTTATCCACATCGTGTTTTTAGCCATGTCCACTTTTTGGGGATTTTAGTTTTACAGATGGGATGGGATACGGTATTCAACGATCCACACAGCGGATTGTAGCCTTTTCATATGTTTATTAAAGTTTTTGCATCAAAAGTTTTTTTTTCGAATATATGAAAATTTGACCGAAAAAGGTAATTTTACTAAAAACGCCCCAAAAAGTGGGCGTGGCAAAAATCTTTATTTTGACGAAATATAGATATTACAATTCTCTAAATATGCTGCTCAGACACTTTTTTTTAAATTCCTTACGGTTTGGCTAAAAAACTGCGTTTTTCTAAAAAAAAAAGGGGCGTGGCAGTGGGCCGATTTCAAACATTTTTACACTTGTTCTGCTGGGAGCAATAAAGAGCACGTGTACCAAATTTCATCATTCTAGCTCAAAATTTAAGGCCCCAAAAACTGGTGACGGACGGACGGACAGACACACATAAAGCTTTTAGCCACCCCATCTTTTTGTGGGCGTTTTATTAAAAAGAAAAAAAACGATTTTCGAAAGAAGTTTAGTAAAATTCGAAACATTGTTGATTCTGAAATACACTAAAGTTTATTCCTTTTTACGATTTTTGCTTTTCTTTATATTTTCTCGGTAACTTTTCGTTCGTACTTCTTTTTTCTGGCCCGAAGTTGGGTGCAGTTGGGTGCAGTTCCTCTTTCCAACCTGAAGTTAGTTACATCATTTTCTTAAGGCCTTCCCAGAATGCATATCTGTAGCTGGCATCTTGCATCGCTGTCAAAAGAGAGATACATTTCTTGCATGAAGTTGCGATCTATTCAACTTCAAGCTACAGATTCACGAAGATACACATTGTGTAAGCCATTGGTGTAAGCGCTTACGGGTTGCCTTGTTTTTAACTTTTCGCTCAGCTACAGATACACATTCTGGTTGTATCTTAAAGGCCTGCTCAGAATGCATATTTGTAGCTGGTATCTTGCATCGCTGTCAAAAGACAGAAATATTTCTTGCATGAAGTTGCCCTCTATTCAACTTCAAGCTACAGATTCACGAAGATACACATTGTGTAAGCGCATTCTGATCGGACCTTTAGGCTCTGCCACCACTTTCAAGTACAGGTACATCTAAAATTTTATTTACTACATCTCAGACGACCTGACAATTCGATCGACCCTGATCAATTTCAATGATTTAAAATTGTTTGTATTTACATTACATAATATTTAGGACTTACGCTAACTTTCGACTACATTTTACACTTGCAGCCATAATCGAATATTTTTTGCTTCTATTACACTATCATAGGGTTAATTGCGTAATTGGACAATTTTCAATGTCGCGGATGACATATCTATCATGTGGTAGAACTTTGTGAATGACGTAAAGCGCTCTTAATTCCTGAATCAGCTACTTAATAGTACCAATAGTAGTGTCGACATTCTTGATCACTACAAAATCTCCTACCTCATCAGCGCGAGTGGGTCGGTTATGCTCCTCAAAATATTGACGGTTTTACTCCTGAGCTTTAAGTATCTGTTTAGATACGGACTCCCTTACTGCTGCGAGGTCTCTCTTAGGTGGGTTTAAACCTTTTTCTTCAAGAAACTCTGCAAGTTCGTCTATACTGACTTCTCGCTGATCGATCCCAAATAATAACTTGCTTGTAGTAGTCCGAGTTGACCTATGAATTGTGTTATTCAATGCGTACTTAAGCTGGGATAGTGTTCGAACCCAGTCCGCGGGATATACAGACTCGTTTTGCTTAGTTTTCTTAAAATTCCTTTCAACACCCAGCTGACCCTCTCCACCTGGCCATTGGCCTGAGGAGAATGAATCAAGACTTTAACGTGTGTAATATTTCGTTCTCATAGGAAGGTGCTTAACTCTAATGAAATAAAACATGTGTCTCTATCTGTTATTATTCTAACAGGTCGGCTATAGTATTCAAAGTACCTACAAAGTGAGGCACATACTTCTTTTGTTTTGTTTATACCCTATCCCATAGGGGTATATTAGTGTTGATACATAGTTTGTAACATAGAGAACTAATTTAGCTACATATACCTCAAAGTATATGGATCGACTCAGAATCGATAGCTGATTCGATTAAGCCATGTCTGTCCAAAAACCCAAAAATGTTGTTTTTGGAATTCCGTCGGTCCGTCTGTCCGTAATGGTCTCCCCAGCCTAAACGACATGACCGATTTTCTTCAAATTTCGTATCCAAGTTTGTTTTGGTCATAATTATATGCCTTTTTTATTTGCTTTTAGCCATGTTATTAACGGTACCTGCCATATAAAAATTACACTTGACCTCAAATTTCTCGAAAACGGCTTATACGATTTTGATTAAACTTTATATATATTATAAGCAGGGATGGGATTTTGCTCACTTTGCCTTTTTTTTTTGCGCATTCATATGACGATATGGACTTTACACAAACATGTTTCACGTTCCCCTGATTCAAAATATACGTATTTTATTTTGCCTTTTTTTTGCCTTTTCTTCCGTTATTGCCTTTTTTTGCCTTTTCTTCTGTTATTGCCTCTTTTTTGCCTTTTCTTACGTTTTTCCCTTCTTTTTAAATTTTTTCCTCTTTTGAGAGTCAAAAATATAAAAAAAGTAAATCTACTCAATTTAAATTTTTTTCCATACGAATCTACATTTTTTGTATGTATTGACTTATCACAACAATGAATCAATACGAATTTATAATCTCATTATCTGCTTTCTATTGGCGACGCGTCGGCGAGCTAGATCGGAAAAGAGTTGTGTGAAACCAAAGAGTATAGAACAACATAGAGTGTGCATCTAATACTACGCGATTGACACCCCAATGTTTACATTTTTAACCCATACATACACGAACATAGCCGTCGCATAACGACCGACGAAGTGCGAAATGGGAATTTTCATCAATCGTTATGCGTCGGCTTTGCTCATGTGTGTAAGGATTAGCACCCCACATGGTACCATTTTCTGTTGTATGAGATGCGCACTCTATGTAGTTCTATACTCTTTGGTGAAACATATCTATGCACGCGTGACGAAAGAAAAAAACAAAACAAAAAAAACTTTATCTTTAAATTTATGTTTTTTTTTAACATTACATTAAGGAAACACGATCGGAGAAGTTTTGGAGATTTTAGACAAAATCAAAGGCGACTTAGAAAGAGCAAAAGGTGCAATCGCAAAAGATGTGTTAGAAAAGTTCAAATCCGTTTGTTCTGCCAATAAAGGACTTGAGACCGTAAAGCAAGTAAATTGCATAATAAAAGGCGACACGGACTGTGAGCTACCTGAACATATTGAAGTTGGCAATGTCGATTTTTTCAAATGGGCTCCACTCGTTTCTGCTGATGTAGAAAGATCTTTCAGCTCCTTTAAGGCGCTGTTAAGAGACAATCGCAGGCGATTATTGCCTGAAACTTTTAAAAAACTCATGGTGGTTCAATGCTACTACAATTAAGTTTTTAATAAATATTTAATATGATAATTATCTCTTATTTTCTGTTGGTTTTTCATTAAATTTTTATTTTTTTATCTTTAGTTTAAATAAATGCCTTTTTTTGCCTTTTTGGATGTATTATTTTGCCTTTTTTCAAATTTTTAGGTCAACAAAATCCCATCCCTGATTATAAGCATATTAGTTCCAACAAAACTGCATACCCATTTTTTCAAGAAAATCCATATAATGGATTTCGTCATTTAGGCCATATAAAGAAAATTATTAATTTCTCGCAAACTATTATGTCAAATTGAATGAAATTAAATATGTAAACTATAAGAGTTTAGAACAATTCCACATAATTAGTTTTACCATAACCATCACTAAACGGAATTTTCAGTTTTGGCCAGTAACGAAAAATCATTATTATTCACATAGACACCTTATGATTTGATCTAATTTAATAAGAATTGTTAATTGGCCTCTGAAGTATAAGAAATATCGGAAGGAATACTATTGCTGTTGTTATTCATTCGTAAATCTGAGGTATATCCCGACCAATTAGTAAGTCCATATGTGTTAATTCATCTGGAATAATCATAAGAGACACTTTTCTTATTTTCTTAAGGATTTTAATGTGACAAAATAAAGTACCATATGTAAATATATTGACTTCAATGATTGCCCTAGGTCATCATCATCATCGTCGTCTTTTGTCTTGTCTTTCTCCATCAATTGCGCCTCTCTGCTTCCATTTTGGGGAGATTTTGGGACACAGTTTCGCACAGGGTCTCCAAAGCGAAAACAGGATCCAAGGGGTCTCTTTTCTTTCGGACAGTTAGCAGCTGTATGTCCGTAGGATGAACAGTTGAAACATCTCGCTTGATTCTCCGCCGACACATTACTGGTCTCCTTGTCGATGAAGTGGCAGTCTTGTAGTCTAGTCCTGTTCCCAGTCCTCTAGTGTATATTTACGGATTTAACACACACGTCTTTTCATAACGAGGTAACAAACTCTTAAGCTCTTGTAGTGACCTAGCAGAGTACAGAATAGACACTGTTGATGATTGATGTAGCAGTAGCGTCTTGTCTCGACGGCCGACGATATCAGAGGTTTTTTCACGTATCCCAGGTGTCCACTCTCACAGTTCAGTTTTGCTGGGATTGAGTCACGTCTTCTTAGTCAGAAATCCATTTCAGTATACCGTAAGAATCGTCGCCCGATCGTAACCGTAACCGGACCAGTTTCAGCTAGCTCTCGAAAGCGAGCCAGGTCATGTTCCTCCACGACATGAGATTCAGAAGTTGTCATCATGCTGCTGTTGGGAGTATCCGATGTCTAATTGGTGAAGATTGTCTTCGGGTTTCCCATAATGATTACTAAGGTAGCACTTACGTAGGTCGTCTGTAACTCTGAGAGGTAGGTCATTCCCAAAGGACCAATAGTGGCAGAAGATGTTGTAGCAGCGGTAGTTGTAGCAGATTTAGTTCTCGGAAGAAGTGTGTTCTTGGTATTTTCACTCCCACTTTTCTCATCCAGAAAGGTATTGGTACATAGCTCCTTCTCAAATAGTGTCCGAAGCTGCGCTATGGTTGCGAAGGGTGGCACATCGATAAATGCTGCCTGAAGTGCATCTTGAAGCTTTGCCTTTGCATCCTTAAAAACATATGAGAAGGCTACAATCCACTGTGCGGATCGTTGAATACCCTATCCCATCCTATCTGTAAAACTAAAATCCCCAAAAAGTGGACATGGCTAAAAACACGATGTGGATAAAATAAAGAAAATGACATGGTGACAACAAATTCTTCAGACTGCTTATAAAAAACTTTTACGGTTCTACAAAATACAAGGTTTTCTCCTGCATTTGTTATGGGGTAGGGTATAAAAATGGTTTTTATATAAAAATCCCCCCAAAAAGTGGGCGTGGGTTAAAATGGTCTTGACGAAATGTTCATATTTATATTACTAATGATTCTGCATCAAAAGTTTTTTATAAAGCTTTAAAATTTGACCGAAAAACGTTTTTTATTAAAAACGCCCCCAAAAAGTGGGCGTGGCAAAAAACTTTATATGAACGAAATACAGATATTCAGATTGTCTAAATATGTTGTTCAGAAAGTTTTTCAAAATTCCCTATGGTTTGGCCAAAAAATACGTTTTTCTAAAAACGGGGCGTGGCAGTGGGCGGATTTCAAAAAAGTTTACACCTGTTCTGCTGGGAGCAACAAAGAGCACGTGTACCAAATTTCATCCTTCTAGCCCAAAATTTAAGGCCCAAAAACTGGTGACGTACGGACGGACGGACTCTTTGTTTGCTCTTTGTTGCTCCCAGCAGAACAAGTGTAAACATTTTTAAAATCCGCCTACTGCCACGCCCCCTTTTTAGAAAAACGTGTTTTTTGGCTAAACCATAAGGACTTTTAAAAAAGTGTCTGAAAAACGTAGTTAGAAAATCGTAATATCTATATTTCGTTCAAATAAAGTTTTTTGCCACGCCCACTTTTTGGGGGCGTTTTTAATAAAAAACTTTTTACGGTAAAATTTTAAAATTTTCGAAAAAAATTTTGATGCAGAATAGTTAGTAATATTAATATAAACATTTCATCTATAGACCATTTTAGCCCACGCCTACTTTTTGAGGGCGTTTTCTTACAAAAACCGTTTGTATACCCTACCCCATAGCATATGCAGGAGGAAAACGTCAAACAACAAAAGATTCTGATAAACTGTTTGAACAATGTGTTGTGACAATGTCATTTTCTATAATATAGGCTAATAAAGCCCACTTTTTGGAGATATTAATTTTAAGGATGGGATGGGATAGGGTATTAAACGATCCGCACAGGGGATTGTACTCTTCTCATATGTTTTTTATACCCTATCCCATATATTAGTTTTGATCCTTAGTCGATTACGCCATGTCTGTCTGTCCGTCCGTCCGTCTGTCTGTTCGTCACCGATTTTTGGGCCTTAAATTTTGAGCTAGGAGAATGAAATTTGGTATATAGGATCCTTGTCCGTGCGACCAGAACAAGTGTAAACATTTTTGAAATCCGCCCACTGCCACGCCCCCTTTTTAGGAAAACGTATTTTTTGGCCAAACAGTAAAGAATTTTAAAAAAGTGTCTGAAAAGCATTTTTAGAGAATCGTAATATCTATATTTCGTCAATATAAAGTTTTTTGCCACGCCCACTTTTTGGGGGCGTTTTCTTACAAAAACCATTTGTATGCCCTACCCCAAGGCATATGCAAAGTAAAACGTTGTTTTTTGTCGAAACATAACAGAATTTGATAAACCTTCGTAACAATATGTTGTAACAACGTCATTTGCAATACTTTATGACCATAAAGACCATATTTTGGGGATATTAATTTTAAGGATGGGATGGGATAGGGTATTAAACGATCCGCACAGTGGATTGTGACCTTCTCATATGTTTATTTATGTGTTTCCCCACACCTGATATTGAAATACACTAAAGTTTATTCCTTGCTTTTTCTATAAATCAAATTATTTCTTCTCGGTAACTTTATTTCGTATTTCTACAATCTAAATTTTCTTTTTCAATTGTCACAATCTTTTTTCTGACCCGAAGTTGGTTGCAGACTTGCAATTCCTCTTTCCAACCTGAAGTTGGTTAGGTACATTATCGTCTTAGGCTCTCCCATCCAAAATTTTATTCTTTTTATTTACTACAATTCAAATAATTCAAAAATATTTCGTCTATATAACATTTTGACTCACTACCCCTTTTTGGAAGCGTTTTCCTGCAAAAACCATTCTTTACCCATAAAATGTTTATAGTATAAACTGTCTGTACAAAATTCTGTTAATGCCACTACTACGTTTTGCGGTGTGTTATTAAAGAATGGAATGCAGTAGGGTATTTAACGATTTGCACAGCAGATCGTAGCCTTCTAATATTTATACTCTATCCCATTGGGGTATATTAGTTTTGATACACATTTTATAACATAGGTGTGTGTCACCCAAATTAAGGTCTTAAATTTTAAGCTAGAGTGTTTTAATTTGGTATATAGACTTCCGAAGAAACGGAACAATTTTGAAATCCGCCCACTTAAAAAAAAACATTGTTTTTGGACAAACGATCGGGAATTTCGAAAAAAATAACATATTTAGACAATCCCAATGTCTATATTTCTATACAAAGTTTTTTGCCACGCACACTTGGGCACCTTACGCGATATCTATTATGCATCTACCAATGAATCAGCTTACCCATTGTGTAACCAAAATCATCTGGCGTTTCCTTATCCTTTTCTGCTTCCAATTTATTCAGCTTGCAGTTACCTGCTGATGCTCTGTCAATCTAAAGGCATTACAACATAGAAAAATTAAAAGTCTATGTATTTCAAAACTCATGGTACATTAAGATTTCAATTTACCTCATAGCCAGCTTCGGTGTACATGCGACCCATCATATCTCTCGTGTCTTCTTCATCTTCATAAGCCTCATTCGTTGTTGTGGTATTGGATGATGATTTTATTAAGTCCTTTGGCATTAGTGGCTTTTTTATGGTATTTACTATAACATATTTCTATAAAACATATACATATCCAATTATATCAAACTAAATCAAACCACCTCGCTCCGGGGCATCAGTTTTAATCTTCATCGACATTCCATTTTCGATCGTTTTTTTCTCAACTGGCTTAAGGACAACTTGGGAGATTTCTTCTTGCTTCTGCAAAGGTATTTTATTATGTTTTGATTGTCAACCAAATAATGAAATTACATTTTTTTCAAGGCCAAATGTTTGGACCTCTAAATTTATCGTCATCCCTGCATCTTTAATTAGATCGATTACGTTTTGCTCAGTTGCATTTCGGACATCGTGATCATTCAAAGTTAGAATTCGGTCGCCAACCTGCAAAAATTGTATTTCGTATAATTTCTCAATTCAGATCATCTGGGTTGAACAATTTATTACTGTTAATTTCCCCAGAATAAAGAAGTACGGTGATGGGGTGAAAATTCGAAGTTGAGATTTTACAAAGTCTTACGAGTCCAAAAAAAAAAAAACGAGTGGTGGGTGCACGACTGGGTCGTACGAAACTTTCTCTTTCACAGCTAGTTGGGTGTTAGATCAAATAGTACGCATTTTGATTATTAATGCTTAAAATGATGTGAATAATGTCGAAATGTGATTATACGAACGTTTACTACAAAATTTGAAGGAATCGGTGTCTATGGGAATAATAATGATTTTTCGTTATTGGCCAAAACTGAAAATTCCGTTTAGTGATAGTTGGGCTAAAACTAGTTATGTGGAATTGCTTCAAGCTGTAATAGTAGTATATATATTAAATTTCATTCAATTTGACATAATAGTTTGCGAGAAATTATTAATTTTCCTTATATGGCCTAAATGACAAAATCCGTTATATGGATTTTCTCGAAAAAACTGGGTATGCAGTTTTGTTAAATATGGTTATAGTATATATAAAGTTTAATCAAAATCGTTAGAGCCGTTTTCGAGAAAATTGAGGTTATGTTAATTTTTAATATGGCAGGTACCGTTATTAACATGGCTAAAAGCAAACAAAAAAAAAATGGCTTAGAATTATGACTTAAATAAGCTTGGATACGAAGTTTGAAGAAAATCGGTCTAGCCGTTTAGGCTGGGGCGACCATTACGGACAGACGGACCGACGGACGGAATTCCAAAAATCACTTTTTTAGGCTCCACTATCATCGTAATGTTAGAATCAATTAAAATCTCGAGGTCGAAAATTTTCACGAAAACAATATCTCTCTCTTTGTAAGAGAAAGTTAAAAATATCTGTTGAATAATATTAAAACTGTAGCTTCCTAAGAATTAACCGTTTTTATTTATTGTAAAATTATAAATAATAATGTCAATTATATTAATATTTTATTTAATTTATTTTAATTATATAATCAAAAAGCCCCCAGCAATTATATTACTTAGTATCTAGTCTATAAAGATTGTAATCAAATTGATGAAATAAACTAAACTAAACTATTTCACCCAGTAGAGGCCTGTCGAAAATGACAGCGAAAGGTGTCCAAACACCAGCGAAACCGAAACCAATGGCCTAGAGCCAAACAAACAAAAAACATATGAGAGGCTACAATCCGCTATGCGGATCGTTGAAAACCCTATCCCATCCCATCCTTAAAATTAATATCCTAAAAATATAGGTTTTATGGCGATGAAATACAGAAAATGACATTGTCACAATATATTGCTCAGACTGTTTTTCAAAATCTTTTGTGGTTCGACAAAAAACAACGTATTTCTATTGCTAATGCCTTGGGATGGGGTATACAAATGGGTTTTGAAAGAAAACGCCCCCAAAGTGTGGGCGTAGGTGAAAATGATCTATAGGCAAAATGTTTATATTACCATTGCGGAAGTATTTGCATCAAAATTTTTTTCGAAAGTTTTAAAATTTGGACAAAAAGCGTTTTTTACTAAAAACGCCCCCAAAAAGTGGGCGTGGCAAAAAACTTTGTATGAACGAAATATAGATATTAGGATTGTCTAAATATACTTGTCAGACACTTTTTTAAAATTCCTTACGGTTTGGCCAAAAAATAAGTTTTCTTAAAAAGGGGGCCTGGCCGTGGGCGGATTTCAAAAATGTTTACACTTGTTCTGCTGGGAGCAGCAAAGAGCACGTGTACCAAATTTCATCCTTCTAGCTCAAAATTAAAGGCCCAAAAACTGGTGACGTACGGACGGACGGACGGACAGACATGGCTAAATCGACTCAGCTATCGATTCTGAGTCGATCCATATACTTTGAGGTAGATGTAGCTAAATTATTTCTCTATGTTACAAACTATGTATCAAAACTAATATACCCCTATGGGATAGGGTATAAACATATGAGAAGGCTACAATCCGCTGTGCGGATCGTTGAATACCCTATCCCATCCCATCCTTAAAATTAATATCCTCAAAATGTAGTCTTTATGGCGAAGAAATACAGAAAATGACATTGTCGCAACATATTGTTCAGACAGTTTATCAAAAACTTTTGTGGTTCGACAAAAAAAACGTAGTTCTAGTGCTAATGCCTTGGATGGGGTATACAAATGGTTTTTGTAAGAAAACGCCCTCAAAAAGTAGGTGTAGGTGAAAATGATATAAGGACAAAATGTTTATTTTATCATTACGGAAGTATATGCTTCAAAAGTTTTTTCGAAAGTTTTAAAATTTGGACAAATAGGGTTTTTTACTAAAAACGCCATCAAAAAGTGGGCGTGGCAAAAATATTTGTATGGACGAAATACAGCTATTAGGATTGCCTAAATATGTTCCTCAGACACTATTTTGAAATTCCTTACGGTTTGGCCAAAATCTGAGTTTTCCTTAAAAGGCGGCGTGGCAGTAGGCGGATTTCAAAATTTTTTACACTTGTTCTGTATGCACGGGCGACGATCCTATATACCAAATTTCATTATCCTAGCTCAAAATTTAAGGCCTAAAAATCGGTGACGTACAGACGGACGGACGGACAGACAGACATGGCTTAATCGACTCAGCTAGCGATTCTGAGTCGATCCATATACTTTGAGGTATATGTAGCTAAATTATTTGTCTATGTTATAAACTTAGTTTCAAAACTAATATACCTCTATGGGATAGGGTATAAACATATGAGAAGGCTACATTCCACTGTGCGGATCGTTGAATACCCTATCCCATCCTATCTGTAAAACTAAAATCCCCAAAAAGTGGACATGGCTAAAAACACGATGTGGATAAAATAAAGAAAATGACATGGTGACAACAAATTCTTCAGACTGCTTATAAAAAAAAAATTTTTACGGTTCTACAAAAGACAATGTTTTCTGCTGCATATGTTATGGGGTAGTGTTTAAAAATGGTTTTTTTATAAAAACGCCCGCAAAAAGGGGGCGGGGGTTTAAATGGTCAATGGACGAAATGTTCATATTTATATTACTAATGATTCTGCATCAAAAGTTTTTTTCGAAAATATTAAAATTTGACCGAAAAACGTTTTTTTATTAAAATGTCATGTTCTGTATTTCATCGCCATAAAGCCTATATTTTAGGATATTAATTTTAAGGATGGTGTGGGATAGAGTATTCAATGATCCGCACAGGAGATTGTAGCCTCTCATATGTTTATACCCTATCCCATAAGGGTATATTTGTTTTGATACTTAGCTTGTAACATAGAGAAATAATTTAGCTACATATACCTCAAAGTATATGGGTCGACTCAGAATCGCTAGCATGGCTTACCATGTCTGTCTGTCTGTCCGTCAGTCCGGCTGTCTGTTCGTCATCGATTTTTGGGCTTTAAATTTGGTATATAGGATCCTTGTCCGTGCCACCAGAACTAGTGTGAAATTTTTTGAAATCCGCCTACTGCCACGCCCCCTTTTTAGGAAAATGTATTTTTGGCCAAACCGTAAGGAATTTTAAAAAAGTATCTGAGCAGCATATTTAGAGAATCATAATATCTATATTTTGTCAATATAAAGTTTTAGCCACGCCCACTTTTTGGGGGCGTTTTTAATAAAAAACGTTTTTTGGCCAAAATTTAAAATTTTCGAAAAAAAATTTGATGCACAATCATTGGCAGTATTAATACCAACATTTCGTCAATAGACTATTTTAACCCTTGCCCACTTTTTGGGGGCGTTTCCTTACAAAAACCATTTGTATGCCCTACCCCAAGGCATATGCAAAGAAAAACGTTGTTTATTGTCGAACCATAAAAGAATTTGATAAACCTTCGGAACAATATGTTGTGACAACGTCATTTTCAATACTTTATGACCATAAAGACCATATTTTGGGGATATTAATTTTAAGGATGGAATGGGATAGGGTATTAAACGATCCGCACAGGGGATTGTAGACTTCTCATATGTTTGGGGATTTTAGTTTTATGGATAGGATGGGATAGGGTATTCAACGATCCGCACAGCGGATTGTAGCCTTCTCATATGTTTATACCCTATCCCATAGGGGTATATTAGTTTTGATACTTAGTTTGTAACATCGAGAAATAATTTTGCTACATATACCTCAAAGTATATGGATCGACTCAGAATCGCTAGCTGAGTCGAATAAGCCATGTCTGTCTGTCCGTCCGTCCGTCCGTCCGTCCGTCTGTCTCTTCGTCAGCGGTTTTTGGGCCTTAAATTTTGAGCTACGATAATGAAATTTGGTATATAGGATCCTCGTCCGTGCCACCAGAACAAGTGTAAAAATTTTTGAAATCCGCCCACTGCCACGCCCCCTTTTTAGGAAAACTTATTTTTTGGCCAAACCGTAAGGAATTTCAAAAAAGTGTCTGAGTAGCATATTTAGACAATCGTAATATCTATATTTCGTTCATACAAAGTTTTTTGCCACGCCCACTTTTTGGGGGCGTTTATAGTAAAAAAACGCTTTTTGTCCAAATTTTTAAACTTTCGAAAAAAATTTTGATGCAAATACTTCCGAAATGGTAATATAAACATTTTGTCCATAGATCATTTTCACCTACGCCCACATTTTGGGGGCGTTTTCTTACAAAAACCATTTGTATACCCCATCCCAAGGCATTAGCAATAGAAATACGTTGTTTTTTGTCGAACCACACAAGATTTTGAGAAACTGTCTGAGCAATATATTGTGACAATGTCATTTTCTGTATTTCATCGCCATAAGGCCTATATTTTGAGGATATTAATTTAAAGGATGGGATGGGATAGGGTATTCAACGATCCGCATAGCGGATTGTAGCCTCTCATATGTTTTTTTTGTGCTCATAGTGTCGCTATAGAACTTTTCGTAGCAAAATATGACGGCGCTTAAACTAAGAGTGCAGCGGGATAATACGCAAGGGCGATTAGGTCGTGCATCGTCGTTCGCAGAAAATATAAATGAGTCTACGACTTTGGAAATGTTGGAGATTCGATTGAATAAATTGGAGGAAACGTGGTTAGAATTTTTTTCAGTGCATAACGGATATATGTCGTGTGTGAAAGGAATTGACATTGCTGCTATTGAAGTTGAGTTCGAGGAATATGAGAATAAATATTTCGAGGCTCATTTGAAATACGTAAAATGTATTCGCGAGAGACAAGGGGTTGCTCAAAAGGATTCGGACGGTTCGGTAGTAGAGCGGCAATCGTCATTCCTTGAAAAGTTGAATTCATCGCAGAAAAAAAATTCTGCTTCGGTTATTTTACCACCTATCGTTATTCCAACATTTTCTGGAAATCATAACAATTGGCCGGTTTTCGTGATCTTTTCGTTGGGTCTGTGGACAGTAAAACTAACCTAACTGGCACACAGAAGTTTCACCACCTAAAATCATTTCTTAGAGATGATGCGGCCAATCTTCTTAAACATATTTCGATATCCGATGCAAATTTCATCGAAGCGTGGGAGCGCTTAGTTGAGCGATATGACCGCGTACATCTAATTGTAAAATCATTTATTCAATCGTTTTTGTCGCTTCCTGCAAACAGTGTGAGTAACGTTCAAACTCTACGAATAATCACTCACGGGAGAGACGAAATGCGCTAAAGCAGACAATTCGTGATCCCTGGCTCATTAACCTACTCCTGAACAAACTAGATCGGTTCCCAAAAAGACTGCACTGTTCAGGAGCTATTAACATTTTTGCAGTCAATGTGTGATGCTCTAGAAACATGCCAAACGGTAAATCGGTCTATTTCGTAGCGCACAAAACCCACCGCAGAAGCTTCCAAAGCTAACTCGCAGTGTCCCAAGTGCAAAAAGGAGCATTCGTTGTTTCAGTGTTCCGATTTCGTTTCGTTAGACAGTAATTCTCGTCGTGATTTTGTGAAGACCAACTGTCTTTGTTTTAATTGCCTCCGGGTTGGACAATCGTCGAACAAATGTCGAAGCACCTTTCGTTGTCCCGTTGGAAATCGCGTCATCATTCGTTGGGCTACCCTGAAGATTACACCAAATCACAATCGTCGTCTTCCGTTTCATCTTCAGTTGCTGATTCTAAACCATCGTCTTCTCATCATCAATTTTCGTCGCATCCAGTTCCCCAACATCCATCTACTTCATCGCTCATTCGGTTAAAATTAATCTTCGCAAACAATTTTGCCAACTCTATTGGGTACTGTAAAGGACATTTCAGGAAAGTCAATCGCTTGTCGAGTGTTGGTAGATTCTGGGTCTCAGTCTTCTTTCATCGCTGAATCCTTCGCCCAAAGACTCGGTTATCCTCGCACACATGCTCGAATTCCAGATTCCGGTCTCTCCTCTATGGATGCTGGATTGCTGGTTATACCAGGAGATGTATTTCTTTACAAATTCGCTCTCGGGTCGAATCAAGTTCGTTGTCAATCTATGTCTTTGTTTTTAGTAAGCTAACATCCGATTTGCCTACCCATTCGTTTGACATTTCTATGTGGTCGCATCTTGAGAGTTTGGAGTTGGCCGACCCTTATTTTAATCAGTCTGCTCCTATTGATGTGCTATTAGGTGCCGACAAACTTTGGACTATTTTGAAGGGGGAACAAATATATGGCCCTGAAGGTGTTCCACTCGCTCAAAGTGCATCGTTTGTTTCGGAAACACACTGCCATCAGCGGTTTCGCGTTTTTTCTCCGACAGTTCATCCACTAAACTGAGTGTCGTTTTTGATGGATCTACTAAAGATTCCAATAGTCAGTCCCTCAACAGCTGGTTGCTAGTAGGTCCTTCAATTCAGCGAGATTTAATCGGGGTATGTTTGAGGTTTCGGCAACATCAGTACGTTTTTACCGCCGATATTGTAAAGATGTTTCGCCAAATTTGGGTAGATGACTGCCACACCGATTTCCAGCGTATTGTATGGCGGGAAAACCCATCAGAAGAAATTGTGCATTATCGATTATGTACTGTAACGTATGGTACCGCATCGGCACCGTTCTTATCTGTACGAGTCTTGAAGCAGTTAGCAGTTGAATCGGTGTCTATGGGAATAATAATGATTTTTCGTTATTGGCCAAAACTGAAAATTCCGTTTAGTGATAGTTGGGCTAAAACTAGTTATGTGGAATTGCTTCAAGCTGTAATAGTAGTATATATATTAAATTTCATTCAATTTGACATAATAGTTTGCGAGAAATTATTAATTTTCCTTATATGGCCTAAATGACAAAATCCGTTATATGGATTTTCTCGAAAAAACTGGGTATGCAGTTTTGTTAAATATGGTTATAGTATATATAAAGTTTAATCAAAATCGTTAGAGCCGTTTTCGAGAAAATTGAGGTTATGTTAATTTTTAATATGGCAGGTACCGTTATTAACATGGCTAAAAGCAAACAAAAAAAAAATGGCTTAGAATTATGACTTAAATAAGCTTGGATACGAAGTTTGAAGAAAATCGGTCTAGCCGTTTAGGCTGGGGCGACCATTACGGACAGACGGACCGACGGACGGAATTCCAAAAATCACTTTTTTAGGCTCCACTATCATCGTAATGTTAGAATCAATTAAAATCTCGAGGTCGAAAATTTTCACGAAAACAATATCTCTCTCTTTGTAAGAGAAAGTTAAAAATATCTGTTGAATAATATTAAAACTGTAGCTTCCTAAGAATTAACCGTTTTTATTTATTGTAAAATTATAAATAATAATGTCAATTATATTAATATTTTATTTAATTTATTTTAATTATATAATCAAAAAGCCCCCAGCAATTATATTACTTAGTATCTAGTCTATAAAGATTGTAATCAAATTGATGAAATAAACTAAACTAAACTATTTCACCCAGTAGAGGCCTGTCGAAAATGACAGCGAAAGGTGTCCAAACACCAGCGAAACCGAAACCAATGGCCTAGAGCCAAACAAACAAAAAACATATGAGAGGCTACAATCCGCTATGCGGATCGTTGAAAACCCTATCCCATCCCATCCTTAAAATTAATATCCTAAAAATATAGGTTTTATGGCGATGAAATACAGAAAATGACATTGTCACAATATATTGCTCAGACTGTTTTTCAAAATCTTTTGTGGTTCGACAAAAAACAACGTATTTCTATTGCTAATGCCTTGGGATGGGGTATACAAATGGTTTTTGAAAGAAAACGCCCCCAAAGTGTGGGCGTAGGTGAAAATGATCTATAGGCAAAATGTTTATATTACCATTGCGGAAGTATTTGCATCAAAATTTTTTTCGAAAGTTTTAAAATTTGGACAAAAAGCGTTTTTTACTAAAAACGCCCCCAAAAAGTGGGCGTGGCAAAAAACTTTGTATGAACGAAATATAGATATTAGGATTGTCTAAATATACTTGTCAGACACTTTTTTAAAATTCCTTACGGTTTGGCCAAAAAATAAGTTTTCTTAAAAAGGGGGCCTGGCCGTGGGCGGATTTCAAAAATGTTTACACTTGTTCTGCTGGGAGCAGCAAAGAGCACGTGTACCAAATTTCATCCTTCTAGCTCAAAATTAAAGGCCCAAAAACTGGTGACGTACGGACGGACGGACGGACAGACATGGCTAAATCGACTCAGCTATCGATTCTGAGTCGATCCATATACTTTGAGGTAGATGTAGCTAAATTATTTCTCTATGTTACAAACTATGTATCAAAACTAATATACCCCTATGGGATAGGGTATAAACATATGAGAAGGCTACAATCCGCTGTGCGGATCGTTGAATACCCTATCCCATCCCATCCTTAAAATTAATATCCTCAAAATGTAGTCTTTATGGCGAAGAAATACAGAAAATGACATTGTCGCAACATATTGTTCAGACAGTTTATCAAAAACTTTTGTGGTTCGACAAAAAAAAACGTAGTTCTAGTGCTAATGCCTTGGATGGGGTATACAAATGGTTTTTGTAAGAAAACGCCCTCAAAAAGTAGGTGTAGGTGAAAATGATATAAGGACAAAATGTTTATTTTATCATTACGGAAGTATATGCTTCAAAAGTTTTTTCGAAAGTTTTAAAATTTGGACAAATAGGGTTTTTTACTAAAAACGCCATCAAAAAGTGGGCGTGGCAAAAATATTTGTATGGACGAAATACAGCTATTAGGATTGCCTAAATATGTTCCTCAGACACTATTTTGAAATTCCTTACGGTTTGGCCAAAATCTGAGTTTTCCTTAAAAGGCGGCGTGGCAGTAGGCGGATTTCAAAATTTTTTACACTTGTTCTGTATGCACGGGCGACGATCCTATATACCAAATTTCATTATCCTAGCTCAAAATTTAAGGCCTAAAAATCGGTGACGTACAGACGGACGGACGGACAGACAGACATGGCTTAATCGACTCAGCTAGCGATTCTGAGTCGATCCATATACTTTGAGGTATATGTAGCTAAATTATTTGTCTATGTTATAAACTTAGTTTCAAAACTAATATACCTCTATGGGATAGGGTATAAACATATGAGAAGGCTACATTCCACTGTGCGGATCGTTGAATACCCTATCCCATCCTATCTGTAAAACTAAAATCCCCAAAAAGTGGACATGGCTAAAAACACGATGTGGATAAAATAAAGAAAATGACATGGTGACAACAAATTCTTCAGACTGCTTATAAAAAAAAAATTTTTACGGTTCTACAAAAGGCAATGTTTTCTGCTGCATATGTTATGGGGTAGTGTATAAAAATGGTTTTTTTATAAAAACGCCCGCAAAAAGGGGGCGGGGGTTTAAATGGTCAATGGACGAAATGTTCATATTTATATTACTAATGATTCTGCATCAAAAGTTTTTTTCGAAAATATTAAAATTTGACCGAAAAACGTTTTTTTATTAAAATGTCATGTTCTGTATTTCATCGCCATAAAGCCTATATTTTAGGATATTAATTTTAAGGATGGTGTGGGATAGAGTATTCAATGATCCGCACAGGAGATTGTAGCCTCTCATATGTTTATACCCTATCCCATAAGGGTATATTTGTTTTGATACTTAGCTTGTAACATAGAGAAATAATTTAGCTACATATACCTCAAAGTATATGGGTCGACTCAGAATCGCTAGCATGGCTTACCATGTCTGTCTGTCTGTCCGTCAGTCCGGCTGTCTGTTCGTCATCGATTTTTGGGCTTTAAATTTGGTATATAGGATCCTTGTCCGTGCCACCAGAACTAGTGTGAAATTTTTTGAAATCCGCCTACTGCCACGCCCCCTTTTTAGGAAAATGTATTTTTGGCCAAACCGTAAGGAATTTTAAAAAAGTATCTGAGCAGCATATTTAGAGAATCATAATATCTATATTTTGTCAATATAAAGTTTTAGCCACGCCCACTTTTTGGGGGCGTTTTTAATAAAAAACGTTTTTTGGCCAAAATTTAAAATTTTCGAAAAAAAATTTGATGCACAATCATTGGCAGTATTAATACCAACATTTCGTCAATAGACTATTTTAACCCTTGCCCACTTTTTGGGGGCGTTTCCTTACAAAAACCATTTGTATGCCCTACCCCAAGGCATATGCAAAGAAAAACGTTGTTTATTGTCGAACCATAAAAGAATTTGATAAACCTTCGGAACAATATGTTGTGACAACGTCATTTTCAATACTTTATGACCATAAAGACCATATTTTGGGGATATTAATTTTAAGGATGGAATGGGATAGGGTATTAAACGATCCGCACAGGGGATTGTAGACTTCTCATATGTTTGGGGATTTTAGTTTTATGGATAGGATGGGATAGGGTATTCAACGATCCGCACAGCGGATTGTAGCCTTCTCATATGTTTATACCCTATCCCATAGGGGTATATTAGTTTTGATACTTAGTTTGTAACATCGAGAAATAATTTTGCTACATATACCTCAAAGTATATGGATCGACTCAGAATCGCTAGCTGAGTCGAATAAGCCATGTCTGTCTGTCCGTCCGTCCGTCCGTCCGTCCGTCTGTCTCTTCGTCAGCGGTTTTTGGGCCTTAAATTTTGAGCTACGATAATGAAATTTGGTATATAGGATCCTCGTCCGTGCCACCAGAACAAGTGTAAAAATTTTTGAAATCCGCCCACTGCCACGCCCCCTTTTTAGGAAAACTTATTTTTTGGCCAAACCGTAAGGAATTTCAAAAAAGTGTCTGAGTAGCATATTTAGACAATCGTAATATCTATATTTCGTTCATACAAAGTTTTTTGCCACGCCCACTTTTTGGGGGCGTTTATAGTAAAAAAACGCTTTTTGTCCAAATTTTTAAACTTTCGAAAAAAATTTTGATGCAAATACTTCCGAAATGGTAATATAAACATTTTGTCCATAGATCATTTTCACCTACGCCCACATTTTGGGGGCGTTTTCTTACAAAAACCATTTGTATACCCCATCCCAAGGCATTAGCAATAGAAATACGTTGTTTTTTGTCGAACCACACAAGATTTTGAGAAACTGTCTGAGCAATATATTGTGACAATGTCATTTTCTGTATTTCATCGCCATAAGGCCTATATTTTGAGGATATTAATTTAAAGGATGGGATGGGATAGGGTATTCAACGATCCGCATAGCGGATTGTAGCCTCTCATATGTTTTTTTTGTGCTCATAGTGTCGCTATAGAACTTTTCGTAGCAAAATATGACGGCGCTTAAACTAAGAGTGCAGCGGGATAATACGCAAGGGCGATTAGGTCGTGCATCGTCGTTCGCAGAAAATATAAATGAGTCTACGACTTTGGAAATGTTGGAGATTCGATTGAATAAATTGGAGGAAACGTGGTTAGAATTTTTTTCAGTGCATAACGGATATATGTCGTGTGTGAAAGGAATTGACATTGCTGCTATTGAAGTTGAGTTCGAGGAATATGAGAATAAATATTTCGAGGCTCATTTGAAATACGTAAAATGTATTCGCGAGAGACAAGGGGTTGCTCAAAAGGATTCGGACGGTTCGGTAGTAGAGCGGCAATCGTCATTCCTTGAAAAGTTGAATTCATCGCAGAAAAAAAATTCTGCTTCGGTTATTTTACCACCTATCGTTATTCCAACATTTTCTGGAAATCATAACAATTGGCCGGTTTTCGTGATCTTTTCGTTGGGTCTGTGGACAGTAAAACTAACCTAACTGGCACACAGAAGTTTCACCACCTAAAATCATTTCTTAGAGATGATGCGGCCAATCTTCTTAAACATATTTCGATATCCGATGCAAATTTCATCGAAGCGTGGGAGCGCTTAGTTGAGCGATATGACCGCGTACATCTAATTGTAAAATCATTTATTCAATCGTTTTTGTCGCTTCCTGCAAACAGTGTGAGTAACGTTCAAACTCTACGAATAATCACTCACGGGAGAGACGAAATGCGCTAAAGCAGACAATTCGTGATCCCTGGCTCATTAACCTACTCCTGAACAAACTAGATCGGTTCCCAAAAAGACTGCACTGTTCAGGAGCTATTAACATTTTTGCAGTCAATGTGTGATGCTCTAGAAACATGCCAAACGGTAAATCGGTCTATTTCGTAGCGCACAAAACCCACCGCAGAAGCTTCCAAAGCTAACTCGCAGTGTCCCAAGTGCAAAAAGGAGCATTCGTTGTTTCAGTGTTCCGATTTCGTTTCGTTAGACAGTAATTCTCGTCGTGATTTTGTGAAGACCAACTGTCTTTGTTTTAATTGCCTCCGGGTTGGACAATCGTCGAACAAATGTCGAAGCACCTTTCGTTGTCCCGTTGGAAATCGCGTCATCATTCGTTGGGCTACCCTGAAGATTACACCAAATCACAATCGTCGTCTTCCGTTTCATCTTCAGTTGCTGATTCTAAACCATCGTCTTCTCATCATCAATTTTCGTCGCATCCAGTTCCCCAACATCCATCTACTTCATCGCTCATTCGGTTAAAATTAATCTTCGCAAACAATTTTGCCAACTCTATTGGGTACTGTAAAGGACATTTCAGGAAAGTCAATCGCTTGTCGAGTGTTGGTAGATTCTGGGTCTCAGTCTTCTTTCATCGCTGAATCCTTCGCCCAAAGACTCGGTTATCCTCGCACACATGCTCGAATTCCAGATTCCGGTCTCTCCTCTATGGATGCTGGATTGCTGGTTATACCAGGAGATGTATTTCTTTACAAATTCGCTCTCGGGTCGAATCAAGTTCGTTGTCAATCTATGTCTTTGTTTTTAGTAAGCTAACATCCGATTTGCCTACCCATTCGTTTGACATTTCTATGTGGTCGCATCTTGAGAGTTTGGAGTTGGCCGACCCTTATTTTAATCAGTCTGCTCCTATTGATGTGCTATTAGGTGCCGACAAACTTTGGACTATTTTGAAGGGGGAACAAATATATGGCCCTGAAGGTGTTCCACTCGCTCAAAGTGCATCGTTTGTTTCGGAAACACACTGCCATCAGCGGTTTCGCGTTTTTTCTCCATGGAACGTAAGTTTCGTCATAATACTCACTTACAATGGTTGTATACGGATTTCATGAGAGAATATATAAAACATGGCCACATGAAGCAGATTTCGTCGGAAGATTTAGCTACATCACCAGGTAAAATGTTTTATTTACCACATCATGCAGTTTTAAAACCCGACAGTTCATCCACTAAACTGAGTGTCGTTTTTGATGGATCTACTAAAGATTCCAATAGTCAGTCCCTCAACAGCTGGTTGCTAGTAGGTCCTTCAATTCAGCGAGATTTAATCGGGGTATGTTTGAGGTTTCGGCAACATCAGTACGTTTTTACCGCCGATATTGTAAAGATGTTTCGCCAAATTTGGGTAGATGACTGCCACACCGATTTCCAGCGTATTGTATGGCGGGAAAACCCATCAGAAGAAATTGTGCATTATCGATTATGTACTGTAACGTATGGTACCGCATCGGCACCGTTCTTATCTGTACGAGTCTTGAAGCAGTTAGCAGTTGACTAAAAGGAACAATACCCAAACGCGTACCGTATTCTCTTGAATGACGTATATATTGATGATGTCATGACAGGATCAAATTCTATCGGGGATCTATTCGCTTTAAAATCTGAGTTGGTTAATATTCTATCCATGGCAAAACTTGAGCTTCGTTAATGGAGTTCAAATTGTTGGCCTCTGCTCGCAGACATGCCAAGAGATGAATGCGAATACGCTATTTTCGATACGGAACGTTCGTCTTCGCTTATTAAAGTACTTGGGATGTACTGGAATCCCATCGTTGACGAATTCTCCTATCAAATGTCAAAACACCCTTTGTCATCGTCGTCAACGAAACGAACTCTACTCTCGGAAGTATCACAGATTTTTGACCCTGTTTAAGATTATATGGAGCATTTATTTCGTTATATGTTGTTCATTCATTTGTTATTTATTATTCATTGGTTTGCTTGACATTATGTTATAATTGATTCTTAAAAGTTCTTAATTGATTCGCATCTACATTTATTGTTGTTTATACCCTATCCCATAGGGGTATATTAGTTTTGATACATAGTTTGTAACATAGAGAAATAATTTAGCTACATATACCTCAAAGTATATGGATCGACTCAGAATCGATAGCTGAGTCGATTTAGCCATGTCCGTCCGTCCGTCCGTACGTCACCAGTTTTTTGGGCCTTAAATTTTGAGCTAGAGGGATGAAATTTGGTACACGTGCTCTTTGTTGCTCCCAGCAGAACAAGTGTAAACATTTTTGAAATCCGCCCACTGCCACGCCCCCTTTTTAGAAAAACGTATTTTTTGGCCAAACCATAAGGAATTTTGAAAAACTTTCTGAACAACATATTTAGACAATCTGAATATCTGTATTTCGTTTATATAACGTTTTTTGCCACGCCCATTTTTTGGGGGCGTTTTTAATAAAAAACGTTTTTCGGTCAAATTTTAAAATTGTCTAAAAAACTTTTGATGCAGAATCATTAGTAATAAAAATATGAACATTTCATCAATAGACCATTTTAACCCACGCCCACTTTTTGGGGGCGTTTTTATATAAAAACCATTTTTATACCCTACCCCATAACATATGCAGGAGAAAACCTTGTCTTTTGTAGAACCGTAAAAGTTTTTTATAAGCAGTCTTAAGAATTTGTTGTCACCATGTCATTTTCTTTATTTTATCCACATCGTGTTTTTAGCCATGTCCACTTTTTGGGGATTTTAGTTTTACAGATAGGATGGGATAGGGTATTCAACGATCCGCACAGTGGATTGTAGCCTTCTCATATGTTTTATTGCATGTTTTGACTCACTGTGATAAGCCTATAAATTTTTTGCTCTCATGTGTAAGCGCTCAATCGTCAAACTGTAAACACCTTATCGTTTTCTAGCAACATAAACTTTTTCGCAGTTAACACGAATCATGGTCCACGGTCTCTTTCACTTGGATTTATCACACAGTGGGAGCAACACCTTGGTAACCAGTAAAATAAATTTAAGTTTTTTAATTCGCTGCATTTTCTTATTTTTTCTCAGCTCAAACCTTTACAAATTTTGTTACGATTTTTGGGAAGGAAGAATTCATCGATTCCCATACATAATTCCCTTCATTAAATTCATCGATTAAATTTAAAAGGGAGTTATTGGTTTGTTTCATAAATAACTTAGGTGAAGTGTGCTGGTAATTCGTGTCGGGTTAAACAACAATTATATTCTAAATAATTGAATTGTAATTCCTCTTGTGTACAATATGAGCGAGTTAAAGCGTATTCGTGGGAATGTAAAAGGTCGTTTGACTCGTGAAGCGTCCTTTGTAGAATCCATTGTGCCTGCTACTACTCTCGAATTAATCGAAATTAAATTCGCCAAATTAAATGAAACGTGGTCAGAGTTTATAGCGTTACATAAGGAAGTTTTAAAACTGCTGCTGATGAAAATGAGTGCACGGAATTCGAAGTTGAGTTTAGTGAATACGAAGAAAAGTTTTTCAACGCCCATTCGAAAATGTTAAAGTCCATTCGTGAAAAACAGCCGGTCGTGAACGAAAAAGAGGACTCGGCTTTAAAACAACTCGCGAGGCAGCAAACAACGTTTTTAGCTAAACGTAATTCAACTTCGGATAATAAATCGAACATTCAACTTCCAAAGCTTACGGTACCCCCTTTCTCGGGAAATTATAAAGATTGGTCCTCGTTTCGCGATTCGTTCATGGGCACGATTGAAAGGCAACGAAATCTTTCGGATACGCAAAAGTTTCATTACTTGAAATCTTTTTTGCGTGAAAAAAAAAACTTAATTCGGCACCTAACGATCTCTGACGCGAATTACCTGGAAGCGTGGGATCGGTTAGAGAAACGGTACGATCGGTCACATCTCATTGTCCAATCGTTTATTCAAATGTTTTTGTCACTTCCATCGGTAAGCGCGGGTAATGCTCAGGCTCTACGGAAAGTTACAGGCGGTGCAGATGAGGTCCTCCGTGGACTTAATGCACTTGGTTCCAATAGTCGTGACCCCTGGTTAATTTTGCTGATGCTAAATAAACTCGACTACGAAAGTAAGCAATGTTGGGCTCAACATGTTGGTTCGCGAGAGGATTGCACCTTTGATGATCTCTTGAAACTTTTGGAATCGCGATGTGATGCACTGGAATCCTGCCAATCGTTGTCTCGTCCTCTTGCAACACGCCGTAAACCTCAAAGTGAAATTCGATCACATTTTGCTGAGTGTCCTCAGTCATCACCCTATTGCCCTATGTGCAAAACCGGCCATATTTTGCCCCAGTGTTCACAATTTAAAGCCCTTGATAATGAATCCCGTCGGAATTTCGTTAATTCGAACTCATTGTGCTTTAATTGCCTACGTCTCGGTCATTCTGCAATCAAATGTGGCTATTCTTTTCGATGCCGTGTGTGTAAGTCGCGTCACCATTCCATGGTTCATCCGCCTGACACTCACGATTCATATAATGTATCAGTTTCATCGTTTCACATTACTCTCGATATCGACGTTCTGCTGCAACGTTTCTGGGAGCTTGACGATGTAACACCACACCCAGATGACTTTTTTAAAAATAACGAAGCTGAGTTACATTTTCGTGAAACATTTTCGCGCGAACCAGATGGTCGATATGTCGTTCAGTTGCCGTTTAATACTCCCTCGCCTGTCTTTGGTACTTCTCTTAAGTCTGCTGTTAGTCGGCTGCACTCGATGGAACGTCGTTTCAAACACGATCCAAACCTTCGTAGCATGTACCTTAAGTTTATGCAGGGATATCTTATCTTACTCATATGATTCGTATTCCTTCTGCTGAACTGGATACTAGCCCTGGGAAACATGTTTATTTACCCCACCATGCGATTTTGAAACCAAACAGCTCTACAACAAAATTACGAGTTGTCTTTGATTGGTCGGCAAGGGATTCGTTTGGCAATTCGCTAAACAGCAAGCTACTCATCGGACCACCAATACAACGGGATTTGGTTGGTGTTTGTTTGCGTTTTCGACAGCACAAATATATCTTTACGGCTGATGTTGTTTAAATGTTCCGTCAGATATGGGTTAATGAAAACCATGCTGATTATCAACGGATAGTTTGGCGTGAAAGCCCGGCGGATGAAATCGGTCATTATAAGCTACGTACAGTTACCTATGGAACCGCATCGACTGTTAGGGTGTTGAAGCAGATCGCGATGGACTATCAGACCCAATACCCCAAGGCAGCTGCCGTTCTCTGCACCGACGTTTATGTCGACGACATAATGACAGGTGCGAACTCATCGGAAGACCTCATCAGCTTACAATCGGAATTGGTAACACTCTTATCCCTTGCAAAACTCGAACTACGAAAGTGGAATTCGAATTGTTGGCCCTTGCTTGCTCGTTTACCCAAAGAAGACTGCGAATTTTCTTGGTTCGATACCGAACGCTCCAAATCCTTAATCAAAGTGCTTGGTATGCACTGAAGTCCTATGGCAGACGAGTTCTCTTTTCGGATGACTAACTCACGATTATGTACTTTACCAACTCGACGGACATTGCTGTCGGAGATTTCTCGAATTTTCGATCCACTAGGGTTCTTAGCGCCGTCGGTTGTTCTTTTCAAACTCCTATTTCAAGAACTTTGGTCGTCGGATCTCAAACTCAGTTGGGATGATCCCTTACCATCAGCGCTCGCTGACCGGTGGACCAGTTACCAGAGTGAACTTCACTTTTTTGAGCAGATACGGATCGCTCGAAATGTATTCTCTTCGTTCGATGAAGTTGAATTGCATGGATTCTCGGATGCGTCATCATTGGCATATGCTGCGGTCGTCTATGCTCGCTGTAAAGTTGCTACAAATCAGTTTAAAGTAGTTCTCGTTGCCGCAAAAACGAAGGTTGCACCTCTCAAACCGGTCTCCATTCCCAGACTTGAGCTCTGTGGAGCTCTTCTTCTCTGCCGTGTCATCAAAATTATAAAATCATCAATAACCCATAACACGAAGATATTCGCCTGGTGCGATTCGCAAATAGTTCTTCATTGGTTATCCTCACCACCTCGTCGTTGGACTACGTTCGTCGCAAATCGATCAGCCACAATCCTTGAACAGATTCCGCGGTATGCTTGGAATTATATCGCAACAGAATCTAATCCAGCCGATTGTGCTTCGCGCGGTGTATTACCATCAAAGCTTGTTGATCATCATCTGTGGTGGACCGGACCTTCCTGGCTAACGCTTTCACGTGAACTTTTGCCAGCATCAAAGTTCTCTGTGCCTACACCAGATCCAGCAGTACTAGGAGAAGAAGAAAGGCGAGCGTTCAAGCAAGTGTGTGTTGCATCAACTCAGACGGATGTCCTTGACACACTCATATCAAAAACATCATCATCGGGTCGATTGTTTCGAATTGTCGCTTATTGTTTTCGTTTTATTAATCATTGTCGGTCGAATCAATTGTCCATAACCCCTTGCTGACGAACTATTTCCTTACAGGAACTTAAAACCGCCAGAATTTTTATTATAAAACATGTGCAACGCCAAACATTGAGTAAAGAAATTCATCATATAATTAATAATCGCGATTTACCAAAAAAGTCCAAACTGATACGGTATCACCCATTTGTTGATAGCGATGGACTCCTAAGAGTTGGAGGTCGTATCAAAAATTCAGACGTATCCTATAATATAAAACATCCCATAATTTTGCCTAATAACCATGTTGCTCTACTTCTAGCCACAGAGATTCATAAACGTCATCTTCATCCAGGACTCTCAGAGACATTCTCTATCGTTCGCCAACAATATTGGATACTGAGTAGCCGCAATCTCATCCGCAAGATTGTTCACTCATGCAAGCCGTGTTTCCTGCAGAGAAGGGCTACCTGCTCGCAACTCATGGAAGATTTGCCACCGCAACGTGTTTAACAAAGTCGCCCATTCACCAACACTGGGTGTGATTACGCTGTACCATTCACCATAAAGCTATCGAGAGGTCGTAAGCCGAGGTTGGTCAAGGCATATTTGGCACTATTTATATGCATGAGCACTAAGGCGAACTATCTGGAGTTAGTCAGTGACTTAACTACTGATGCCTTCCTAGCTGCCTTTCGGCGATTCGTCTCTTGACGTGGGAAATGTTCCAATGTATACACCGACAATGGCACAAACTTCCAAGGCGCACGTCGCTGTCTGAGCAAAATGCAGAAGTTAGTGCTTTCACAAACATACAACGACGATGTTGCCGCGGCTCTCGCTCTGGATGGAATTGAATGGCACTTCATTCCCCCCTCAGCACCACACCTTGGAGGCCTATGGGAGTCAGGGGTGAAGTCAGTCAAAACACATTTAAGCCGGGTTATAGGATCCACTATTCTTACATTTGAGGAATTGTATACGGTCAAATTGAAGCAATTTTAAACTCACGTCCCCTTTGTGTGATGTCTGATCATGATTGTCATCCACTTATCCCCGCACATTTCCTTATAGGTGAACTATATACGGCAGTTCCTGAGCCCAGTTACCTCGAAACGCCTACCAACCAATTGTCACACTGGAATCACTTGCAATCCATGGCCAAATGGTTTTGGAAACGGTGGCACACGGAATATATTACCACGCTTCAAGAACGTCCAAAATGGCAAACCCCTAAGATTGAGATGAAGGTCGGAGATATAGTTGTTATTAAGGAACCAAATCTTCCCCCAACAAAATGGCTTCTTGGCAAAGTTGAAGCTACTCATCCCGGCGATGATAACCACGTTAGAGTAGCAACGGTACGGACCGCACGTGGCACATTCACTAGGCCTATCACCAAATTGGCAGTTCTTCCATCGTACTGAAACTCGTTCCAGGGGGGTCGGGATGTTTAAGAATTTACGGAGCATTTATTTCGTTATATGTTTCTCATTCATTTGTTATTTATTATTCATTGGTTTGCTTGATATTATGTTATAATTGATTGCTAAAAGTTCTTAATTGATTCGCATCTACATTTATTGTTACACATGCATGTTTTGACTCACTGTATTAAACCTATAAATTTTTGCTCTCATGTGTAAGCGCTCAATCGTCAAACTGTAAGCACCTTATCGTTTTCTAGCAACATGAACTTTTTCGCAGTTAACACGAATCATGGTCCACGGTCTCTTTCACTTGGATTTATCACACAGTGGGAGCAACACCTTGGTAACCAGTAAAATAAATTTAAGTTGTTTAATTCGCTGCATTTTCTTATTTTTTCTCCGCTCAAACCTTTACAAATTTTGTTAGGATTTTTGGGAAGGAAGAATTCGTCGATTCCCATACAGACCCATTAGGATTTTTAGCTCCATCTGTAACTATACCCTATCCCATAGGGGTATATTAGTTTTGATACATAGTTTGTAACATAGAGAAATAATTTAGCTAGATATACCTCAAAATATATGGATCGACTCATAATCGCTAGCTGAGACGATTTAGCCATGTCTGTCCGTCCGTCCGTACGTCACCAGTTTTTGGGCATTAATTGTGAGCTAGAAAGATGAAATTTGGTACACGTGCTCTTTGTTGCTCCCAGCAAACCAAGTGTACAAATTTTTGAAATCCGCCCACTGCCACGCCCACTTTTTAGACATACTTATTTTTTGGTCAAATCGTAAGGAATTTTAAAAAAGTGTCTGAGCAGTATATTTAGATAATCGTAAAATCTATATTTCGTCAATATAAATTTTTTTTTGCCACGCCCACTTTTTGGGGGCGTTTTTTATAAAAAACGTTTTTTGGCCAAATTTTAAAATTTTCGAAAAAAAATTTGATGCACAATCATTGGTAGTATTAATATGAACATTTCGTCAATAGACCATTTTAACCCACGCACACTTTTTGGGGGCGTTTTCCTACAAAAACCATTTGTATGGCCTACACCAAGGCATATTCAATACAAAAACGTTGTTTTTTTGTCGAACCACAAAAGGTTTTGATAAACTGTCTGAGCAATATATTGTGACAATGTCATTTTCTGTATTTTATCGCCACATTTTGAGTATATTATTTTAATGATGGGATGGGATAGGGTATTCAACGATCCGCACAGCGGATTGTAGCCTTCTCATAATATGTTTACACCCTTACTTAGTTAGTTTGTAACATAGAGAAATAATTTAGCTACTTACTTACTTACTTACTTAAGTGGCGCTACAGTCCGGAATGAACCTGGGCCTCAACCAACATGCCTCTCCAATTAGCCCGGTCCTTAGCTAACTGCCTCCAGTTGCGCACTCCAAGTTGGTTGAGGTCGGTTTCCACTTGTGCGCGCCACTTAAGGCGAGGTCTTCCTCTACTGCGTCCGACGTCTGGCTGGGAATCGAAGACTCTGCGAGCCGGAGTATTGGTGTCCATTCGTTCTACATGTCCTAGCCATCTTAAACGTCCAATGCGGAGTTTTTTGACCAGGGGCATGTCGCTGTACAGCTCGTATAGTTCTTGGTTGAATCTTCGTCTCCATAGCCCGTCAACGCAAACGGGACCGAAGATTTTTCGAAGAATTTTCCTCTCAAATCTAACAAGGATTTCTTCATCCGCTTTTGATACGGTCCATGCTTCAGCGCCGTAGAGCAGGACTGGGATGATCAGGGTCTTATATAGGGTTTCCTTAGTAGTTCGAGTGAGGGCTTTACTACTAAATTGCCTTCTTAGCCCGAAGAAACAGCGGTTGGCAAGAGTAATTCTTCGTTTAATTTCTGACGAGATGTTGTTGTCAGAGCTAATAGCGGAGCCGAGGTAGACAAAGTCCCGTACTACCTCAAAGTTATATCTGTCAATGGTGACGTTCTGTCCAATTCGTCGATGTTGTGAGTCCTTTCGTGAAGACAGCATATACTTAGTCTTACCCTCATTTACTGCTAAACCCATTTTCGCCGCTTCCTTCTCTATACTAGCAAACGTGGCTATGACATCACGTTGAGTCCTGCCAATGATGTCAATATCGTCAGCGTATGCTAGTAGTTGCACCGACTTTTGGAAAATTGTGCCTCTGGTGTTGGCTTTGGAGTTTTGCACAATTCTCTCAAGAATCAGATTAAAGAAGTCACATGACAGCGCATCGCCTTGCCTAAATCCTTTTTTGGTATCGAATGTGTCGGTGAGGTCGTTTCCGACCCTGATGGAGCAGCGAGAATTCTCCATCGTCATCCTACACAAACGGACGAGTTTGGGCGATATACCAAAACTAGACATGGCTCTGTACAGTTCGTCTCTATAAATGCTGTCATATGCGGCTTTGAAATCGATGAATAGGTGGTGGGTATCGATTTGGACTTCTTGAGTTTTTTCCAGGATCTGCCGAAGTGTGAAAATTTGATCGGTTGTGGACTTTCCTGGCCTAAAACCACACTGATAAGGGCCAATCAGGTTGTTGGTAAACGGTTTCAGGCGTTCACATATTACGGCAGATAGGATCTTGTAGGCGATGTTGAGGAGACTTATGCCTCTGTAGTTGGCGCAGTTCAGAGGGTCTCCTTTTTTGTGGATCGGGCAAACGATGCTGAGGTTCCATTCTTCAGGCATATTTTCATCCGACCAGATTTGGCTTATGAGTTGGTGGATGTTACTTACCAAGTCATCTCCGCCGGCCTTATAGAGCTCAGCGGGAAGGCCGTCATTTCCGGCAGCCTTATTAAGCTTGAGTTTAGATATTGCTATCCTCACTTCACTCAGGTCGGGTGGTTGGCAGTCTTCGCTGTCGTTGCCAATATTGAGTGGTTCGTTCTGCCTGACAGCGGAATGTTGTTCGTCATCGCCGTTTAACAGTCTGCAGAAGTGGTTCTTCCATATCCTCAGCATCGACTGTGTCTCAACTACAATATTTCCTTGTTCATCTCGACAGGATTCTGTTCGAGCCTTGTATCCTTGGCTTTGACGTTTTACACTTTGGTAAAACTTGCGAACATCGTTCCTGGAGTGGCACCTCTCTATATCCTCGATCGCGCGCTTTTCTTGCTCTTTTTTTCTTCTTGCTGAAAAGCCGATGTTCTTCCCTTCTTCCTTGCCTATAGAGCTCAATGGCAGCTCTCGTCTTCACCTGCAGCTTAGCCTTGTAGGCCTCGTTCTTGGCTGCGAGCATCTGTCGGCATTCCTCATCAAACCAGGGGTTTCTTGCTGGTGGGCGCGAGAAACCTAGCACATCAGTTGCGGCTGATCTAATGGCCTGTTGGCATCGTTGCCATTGCTCTTCGACATTCGATGCTGGTGGAATGGTGTTAATCGAGAGGTTAAGGGATACGCGTTGTGCGAAGGTCTTGGCGGTCTCTTGCGATTGCAGTCTTCCGACATTAAATTTTTTCACAGTATTTCTGGATTGTTGTGGCCTGGTGGATATCCGCATTCTTACCTTGGCTGCTACAAGGTAGTGATCCGAGTCGATGTTAGCTCCTCGGAATGTTCGGACATCCAAAATACTGGATACGTGCCTCTTATCTATCGCAATGTGATCAATTTGGTTGACCGTTCGTTGATCTGGAGACCGCCATGTCCCCTTATGGATATCGAGATGAGGAAACCGTGTGCTGGCTATAGTGGCATTTCGTTCCGTAGCGAAATCAATTAGCCTAAGTCCGTTACCAGACGTGTTGTCGTGTAGGCTATGTTTTCCGGCAATACTTCTAAAGATGTCTTCTCTTCCTACCTTTGCGTTAAAATCACCCAGCACGATTTTAACATCGTACTTCGGTAGTCGCTCATAGGTTTTGTCGAGGAGCTCGTAGAAGCAATCCTTAGCTATATCATCTTTTTCTTCCGTCGGAGCGTGAGCGCATATAAGGCTTATGTTGGCGAATTTGGCCTTGATGCGGATTGTTACTATGCGTTCGCTAATGTCTTGGAAACATAAGACTTCTTGCCTAAGTCTGGCACTTATAACAAATCCGCATCCGAATAGTCGCTGTTTCTGCTCACTATAACACGGTCCGTAGTATATGTCACAGTTTTTCATCCTCTTTTTGCCCGGCCCATCCCATCGTATTTCCTGGATGGCAGTAATGTCTGCTTTGTAGCAGTTTAGGGCTTCCGCTAGTTGTTCGCCTGCACCTCTCCTGTTTAATGTTCTCACATTCCAGGTGCAGATACGAACGTCGTTGTCCTTTTTTCGTTTAGCAGGGTCGTCAACAATAAAATCAGTCCTTTCCGAGGCTATTGGTTGCTTCGTAACCATGTTTTTTTTTTTCTGTTTTTAGCTACATATACCTCAATGTATATGGATCGACTGAGAATCGCTAGCTGAGTCGATTAAGCCATGTCTGTCTGTCCGTCCGTCTGTACATCACCGATTTGTAGGCTATATATATGTATATAGGATTAACGTCCGTGCCTACAGAACAAGTGTAAAAATTTTCAAAATCCGCCCACTGCCACGCCCCCTTTTAAGAAAAACTCAGTTTTTGGCCAAACCGTAAGGAATTTTAAATTTTATTTAAATTTAAATAAATTTCTGAACAAAATATTTAGCAAATCTTAATATCTATATTACGTCTATATAAAGTTTTTTGCCACGCCCACTTTTTGGGGGCGTTTTCAATAAAAAAAACTGTTTTCGGTCTAATTTTAATTTTTTGAAAAAAATGTTTGATGCAGAATCATTAATAATATTAATATGAACATTTCGTCTATATGTCATTTTAACCCACGCCTACTTTTTGTAGGAAAACACCCAAACCACTTTGGGTTAAAACCACGTGGGTTAAAATGGTCTAAGGACGAAATGTTCATAAATGTACACGGACGTTGATCCTATATACCAAATTTCATCATCCTAGCTTAAAATTTAAGGCCTAAAACCTGTGACGTTTATCATATCGGAAGTTATATTGATTTCCAAAAAACATACAAATTTTTGTCTCAACAGGCTCGTTAGTCCCCAGGGCCGAGCTTTCTCAAAACCATTCACACATGTGTGCGTGTGTACTTCTTGTACGATGGCGGGAACTCCGGTTTTATTCCGAATCCGAACGGCTATGTTGATATAAGCTTTTCTTGGCAATTGATACTACTCGGATGAATTGTGAGATCGTCACGAGAGGAAGGTCAGTGAAAAATCATTTAGGTGTTGCTACGGCTGATATTAGAACCCACACCTTCTGCGCGGCAGTTCATCGGACTAACCATCGCGGCACTGAGCCCCTCATTGATTTCCATGTTTTGTAATTTGTCAACTGTGTCAAAGAATTTGGAAAGAATCTTCCAAATGTCGTCTGTTTCGGCCATCTTGTTTTGTGTCAATCGTTTCAATAATGTCGCTATTCAGGCAGGACCTTTATAGCTTCCAATTTCATCCATATATCCTTTGAAGTCGCACATCCACGAATTTGACTTGGTTCCGATGGGTTAATTGCAAGATGTGGTCGGATTTGGCATTTCTATGCTCCAACATCCATGCGTCCAGAACTTGTTGCATATCTGCACGCAGCCAGCAACAGTTTAGACCAAAGCTAGCTGCGGAACGGGCGCGTGAACGGCAAAAACACGGACAGCGAAAAAACGGTCCGATAGATAGACACGAAGGTCTCTCTCAACAGGGTATCGTACGTAGAAGAGGCGATAACAAGCCTTATAGGGTACGAAACCCTGAGCACGGTAGGAAACGATGACCACCCTACTAAATGTGCTGCAGGCAAACCTGCACCGAGCTTTAGGTGCCTCGGACACCTACAACCAAAGATGTGCCGAAGGGAACATCGCTCTAGGTTTAATCCAGGAGCCATGGGCAACAGAGGGTAAGATATTTGGTTTACAAAGTAAAACCAGAGAGCTCATCTTCGCCCGGGGAAATTTTAGACCAAGGGCAGCTCTTTTAGTTGCAAAAGATATAAAATTCTCTCCCATTCCAGGTTTCATTACCAAAGATCTGGTGGCTGTCCTTTTAGAAAGACGCAACGGCCGAGAGCTACAAAAAATTGTATGCGCATCGGCGTACTTTGCTGGAGATGACGAAACACCACCTCGCCCAGTACTGCCAGACCCAGCAACTACATCTTATCTTCGGCTGGTTTACAAAGTAAAACCAGAGAGCTCATCTTCGCCCGGGGAAATTTTAGACCAAGGGCAGCTCTTTTAGTTGCAAAAGATATAAAATTCTCTCCCATTCCAGGTTTCATTACCAAAGATCTGGTGGCTGTCCTTTTAGAAAGACGCAACGGCCGAGAGCTACAAAAAATTGTATGCGCATCGGCGTACTTTGCTGGAGATGACGAAACACCACCTCGCCCAGTACTGCCAGACCCAGCAACTACATCTTATCTTCGGCTGCGACGCCAACGCGCATAACACAATATGGGGCAGTCGAGATACAAACAAAAGAGGTGAGTCCTTATTAGAATACCTATATAGCAACAATTAAGTTATACTAAATAAGGGTAATAAACCCACGTTTAGAAACGTTTTAAGAGAAGAAGTTTTAGACCTTACCATCTCTTCTCCGTTTGTACAAAACACCGTCGAAAATTGGCACGTTTCTGGTGAGGCATCTTTATCGGATCACATGCACATAGGTTTCCAATTAAGATGCAACACCGAGGATGCGCCGATAAAATACGACAACAAACTCACAAATTGGAGAACGTATCGAGAAAATCTATCGATTAAATGTGACATACTTCCAGAAAAACCTTCATGTGTAAGTGAAGCGGAAGTCGCACAATGTCAACTAAATGACATTATCATCTCGTCTTTTAAAAATAGCTGTAAGGTTAAACGCATTGTGGCAAAGAGGTGCACACCATGGTGGAACGATAACCTAGAAAGTTTCCGTAAAAGAGTAAGAAAACTTTTCAATAAAGCCAAACGCACCGGTAAGTGGGACCAATATAAATCTCTACTTACCCAATACAACATAGAGTTGAGAAAATCAAAAAGAGCGTCCTGGCGCAAATACTGTGAGGAACTCGAAGAGCTTCCGGTGGTGGCGCGTCTCCAGAGGGCACTCTCGAAAGATAAAACAAACTGCATGGGACTACTAGTCAAATCTGACGGAAAAATCACATGCGACCGGGAAGAAACGTTGACCACACTTCTTCAGGTACACTTTCCCGGCTCTACAATCACAAGTGAGTTTCGTGAACACATGATAGATGACTCACCCCCTATAAACCTGAAAAGGATTAATAGTTTATCCGGCAAACTTTTCACTCCGGATAAGGTCAAATGGGCGATCAACTCATTCAAACCATACAAGGCACCAGGGACAGACGGAATCTCTCCTGTTCTTATACAAATGGGCTTGGACTTTTTCCTACCCACTATGGTAGCCTTATTTAGTTTTAGTTTCAATTGGGGCTACATACCACAAACCTGGAGGGAGGTAAACGTGGTATTTATCCCCAAACCAGGCAAACCAATAGAACTACCTAAATCATACCGTCCAATAAGCTTAACATCGTTTTTCCTGAAAAAATGGAAAGAATACTTGACGTACACATTAGAGAGTGCTTAAATGAAAGCACTCCTCTGCACCCATGTCAATTCTCCTACCAAAAAGGTAACACCACGGAAGGAGCACTTCTAAGCTTAACATCACAAATAAAAAGTGCATACGATAACAAAGAAGTAGCTTTATGTGCCTTCCTAGACATAGAGGGTGCTTTTGACTACACTGGATATGACTCCATATCAAATGCTTTGACTCATTGAAGAATAGATCATCCCACCATCAAATGGATAAAAGCGATGCTTCAAAGTCGGATAATAACTGCTTCATCAGCACAGACCTCAGTATCAGTAACAGCCATTAAAGGCTGCCCTCAGGGAGGAGTACTCTCACCCCTACTATGGTCTCTGGTTATCGATAACCTACTTCAAGACCTAAGTAATGCAGGTTTCAATATAATTGGATACGCCGATGACCTAGTCATCATAATAAAGGGCAAAGAACCAAACGAAGTTACAACACGTTTGCAAAACGCCCTTAAGATAGTCATAGACTGGTGTAATAAAGAAAGTCTCTCTATAAACCCCAGCAAGGCTATCATCGTCCCTTTTACAAAAAGGAGGAAATTAAATCTTACCCAAATTTCAATTAATGGTACATACATTGAGTATTCCAACGAAGTAAAATATCTTGGAGTGATCCTCGATAAAAAACTAAGCTGGAACTCCCACATCAACAACAAAATTCAAAAAGCAACCAAAGCTTTCTGGGCTTGCCGAAGCATGTATGGTAAAACCTGGGGAATCTCTCCAAAGACCACACACTGGATCTACACGATCATGGTCAGGCCCATTATAATATACACTTCAATAGTATGGTGGAACAAAGTCACCCAAAAAACAACTATAAATAAATTAAACAAGGTACAACGGCTTGCCTGTCTGGGCATTACCGGAGCTATGCGTACCTGTCCCACGGCGGCTATGGAAGCCTTAATAGGACTAACACCCCTCCACATTTATATAAAAAAAGTGGCAATTCGCAGCTCAGCAAGTTTGACACAAGCGGAAGAATTAAACATTAGTGAACATCTAAAACTAATTGAACTTCTATCCGAACTTCCAGAACTTGACATGATCTGTACGGTTACAGACCGCTTACCAAAGACACTATGCTTCGACAAAAGATTCTCAACGGAGATCACAACCAGAGAAGCATGCTGTAGCAACAACCCACCAAACTGCCTAAACGACCTAAAGTGGTATACGGATGGTTCTAAAATGGACTCAGGGGTAGGAGCTGGCATACATGGACCAAATAAAAACATCTCAATACCTATGGGAAAAAGCCCTAGAGTATTCCAAGCTGAGCTCCTTGCCATAAAAGAATGCGCAAACCTAATACACAACTGAGGTATTTAAGGCGCAAACATCCATATATTCACGCATAGTCAAGCAGCTATAAAAGCCCTTAGCTCACACATCATTGACTCCAAATCAGTACTACACTGCTTCAACTCCCTCCAAACACTCAGTTCCAGGAACAAAACCAGACTATGGTGGGTCCCCGTACATAATGGAATTGATGGTAACGAAAAAGCTGATGAACTAGCCAGAAAAGGTTCGGAAACCCCCTTCATTGTGTTACGGTAAATTTTACCGCAACAAGTCCCACGCTCTATCCCTAATATCCTTTCGGTCCCTCTTTTAATTATGGTTGCAAACGCAGAATCTGTAGGAAGTGGCGGGCAGCCATGGTCCCATCAGCCAATGGTCCACTACCTTCAGATCCTGAGAAGGCAACCCAATATAGGTCTAACGAGTGCGACAGAGGAGTCCACTAAGGATGAAGTCCCAACTCTGTTCGGTGCAGCCCCAGTGAGAATGGGGAGACTCACGACAGAGCAACGCCAAACATAAGCGTGCGACAGGAGTCCACGGAAAACGCCGTCGTCGGAGCCCAAAGGACGTGGGAGACTCGCGACGGCCAACATCAGACAGGAGCGGTCTGAACGGTTCGATGGGTGTAGGCGGACGGCCATAAATAAACACCCTCGCCACAACACAAACACAACATAAAACACATAATAGACATCACAAAACATGTCCACAACACGGACGACAGAAGGTGATGTCCAAAAAGACACACGGGGCATGTCCACAACAATTGGACACACCGAGAACCACAAAAAAAGACTGTGGAATGGCTTAAGCCCAACATAAAAATACATTTAATTTAAAGGATGGAACCCGAATGACACATCCCATACCCTAAAATCTGCACGCGACACAACCAACGTAGGTCGCGAAAAATTGATTTATTGTATAGCACTCTCCTCCTCTCCACTCAATGCTCACCAAGTCCTACAATGAGCAATGGCCTCCTCCCCCCTTACAGATGTGTAAGTCCTCTCTTTTTCTTCCTCAGCAGTAGTTAAATTGGTCACGTGGGTCGTCGTAAACGTGCCGACGTAGGTGTAGAGTCGCGAACGAAATGTCAACCAAACATAGGCATTCGCGGCATATGTCTGGGTGACACATATACTTGTCCAGGATCGACACCGAGTTGGCCTATAACACTGACAAGTGTCTATAGGAAAACGGGGGTGATTGGTAAGAACCAAAAGGTTATGTTGAGTAGCGTTCGCTCTCGTCGGTAATAATCAGACGCAGAAGCTGAGAAAACGCAGTTGAGACTGAACATAACAAACTGGAGAGAATGGATGTGGTGTGACAGGCGGCGATAGCACGAGTCTGGAAAAATCCCGACATCGATGCGCAGAAAATCGCAAAGCCACGTGTGAACGGGGGTAACACACTAATAAGCGCGAAACACACTCTTCAGCTGGAAAACGAAGAGTAGTTAGAATTCGCAGTTAGGCTTACTAGTGCTGAATCCCAAGAGAGAATGTGAGAGCGAATGAACGGGATCGATGCTGGACAAAGAAATCGGGTCGAACAAAGAAAGCCACTTCTTGGTGATCTTAAGTTGGAAAAAGACGTGAAAACTTTTTTTGGTTGGAAAGGCGTAAACTTTTGAAAAAAAATTCAGATTTCTTTTTTTGAGTTGAGCGAGGCAGAAAAATTGAGGACGGAGTTCATCATCCAGAAGGTAGGAGAAGAAAATAGGTTGCTAGATAGGAGACGGAAGAGCGGAGGAAGACGAGGAGAAAGCAAAAAAAAAAAAAAAAAGATAAGTAGAGTGATTTTCGGTAGTGCTAGATTAAGCAATTGATAGTTGGTTGTTTCGCGACCGTATCTGTAAATTTCCCGAGAAAAGACGGGACGCGCGCCCCAGTAGTAAATCGTTGGTAAAATTCGGGAGAAAATTTCGTTCGGGGGCCATCCTGGTGGTCCACCATTTTTCTTTTGTGTCCCCACAAAAAAAAAAAAATCGAATTAATAAAACCCAGAAGGCGTACCACCGCCATTTTGTAACGTGGTTAAACCTTGGTTTTTTTTATCGGTGTTCTTTTATTCCACACATTTTGCTCGTTTATTTCAGGTACGCAGCAAACGTCAAAAAGGGTTTCGTAATTTAACCAGGCATTAAAAATTACGTGGCGTCCAAGTGTAATTTTAAGTCTCGTGTAAACACGAGCCCACCCCACACGCTGAGTGAACTAGGCTCTCGTACTTACGACGAGAAAGCTACCTTCTACCGTGTGTGTGATCTGTGGTTGGTGACAGATCCACAACGCGGGAAAATCGGTAGCAAATTGGCGCCCAACGTGGGGCCTATTTTGCAAATTTATTAATTCGCGTTAAAATAGTAATTAATTCATTAAAATATATATTCGGCTTGTGTTTTTGGTAATTTTGAATTGTTTCGGTGATTTTCTTTTTACTTTTTCATTTTGTTGTCGGCGTTTTGTGTTATCTCCATTTTTTTTATATAGGTGAAACAACCACTTAGGGAAGTTTTCTTTATAATTTTCTTTTCAAAGATCATTTACTTTTGTTGTTTATTTTCTTACAGGTTTAATAGTGAATTGTGAAGGAAGGAAGAAAGAGTACCTGTGGCTAATAGGAAAGGAAGTGGACAGGTGGAAAGGAAAAGTGTTTGAGCAGGTGACAGGAGACAACAGGTGTGTGGAGAATATTAATAGGAGTGCAACAAGTAGGTGTTTCTTGATTTTTCTTTATTCTTGGTGATTTCTCTTAAAGAAATCACACTGTTCATTATACATTACATATTGATTATTTTGGGTTACTGGTTTTGATTTTTTTTATATATTTTTTTCGCGATTTTTTTTGTTTGCAATTTTTTTTCTTTCTGTTTGGATTCCTTGGGTGGGAAATTTCCTATTAGAGGGAAATTTTTTTTTTCAGTTGGGGACAAATTAACATTGGTTCGTGAAATTGCTAACCTCTGTCAATTTTACAGGGTGGTTATTTTTTTTAAAGATTTTTCTTTGGCTTTTTTGTTTCTTAAAAAAAAATTTATTTTTTAGTTGACTTGTTTTTGGCCTTTTTTTTTCTTTCTTTAAATTACTTTTGCTTTTTTTTCGATTTTACTTTTTGTTTTTTATTTTAAATTTTGTGTCACTATTTTTTGATTTTATTTCATTTGGTTGTTGGCTTTTTTTTGAAACCTTGTTTGACTTCGGTTTGCTTTTAACTTAGTTTGAATGTTTTTTCTCTTTAATTCTACTAATTCTGTTTGACATTTTGATTTTTTCTCGATTGTGGATTGATTTATTTTTGAAACCTTGTTTGACTTTTGGTTTGCTTTTCAATTTGGTTTGATTTTTTTTCTCTTTACTAAACTAATTCGGTTTGGAAATTCTGCTGGATTCGGTTTTTTTCGATAAAATTTTGTTTGGCTTTTTGATAGTTGATTTTTTTTACTTATTTTACTTTTATTGGTGCTTGGTTTTGGCTGTTTTAAATTTGGTTTGTGAGTTTTTTTTCGCTTTCGTTTAAATTTTACGTTTGATTGTTCTCAAATTTACTTTTTTGATTTTAATTTGCTGCGTTTCGTTTTTTTGCTCTTAAGTCGAGATGGATATCAATAGATTATCCTCCGATGAGTTATCTTACGAGATGGAAGCCCGAGGACTACCAACCGGCACAGTAGTGGCGATGAGGAAGTCCTTGAGGGCCGCTCGTATACTGGAGCGTAGAGGGTCGATGGGCCTTGGACCAGAGTATACCTTTTCTTTTGAACAGGATAGTCTGGCCGTAAAGGGAAAAGTAGAGGAAATTGAAGAGCTCTTGACAGAACCTCCAAATGATCCTAAATCAAAGGAATATTTGAAGATTCTGACAAAAATTGAATGGGCTCTAGGTAGAATAGACAGGTCGAAAGCGTTAGAAGACTCACAGCGGGATGAAAAGCTGGAGCTTCGAAATAAATTAATCGTCTTATTGGGAAGACTGACATCTGCTGAAGAGGATGAGTACGAAGAATCGGATGAAGAAGAAGAAGGATCGCACCCAGATCTTTCAAACAACGCAAAGCCGTCAGAATTGCAAAGGTTGCAGGAGCAACTTTTGCAAAAAGAAGAAACTATCAGACAACAACAGCTGCAACATCAGCAACTGCAACAACAACACCAGTTGCAACATTTTGAGCGACTTTTGGAATCACAAACTCCAGTAAGGAATTCGTGCTTACCATCGACATCGTCTCTTGGGGTAGGAAATCCCCAACAGGCGAACAATAATGAACAAAGGGAGAGATTTGAAAACGTCTCCAAGTGGGATATCAAATTTTCAGGGGAACGTTGTGGCGCTTCTGTCAACTCCTTCCTGGAACGGGTAGAGGAGTTACGGGAAACGCGCGGTATTAGCGAGTCTCAGTTGTTTAGGTCGGCTGCTGAACTTTTCACTAAGAATGCTTTACTATGGTTTAGGGCGATTAGGAGGTCGGTTGACACATGGCAGGAGTTAGTTCGGGAGTTGAAACTTGAGTTTCTTCCACCCAATTATGATGATCTACTTCTCGAAGAGATCAGACGTCGTACCCAGGGAGATACCGAGTCCATCGGCATATACGTGGCTATCATGGTCAACATGTTCGGTAGGTTGGCGGAACCGCTTTCGGAAAGGCGCAAGCTCGCAATTGTACAGCGAAATCTAGCACCATTCTATCAATTGCAGCTTGGGTTGGCTGAACCCAAATGCCTCAATGATTTAGTGGCGCTAGGTCGAAAGCTGGAAGCAATCCGAGTTAACGTCGAGACGTTTGTGGCACCGCCTTCCTCCAATAGGACATCGTTAGAACCTGATTTGGCTTACGTGTCGAACGAAGTACCGGTAGTTTCGGTTGTCAGTCAGAACAACCAACAGCGTCGACAAATGAAGTGCTACAACTGCAATGGGGAAGGGCATTATGCCAATACGTGTTCCGCTCCTAGGCGATGTTACGGGTGTGGTACTGTAGGCACCACAAGAAGAGATTGTCGGCGCTGCCAAGGTAACAACCAGCCCTCGAGAAACAATGCTAGGTACCCCAACACAGGGAATACCAATAGGCATGCTTATGCTGGTAACAACCAACATGGTTCCAGTTCAGGAACTAGGTTTTCGGGTCAAGGAGCTGCTCGGAATACCACGACTCTTACGAACATGCAACCGCACGCTTCCAATTCGGAAGATGCGATGCAAGCTTCGGGATCGGGTATGACTCAACTGCCTTCTGGATCGGGAAACGTCACGCGGACTTCTGGCCCAGCAGGACAGGAGATCCGTCCCATTTAAGTAGGTTGCCTGCTGGAAACCAGTCTGGTAGAACCGTTCAACTAAGTTTTACATTGGAAGCAAGTGGCGTAGATAGTCGTCCATACATAGGAGTTTCAATTTATGGCATTCGATTTTTAGGACTTTTGGATAGTGGCGCATCACGCACTATCATATGTAGAGACGGGTGGGACACTTTAAAAGATTTAGGAATAGCCTTGGGGAATAGCAACATTAGGTCAGTTTCCTTAGCAGATGGAGCAGGGATAGATGTTTTAGGGTCAGTTTCCTTACCAATTGTGGTGCAAGATAGGTCAGTACTGTTAGAATGTTTAGTCATTCCAGCTCTACCACATGTCTTGATTCTTGGTGCAGACTTTTGGGCACTGACGGGCATAGTCCCGGATTTGAGATCAGGCATGTGGAATTTCTCGAGCCAACCAACGGTTGCCTCGATAGCCGCAATAAGCGAGATTTCCGAGCTGGAAATTAATGAAGCAAGACAACTGGAAGCTTCAGTGGATAGAATTTTCGGGTTAATGCCCGAGGGGTTAGGTTGCACACATTTGGTAAAGCACAAAATAAGGACGACGTCAGAACCTATAAAGCAAAGATATTACCCGGTTTCTCCGGCAATGCAAGTCCATATAGATAAGGAGCTAGAGGAGATGTTGAATGCGGGAGTTATTGAGAAATCAACCAGTCCGTGGGCATCTCCAATAGTCCTAATCAAGAAAAAGGATGGATCGTTTAGGTTCTGCGTCGACTATAGGAAATTAAACAAAGTAACAGATAGGGATGCTTACCCATTGCCGTACATCTCTACGACCTTGGATAAGCTCAGGGATGCGAGGTATCTTTCTTCGCTAGACATCAAGTCGGCCTATTGGCAAATTCCAATGGAGGTGGAATCTCGCCCGCTCACCGCCTTTACGGTTCCGAATAGAGGTCTATTCCAATTCAAACGAATGCCTTTCGGCTTACACAATGCGCCTGCGACGTGGCAAAGGTTTATCGACAGCGTTTTAGGTGCCGATCTGGAGCCACATGTATTCGTGTACTTAGACGATATCATAATCGTCACGAATTCGTTCAGCCAACATCTGAAGATATTGGAAGAGGTTTTTAAACGGTTGTATGAAGCAGGGCTAAAAGTTAGCAGGGAAAAATGCAACTTTTGCAGGTCGTCTTTGAAATTTTTAGGATATGTAGTTGACAGAAACGGACTACACGTGGATCCGGAAAAGGTTGAGAGTATGATAAGGATCCCCGCTCCAAAGAATGTAAAAGAAGTCAGGAGTTTTGTAGGAACAATTTCATGGTACAGACGATTTGTGCCAAACTTCGCAGCATTAGTTAAGCCGTTAACCGACTTACTTAGAAAGAGTAGCTGATTTGTATGGACGGATGAGTGTGAAGAATGTTTTAGGAAAGCAAAGGAATGTTTAGTGACGGCACCGATATTAACGTGCCCGGATTTCCAGCGGCCATTTGTTGTACAAACGGACGCTTCAAATTTCGGGGTCGGCGCCGTACTTTCACAGAATTTTGAAGATGGGGAAAAGGTCGTTTGTTATCTTAGTAGTTCTCTCAACAGGTGCGAGAGAAATTATTCCACGACCGAAAAAGAATGTTTAGCTGTACTTTGGGCGATTGAGAAGTTACGACCATATATCGAAGGTGTTCGATTTACGGTCGTGACGGATCATTATTCGCTAGTATGGCTGAACAATCTTAAGGATCCTCAGGGTAGACTAGCGAGATGGGCGGTGAGACTACAGCAATTTGATTTTGAAATAATCCACAGAAAGGGGAAAGATCATGTCGTTCCAGACATGTTATCGCGAGGTGTTCCGGAGTTGGCCGGGATCTCAGAGGCGGATATAGACCCTTGGATTAGAAAGATGATTGCTGCAGTGGAAAGAAACCCATTAGCGTACCCGTTGTGGAGAGTTGAGGGTGGTCAGCTTTTCAAATTTGTGAAAGCTAACCACATAAAAGTACATGATAGCAATAACGAATGGAAGGTTGTGATAGGAAAGAAAAATAGGGTTCCGATTTTAGAATCGTGCCATGATAGTCCATTAGCGGGACACATGGGTATTAGGAAAACATTTGCCAGGGTTAGTGCTAGGTATTTCTGGCCGAAGATGCGGTCAGAAATAACAAAATATGTTAGAAATTGCAAAACTTGCCAACAAGTAAAACCGGTGAACGAGAAACCAGCTGGATTGATGGTGGAAAGAGTAGGTGTTTCGAGGCCTTGGGAAATGGTGTGCATAGATTTGGTAGGCCCACTTCCCAAATCCACTAAGGGATATATGCATATCCTGACGGTGGTCGACTACTTTTCAAAATTCCCTTTATTATTCCCTTTAAGAACTGCAACCGCAAAAACGGTCTGCAAAGAACTGGAGGATAACGTGTTCCTGTTATTTGGCGTTCCAAAGGTGCTCGTGTGTGACAACGGCCCTCAGTTCCGTAGCAAAGAACTGAAAACGCTTTGCCAGGCGTACGCGTCACAAGTAAGGTTTACCGCGCATTATCATCCGCAGGAAAATCCTGCGGAGAGGATAAATCAAATTATCAAGACAACGCTGCGAGCGTATGTCTCAGATAATCAACGATGTTGGGATTCGCAGTTGGCGAAAGTAGCGTGTGCAATTCGCACCGCTCAACACGAGGTACTAGGGGTTTCACCATACTATGTGAACTTTGGGAAAGAAATGGTGACTTGCGGCACAGATTTTGCCTCGAAGGATCATTTCAGAGACAGAATGACAAACAGTAGTAACATAGCATTAGATAGTGAGACCACAGGTACTATAGGTAGGGATTCAGATAGTAGACAAATAGAGATTAGGAATACAGAGGGTAGGAAAGCAGAGCTTTCGGAGTTAGGAAAGAGATTCGAAGCACTAAGAGCGGACGTGACGAAGAAGTTATCGGCGGCAACGAGGAAGACCGCAGAAGCCTACAACCTCAGGCGGCGAGATATACAATACCTCCCGAATGAGTTGGTATGGCGACGGAACTTCTCGTTGTCTGACGCCGCTAACTACTACACTGCCTAGCTCGCGACGAAGTATGTGGGACCGTTTCGAATCCTCAAACGTGTGTCACCATGGACGTACAGTTTGACGGACGAAAGTGGTCGAGAACGCGGAAACTGGCACGTTAAGGACCTTAAGCCCTATAACGATAGCCACGATTAAGTCTAAGTCCCAATAAAGTAGAGTAATAATAAGACTGGATGAGTCATTCTTTTTGGTTTGTTTTAGACGGGCATATTGGCCATGATGGAAATGTCTTCCTATGTAGTGTCGTCTACCTTTGTCTGAGGAAATGGCTTACAGCTTGAAATGGAGGTCCATTTCCTTGGAGGTGAGGGTGGGGTTTGTTACGGTAAATTTTACCGCAACAAGTCTCACGCTCTATCCCTAATATCCTTTCGGTCCCTCTTTTAATTATGGTTGCAAACGCAGAATCTGTAGGAAGTGGCGGGCAGCCATGGTCCCATCAGCCAATGGTCCACTACCTTCAGATCCTGAGAAGGCAACCCAATATAGGTCTAACGAGTGCGACAGAGGAGTCCACTAAGGATGAAGTCCCAACTCTGTTCGGTGCAGCCCCAGTGAGAATGGGGAGACTCACGACAGAGCAACGCCAAACATAAGCGTGCGACAGGAGTCCACGGAAAACGCCGTCGTCGGAGCCCAAAGGACGTGGGAGACTCGCGACGGCCAACATCAGACAGGAGCGGTCTGAACGGTTCGATGGGTGAGGGAGGACGATCCCTCGTCGACCCCAACACGATGATGACGGGTGGGGGAGGACGATCCCTGGAGCTTACACTCCAACGTAAGCGTTTGCGTTACCGCGTCTGGGGCGCAAACGCAAAGTTCCAATGGTAAAAGAGTAGACATTCTCTTTCCACCCAACGTTGGAGCAACGGAGGAGCAGCAGAGGCGTGGGGCGGTCGGCCCAAAAGACACCCCTCCAACAAAGCCGCAACATTAGACGTCAAGGTCGATGGCCAAGAGAGGACGATCTCTTTCCCCCACCGTTGGAGCAACGGAGGAGAAGCGAGGTGTGTAGGCGGACGGCCATAAATAAACACCCTCGCCACAACACAAACACAACATAAAACACATAATAGACATCACAAAACATGTCCACAACACGGACGACAGAAGGTGATGTCCAAAAAGACACACGGGGCATGTCCACAACAATTGGACACACCGAGAACCACAAAAAAAGACTGTGGAATGGCTTAAGCCCAACATAAAAATACATTTAATTTAAAGGATGGCACCCGAATGACACATCCCATACCCTAAAATCTGCACGCGACACAACCAACGTAGGTCGCGAAAAATTGATTTATTGTATAGCACTCTCCTCCTCTCCACTCAATGCTCACCAAGTCCTACAATGAGCAATGGCCTCCTCCCCCCTTACAGATGTGTAAGTCCTCTCTTTTTCTTCCTCAGCAGTAGTTAAATTGGTCACGTGGGTCGTCGTAAACGTGCCGACGTAGGTGTAGAGTCGCGAACGAAATGTCAACCAAACATAGGCATTCGCGGCATATGTCTGGTTGACACAAATACTTGTCCAGGATCGACACCGAGTTGGCCTATAACACTGACAAGTGTCTATAGGAAAACGGGGGTGATTGGTAAGAACCAAAAGGTTATGTTGAGTAGCGTTCGCTCTCGTCGGTAATAATCCGACGCAGAAGCTGAGAAAACGCAGTTGAGACTGAACATAACAAACTGGAGAGAATGGATGTGGTGTGACAGGCGGCGATAGCACGAGTCTGGAAAAATCCCGACATCGATGCGCAGAAAATCGCAAAGCCACGTGTGAACGGGGGTAACACACTAATAAGCGCGAAACACACTCTCCAGCTGGAAAGCGAAGAGTAGTTAGAATTCGCAGTTAGGCTTACTAGTGCTGAATCCCAAGAGAGAATGTGAGAGCGAATGAACGGGATCGATGCTGGACAAAGAAATCGGGTCGAACAAAGAAAGCCACTTCTTGGTGATCTTAAGTTGGAAAAAGACGTGAAAACTTTTTTTGGTTGGAAAGGCGTAAACTTTTGAAAAAAAATTCAGATTTCTTGTTTTGAGTTGAGCGAGGCAGAAAAATTGAGGACGGAGTTCATCATCCAGAAGGGAGAAGAAGAAAATATGTTGCTAGATAGGAGACGGAAGAGCGGAGGAAGACGAGGAGAAAGCAAAAAAAAAAAAAAAAGATAAGTAGAGTGATTTTCGGTAGTGCTAGATTAAGCAATTGATAGTTGGTTGTTTCGCGACCGTATCTGTAAATTTCCCGAGAAAAGACGGGACGCGCGCCCCAGTAGTAAATCGTTGGTAAAATTCGGGAGAAAATTTCGTTCGGGGGCCATCCTGGTGGTCCACCATTTTTCTTTTGTGTCCCCACAAAAAAAAAATCGAATTAATAAAACCCAGTAGGCGTACCACCGCCATTTTGTAACGTGGTTAAACCTTGTTTTTTTTTATCGGTGTTCTTTTATTCCACACATTTTGCTCGTTTATTTCAGGTACGCAGCAAACGTCAAAAAGGGTTTCGTAATTTAACCAGGCATTAAAAATTACGTGGCGTCCAAGTGTAATTTTAAGTCTCGTGTAAACACGAGCCCACCCCACACGCTGAGTGAACTAGGCTCTCGTACTTACGACGAGAAAGCTACCTTCTACCGTGTGTGTGATCTGTGGTTGGTGACAGATCCACAACGCGGGAAAATCGGTAGCAATTGGACCTGAACCTTTCTGTGCAATCCCCAAATCAGCCATAAATCTAGTCATAAAACAATTGAGAAGAGTACAATCCCCTGTGCGGATCGTTTAATACCCTATCCCATCCCATCCTTAAAATAAATATATCCAAAAAGTGGGCTTTATTAGCCTATAATATAGAAAATGACATTGTCACAACACATTGTTCAAACAGTTCATCAGAATCTTTTGTTGTTTGACAAAACACATCGTTTTCCTCCTGCATATGCTATGGGGTAGGGTATACAAACGGTTTTTGTAAGAAAACGCCCTCAAAAAGTGGGCGTGGGCTAAAATGATCTATAGACGAAATGTTTATATTAATATTACTTACTATTCTGCATCAACATTTTTTTCGAAAATTTTAAAATTTGAACGTAAAATGTTTTTTATTAAAAGCGCCCCCAAAAAGTGGGCGTGGAAAAAAACTTTATATGAACGATAGATATTATATCATATAGATATTACGATTCTCTAACTACGTTTCTCAGACACTTTTTTAAAATTCCTTATGGTTTAGCCAAAAAACACGTTTTTCTAAAAAGGAGGCGTGGCAGAAATTCTTACACTTGTTCTGCTGGGAGCAACAAAGAGCACGTGTACCAAATTTCATCCTTCTAGCTCAAAATTTAAGGCCCAAAAACTGGTGACGTACGGACGGACGGACGGACGGACAGCTATCGATTCTGAGTCGATCCATATACTTTGAGGTATATGTAGCTAAATTATTTCTCTATGTTACAAACTATGTATCAAAACTAATATACCCCCATGGGATAGGGTATAAAAACTGGGAACAAAACAGATGTGTTTCATACTGGGGAAACATTCCAGGCCTAAGACAGGCCAAAAGAGCTATTCAGCCCTTCAAATCAGATGCCGACAAGATACTAAATCTTCGCAGACACGATATCAAAAACTTAGTAGGCTACCTAACTGGTCATCACGGTCTGCGATATCACCTAAACAAAATGCGTCTAGTCGACTCACCGGAGTGCAGACTATGTCTAGAAGAAGACGAAACAGCGGAGCATATCAAATGTGAATGCCCGGCCCTTTACGGTATGAGAAGGGAATCTTTCTTCAGGGAATTCTTAAGTCCCGAAGAACTGAGGAAATCTTCGGCTGAAAGTATTATCAGCTACATTAGGAAAGTAGAAGCGCTACTAACCTAAAAAGCATCTGACGGTAAGCACAATAGATCTTTTAGGTCGATGTGTATATTACTGCTTAGGCAGGTCAGAATTAAAAAAAAAAAAAACATATGAAAAGGCTACAATCCGCTGTGCGGATCGTTGAATACCCTATCCCATCCCATCCTTAAAATTAATATCCTCAAAATGTAGGCTTTATGGCGAAGAAATACAGAAAATGACATTGTCGTAACATATTGTTCAGACAGTTTATCAAAAACTTTTGTGGTTCGACAAAAACAATTTCTAGTGCTAATGCCTTGGATGGGGTATACAAATGGTTTTTGTAAGAAAACGCCCTCAAAAAGTGGGTGTAGGTGAAAATGATATAAGGACAAAATGTTTATTTTATCATTACGGAAGTATATGCATTAAAAATTTTTTCGAAAGTTTTAAAATTTGGACAAATAGGGTTTTTTTACTAAAAACGCCCCCAAAAAGTGGGCGTGGCAAAAAACTTTGTATGGACGAAATACAGCTATTAGGATTGCCTAAATATGTTCCTCAGACACTATTTTGAAATTCCTTACGGTTTGGCCAAAAACTAAGTTTTTCTTAAAAGGGGGCGTGGCAGTAGGCGGATTTCAAACATTTTTACACTTGTTCTGTAGGCACGGGCGACGATCCTATAGCAAATTTCATTATCCTAGCTCTTAAGGCCTAAAAATCGGTGACGTACAGACGGACGGACGGACGGACGGACAGACAGACATGGCTTAATCGACTCAGCCAGCGATTCTGAGTCGATCCATATACTTTGAGGTATATGTAGCTAAATTATTTCTCTATGTTACAAACTAGGTATCAAAACTAATATACCCCTATGGGATAGGGTATAAAAAATGTTTGATTTCGGCTTCTCTCCAATGACATATGCCCATATTTTCACCAGTACAGGCTCAATCTGAATTTTTCCATATCTCGTAGTTAGGTTTCGTTCCGAATGGTATTGCCATGTGTCATTATTTCGTTCGTGTCGAAATTCTTATTTCATGAAAAGAGTGTAACTAATTGAACTCTGGGCCCATAACCTCTCAGAGTTGCGTTACCATAAAAATGAATTAAACGAAATTAACTTTTTTTTTACGTACGAGTAGATATCCAATCGTTGAAAGGAAAATGGAAGAATGAAAAAACGGGTGGTGGGAGCACGACTGAATTCGACGATATACATAATTTGGTCAAAATACCTAATTTGTTCAAAATACACAATAAATAATTTGGTCAAAATACACAATGTAATAGACATTTCGGGTAGTGATGCTAAAAATGAAATTAATAATGTCGAAATGTGATAAAACGAACTTTTATTCCGGAATTTGAAGGAATCGGTGTTTATGTGAATAACTGTTCATGCAAAATGCATAGGCCTTAGGGGAAAGAATGTCGATAAATTCATTACTACTCCAGGTCTTTGTTTTTACTGTGAAAAACATCGTAATATTTCACCAGACGTCCCGCACTGGAAGCTTGCTAAAGCTCATAAACAGCTATGGAACATTGAAACGATATTCTCTGAGCTGCAAAAGTTATTTAATTTCGATCCTACATGTGCACTAATAATGCGGAAAAATTTTACATATATTGAAAATATTTTAGAGAACGGATCTCAGAAACTGTTGCCTCAACCTCAACACCATGACCAACTTATTAACTTGCTTAGTGCTTTAGCTAACCTCGATCAACCTCTACATACCAAGGATTGCATCAATAACAATCTTCAGCAGCCGAACACGGATTTCACAGTTCGCTCTATTGCAGAGGCCAAACAACCTCAACCCAAAAGGTTCCTGCGGTCTAATTTAGTTATTCCAGCTGTCGTCCCATGAGTGGAAATTTCATTGGACAACTCATCTATTGTCTCACATCCTCAAAAAACGATTAAGTGACCATATTTCTCAATGTAAATTTTATCTTTATTATCAGAATATTGGAGGTATTAGGACTAAAATGGACAAGTTGTTTTAATCGTCTTCATCATCGTTCTAAGATCTTTTTTTTTTTCTGAAACTTGGTTAAGTGACTGTCACTTCACTTCTGAATTTATTAATACCACCATACAATGTCTTTCGTAAAGATTGCGGGTAACTTCGATCTTTTTGTGATTGTAAGCTATTTACCACCACGTAGTCCTATAGAATTTGTTCGAGATTAAACTTTTATCATTTAATTTATTATTTTCCATTTTCCATTTTGCTATTTTTTGTATCAATTATCATTTCAGTTCAATTACCAAACAATGGAAAATTGCGCTATTGTCATTCCATTTTTCATATCATTCCTGAATTTGACCTGTCACTTTGGCAGACTACTTTATATACCCTATCCCATAGGGGGGTATATTATAGCGTTTTCGATTGGGATTTTTAGATTTATTCTCAGATTTCAGATTTTACCTGTCTCAATCGAACATTAAAGAGGTTACTCTGGTTTTGTATGTGTGTAAGTGTGCCATTTGACAGCTTATTGTTTATCTTTAGGCCGCAATTATAGCTATTAGCTATCGATGAAAACGATCATATGAAATTTTCTTTTACTCATTGCGGCTTTTTTATAAATTCAACCATTGTTGGTGTCAAAACAAAGCTTATGAATTTTAGAACATGATTATACAAAAATATTTTAGTTTCTAATTATAGTTTTCGCAGAAATAACAAAAAACACATATCAAACTGCGAAATGCAAACTTCAAACTGACATAAGTCAGATGTTAAATGTTTTTGTGTTGGTGCATGTTGGTGTAAATCTGACTTTGAATCCAGATTCGTCAAAAGTACTCTAGAGTAAAAAAAAATGAGTGCTTTTTGTATCCCAATCGAAAACGAAAAAATAGATCTAGAGTAAAAACATATGAGAGGCTACAATCCGCTATGCGGATCGTTGAATACCCTATCCCATCCCATCCTTTAAATTAATATCCTCAAAATATAGGCTTTATGGCGACGAAATACAGAAAATGACATTGTCACAATATATTGCTCAGACAGTTTCTCAAAATCTTTTGTGGTTCGACAAAAAACAACGTATTTCTATTGCTAATGCCTTGGGATGGGGTATACAAATGGTTTTTGTAAAAAAACGCCCCCAAAATGTGGGCGTAGGTGAAAATGATCTATGGACAAAATGTTTATATTACCATTGCGGAATTATTTGCATCAAAAATTTTTTCGAAAGTTTTAAAATTTGGACAAAAAGCGTTTTTTTTACTAAAAACGCCCCCAAAAAGTGGTCGTGGCAAAAAACTTTGTATGAACGAAATATAGATATTAGGATTGTCTAAATATGCTGCTCAGACACTTTTTTGAAATTCCTTACGGTTTGGCCAAAAAATAAGTTTTTCTAAAAGGGGTCGTGGCAGTGGGCGGATTTCAAACATTTTTACACTTGTTCTGGTGGCACGGACGAGGATCCTATATACCAAATTTCATTATCCTAGCTCAAAATTTAAGGCCCAAAAATCGGTGACGAACAGACAGACGGACGGACGGACGGACAGACAGACATGGCTAATTCGACTCAGCTAGCGATTCTGAGTCGATCCATATACTTTGAGGTATATGTAGCAAAATTATTTCTCTATGTTGCAAACTAAGTATCAAAACTAATATACCCCCCTATGGGATAGGGTATAAAAAGTGCTCTAGAGTATAAAAAGAGTGCTTTTTGTATCCCAACCGAAAACGCTATTAGTTTTGATACTTAGTTTGTAACATAGAGAAATAATTTTGCTACATATACCTCAAAGTATATGGATCGACTCAGAATCGCTAGCTGAGTCGAATTAGCCATGTCTGTCTGTCCGTCCGTCCGTCCGTCCGTCTGTCTCTTCGTCAGCGGTTTTTGGGCCTTAAATTTTGAGCTAGGATAATGAAATTTGGTATATAGGATCCTCGTCCGTGCCACCAGAACAAGTGTAAAATTTTTTGAAATCCGCCCACTGCCACGCCCCCTTTTTAGGAAAACTTATGTTTGGCCAAAAAGAATTTCAAAAAAGTGTCTGAGTAGCATATTTAGACAATCCTAATATCTATATTTCGTTCATACAAAGTTTTTTGCCACGCCCACTTTTTGGGGGCGTTTTTAGTAAAAAACGCTTTTTGTCCATATTTTAAAACTTTCGAAAAAAATTTTGATGCAAATACTTCCGAAATGATAATATAAACATTTTGTCCATAGATCATTTTCACCTACGCCCACATTTTGGAGGCGTTTTCTTACAAAAACCATTTGTATACCCCATCCCAAGGCATTAGCAATAGAAATACGTTGTTTTTTGTCGAACCACACAAGATTTTGAGAAACTGTCTGAGCAATATATTGTGACAATGTCATTTTCTGTATTTCATCGCCATAATGCCTATATTTTGAGGATATTAATTCAAAGGATGGGATGGGATAGGGTATCCAACGATCGGCATAGCGGATTGTAGCCTCTCATATGTTTTTATTCTGGACTATGGCAGAGTTGATTTTGAGGATGTCGGCGGTAACCGCGCTCAACAGAATAAGCGAACGTGTACGTGGAGCAAACTTTGCAGCATGTGATGTTCCTCAGTTGGAGCAGGAACTCAAATCTGTGACAGTGCATTACAACCGCTTTGTGCACAACCACGACATTCTTGTTGGTGCGGCGACGACAGAAGAGCAGCCTGTACGTGGTCAACTGTGGGAGCAGGTGGAAACTGTTAACAGTGAAACATGTGTAGTGCTTAATCGGAAGCTGAAGGAGTGCAAGGCTTCCTCGGTCCCATCAGTATTCCCAGAAGCATCGAAATCATCGAATACGACACCACAAATTGCATCTAACTTTGCTATTAAATTGGATCCAGTTTCGATCACAGATTTCGATGGATCGTACTGCAATTGGTCAGCATTTAAAGATCTATTCGAGACACTAGTCCACGAGGCCGATTTTCCCGAAGCGTACAAACTTAGCAAGCTACGTCAAGCAGTCAGCGCAAGTGCAGTGCCCTTAATTGGTGGGCTCTGGGGGATATGCTGATGTGTGGGCAGCTCTAAAAAATCGGTTTGACAACGAAAAACTATTGGCCGAAATACATGTGTCGAGATTCATCAACATCAAGACGGCCACAGATGAGACTGCAAAGGCGTTGCTATCAGTCGTCGATACAGTACAGGAATCGCTCCGTGCCTTACGAGTTATGAAACTTCCTGTCGACAAATGGGACGCATTAGCGGTGCCTTAGGTAGTCTCAAAGTTACCTGCCAATACGCGACGTGAGTGGGCTATGAGTTGTGACTCTAACAAAATTCCAGCCTTAACGGATCTTCTTACGTTCCTGGAGAAGAGAGCACATAGTCTCTCCACAGAGATTATGCGTGGTTCTAATACACTCGAACTTTCATCAACAAGACAACAACATCGAAATCAACATGCCATCAAATCTTGTGTGGCAGCATCGGATGGTACGAAATGCAGCTATTGTAATGGTCCGCACAGGATTTCACGGTGTCAAACCTTGATGGCATTGAAATCCGAACAGCGCTTCGAGACATTGAAGACTTTTGGACTTTGCTTCAACTGTCTCAAGAATGGACACATCTCACAGCAGTGCTCGTCTGGTGGATGTCGGCATTGTGGTCGTAAGCATCACAGCATGTTTTGCCGTGAAAACGGTGCTCAGCCTTCCAGTTCAACAAAGCAACATGGATTCGACATCTGCTCAATCGATAACACATCCATCATTATGAATAGCTGATCCCGTTAAAACATGTATTACACGAGGCGATCAGACAATATTGCTTTCGACAGCGCGTGTCTACGCAATTTCGGATCGCTTACAACAGCGCGTAGCTCGCATCCTCTGCGATCCAGGATCGCAGGTAAGTTTTATATCAGAACGCTTAGCTAATCAGTTATATATTCGCAGGAGCAAGTGTGAGGTAACAGTTGAAGGTATTGGTGCTTTAGCTCATACACGCACTACAGGCAGCGCGTCGCTTAAACTCAAGTCAACTATTTCCAACTTTTCTTTGGACATTAATGCGTACATATTTCCATCAATCACGTCGATAACTCCAGCTGTGCACGTCGACGTCGCTCAATGGAAACAGTTAAAGAGTCTTCCGCTGGCAGATGCCCACTTTGGCATACCGGGTCCTATCGATGCACTCATAGGATCAGATGTATGGGGCTTGGTAGAAGGCGGTGACATTATGAGCGGTAAAGCTGATGAACCACATGCTCAGTGAACCCAATTTGGCTGTGTTGTTTTTGGTCCAGCATCGACATCCCCTTATCAGCGCCGGCTATACGAACATTCCGTGCTACAGTATCTCAGGATGAGCAGAACCTGGAGGAGCTAGTCCGCAATTTTTTGAAACTGGAGGAGGTTCCCGGAGACAGCGCTAAGGATGACAGGTGTGAACACATTTTCTCGACGACACATTCTCGAACTCGGGATGGAAGATATATCGTTCGCATACCATTCTGCAGTAACGCAGAAAAGCTTGGGGACTCATATCGTTCTGCACTACGGCAGTTTCACTGTCTGGAACGTCGACTAGCTGCAGACAATGACTTACGTCAGAAGTATGTTGCATTCATGCGCGAATATGCTGCGCTCGGCCATATGGAATATGTTGGTAAGCCTGGCATCCAAATTGGAGGTTATTATATTCCGCACCATGCAGTGACAGCCATGTTCCGAGTTGTTTTCAACGCATCAGCTAGTACAAGCACCGGTGTCTCGCTGAACGACACTCAATTAGTTGGCAATACATTCCAGGATTCATTACTCAACATCATTTTTCGTTTTCGTCGCTCTCTTTTTGCTCTCACTGCCGACGTGGAGATAATGTTTCGCCAGATCCTGTTAGCGTCAGATCACAGGCCGTATCAACGCATTTTGTGGCGAGAGTCGCCGAAGAGGAACACGGCTGTTTATCAGCTGATAACCGTCACATTTGGGATGGCATGTAGCCCATTTAATGCAGTGCGTACTCTTAACCAATGTGCATATGATAATTGTGGAGAGGTGGTCAACTGTGACCAGGCAGTAGCAGCGCGGGACTCAATACTAACATCGTTTTATGTGGACGACTTTTTGACGAGCTGCGATTCCATCCAAGATGCGGTGTTATTGGCTAGCGACGTGGACAAAATACTTTCGGCTGGACATTTTAAACTAAGAAAATGGAACTCGAATAGTCTTCAGGCCATTCTAGAAATCACAGGTGAGCCTATACCGCCTTCGGAGCACATCATCGATTCCACGACACCTTCAGTGCTAGGACTAAGATGGAATCCCTCCACCGATGAACTTCTTTTCTGCGTGAATTTTGCGGAGCCCTCCCAATCACCTACGAAGAGACGTGTACTGAGCGAGGTTGCACAGCTTTTTGACCCAACAGTACTTTTAGCACCAGTCGTCATCACCGGTAAGATATTTATACAATCACTTTGGTCAGCGGGCGTTACTTGGGATGCCCCTCTAACACCCGACTTATCGGAGACTTGGCAAACGTTTCGAAATGGGCTTCCAGCACTCAATCGTCTGCGTGTACCTAGATGGCTGGGTATGTCCAAAGGAGAAGTTACGTCACTTCACGGTTTTTGTGATGCCAGTGCTAGGGCTTATGCTGCTGTTGAGAATGTTCGGGTCGCACTTGGACTACAGCACGCATCATATCACTTGTGGTCGGACTCGAACATCGTACTTAGTTGGACACGTAAACATCCTACAATGTTGAAGCCGTACGTAGGAAACCGTGTTCGTGAAATCCAAGAAATTACATCGCCCTAACAATGGAACCATGTTCGGTCGGCCCAGAATCCAGCTGATTGCGCCAGTCGCGGCATCGGAGCGGAGGATATTTTGAGTCATCATTTGTGGTTTAATGGACCTGCTTGGCTGATGGACAACACGGTCCCTCCCGAAGATGACAACAATCTTAGCAACGAAGAAACACTCACCGTGCAAGACGAAGAGAAGGTCTCGTTCCGAGCGTTTGTGGTTTCGGAGACATTTGAACTAACAACGCGAAGGCGTGATGGTCAAATCATTACGCTCACAGAGCGTTTCAGCTGCATTCAGCGCGTTCTTCACACATTGGTGTTCATCTTGCGTTGGTGTCCGAGCCGTCGACATTTGCGAAAAACGACAGTCGGTGCAGATGAACTAAGGTATGCTTTGAGAACACTTCTGCGCATTGAGCAAAACAAAGGGTTTGCGACAGAGATTCATCAACTTCGGAACAGTGCCAGTTTATCTCACTCCAGTCGTTTGTTACCGCTAAATCCATACCTAGACTACAATGGCATCTTGAGGGTCGGTGGCCGCCTGGATAAAGCGTCACTTCCAGAGGATCAAGATTTCCCAATCATCTTACCGAAGGCTGGTGCCTTAACGCTTAACTTGGCGTCTCATCAAGGACGTTCATGATCGTACACTCCATGGCGGCACACAGCTAATGCTTCAAACTCTTCGTAATCGTTTTTGGATACTACAAGGTAGACAAGCAGTGCGAACTTATCTAAATAATTGCTTGATTTGCCGACGTCAACACTTACGCAACAAATGGCTTCGCTACCTAGACAAAGGGTAGTTGCGTCACGACCATTTTCCGCCACAGGTGATGACTACTGTGGCCCATTTACCCTTCGAATTGGAGCAAAGAGATCCCGTGCAACGGTGAAAACCTACATGGCAGTCTTCATTTGTATGGTCACGAAAGCGATGCATATTGAAGTGGTGGATGACCTTTCATCACAAGCGTTTTTGGATGCATTCACGACGTTAACTGGCAGACGTGGAGTCTGTCATGACCTTTATAGCGACAACGCACGGCGTTTGTGGGTGCCAACCGCATTCTTCGAGAAGATTTGGCGACTTGGAGTACTGAATAAAACCAGCAAACATTAGCCCACCAAGGAACACGGTGGCATTTCATCACCCCCAGCGCTCCACATCAAGGCGGCCTCTGGGAAGCTGCGGTGAAGTCCGCAAAGCGACACTTGCTCCGTTTAGTTGGAGGACAACATTTATGGTACAGCCAGCTACAAACAGTAGCTGTACACATCGAGGCTTGTTTGAACTCTCGTCCACTTATACCATTGTACGATGACCCAGACGACAAGTATGCCTTGACACCAGGATATTTCTTGATTGGTGCACCACTCCTTGCAGTTCCTGAGCCAGATCTCACTGATGTGCCCACGAATTGTCTCAAGCAATGGCAATGGCTGCGCAAGGTTCATCAACACATTTGGCAACGTTGGAGTGACGAGTATTTGTCAACCTTGCAAAAGCGAAACAAATGGCAGCGGCGTTTAGATGATGTCAAAGTTGGTGACATTGTCATAATTCGACAGGACAATTTACCACCGACCCATTGGCGGTTAGGTCGGATTACCGAAGTGCACCCGGCCAGTGATGGCCTCATCCGGAACGTTACCTTAAAGACAGCACATAGAGTTTGTACTCGAGCAGTACAAACATTATGCCGACTAGAGTATATTTATACCCTATCCCATAGGGGGGTATATTAGTTTTGACATTAAGTTTGTAACATAGAGAAATAATTTCGATACATATACCTCACAGTATATGGATCGATTCAGAATCGCTAGCTGAGTCGATTAAGCCATGTCTGTCTGTCCGTCCGTCCGTCTGTGTGTCACCGATTTTAGTATTTTTTAGTATATAGTATATAGGCCTTAAATATTGAGCTAGAGTATTGAAATTTGGTATATAGACTCTCTGGCCGACGAAGCAGAACAAGTGTAAACATTTTTGAAATCGGCCCACTGCCACGCCCCCTTTTAAAAAAAACGTAGTTTAAAGCCAAACCGTAAGGAATTTCAAAAAAGTGTCTGAGCAGCATATTTAGACAATCCTAATATCTATATTTCGTCCATACAAAGTTTTTTGCCACGCCCACTCAGCTACCGATTCTGAGTCGATCCATATACTTTGAGGTATATGTAGCTAAATTATTTCTCTATTTCTCTATGTTACAAACTAAGTATCAAAACTAATATACCCCTATGGGATAGGGTATAAAGATAAACATATGAGAAGGCTACAATCCGCTGTGCGGATCGTTGAATACCCTATCCCATCCTATCCATAAAACTAAAATCCCCAAAAAAGTGGGCATGGTTAAAAACACGATGTGGATAAAATAGAAAAAATGATATAGTGACAACAATTTCTTCAGACTGCTTACAAAACACTTTTACGGTTCTACATAAGACAAGGTTTTCTCCTGCATATGTTATGGGGTAGTGTATAAAAATGGTTTTTATATAAAAACGCCCCCAAAAAGTGGGCGTGCGTTGAGATGGTCTATAGACGAAATGTTCATATTTATACTACTAATGATTCTGCATCAAAATTTTTTTCGAAAATTTTAAAATTTGACCGAATAACGTTTTTTATTAAAAACGCCCCCAAAAAGTGGGCGTGGCAAAAAACTTTATATGAACGAAATACAGATATTCAGATTGTCTAAATATGCTGTTCAGAAAGTTTTTCCAAATTCCTTATGGTTTGGCCAAAAAAAACGTTTTTCTAAAAAGGGGGCGTGGCAGTAGGCGGATTTCAAAAATTTGTACACTTGTTCTGCTGGGAGCAACAAAGAGCATGTGTACCAAATTTCATCCTTCTAGCTCAAAATTTAAGGCCCAAAAACTGGTGACTTACGGACGGACGGACAGCCATGGCTAAATCGACTCAGCTATCGATTCTGAGTCGATCCATATACTTTGAGGTATATGTAGCTAAATTATTTCTCTATGTTACAAACTATGTATCAAAACTAATATACCCCTATGGGATAGGGTATAAACACGCCTTATGTAGATTTGGAATAAACAGAAAAACATATGAGAAGAGTACAATCCCCTGTGCGGATCGTTTAATACCCTATCCCATCCCATCCTTAAAATTAATATCTCAAAAAAGTGGGCTTTATTAGCCTATAATATAGAAAATGACATTGTCACAACACATTGTTCAAACAGTTTATCAGAATCTTTTGTTGTTTGACAAAACACATCGTTTTCCACCTGCATCTATGGGGTAGGGTATACAAACGGTTTTTGTAAGAAAACGCCCTCAAAAAGTGGGCGTGGGCTAAAATGGTCTATGGACGAAATGTTTATATTAATATTACTAACTATTCTGCATCAAAATTATTTTCGAAAATTTTAAAATTTCACCGTAAAACGTTTTTTATTAAAAACGCCCCCAAAAAGTGGGCGTGGCAAGAAACTTTATATGAACGAAATATAGATATTACGATTGTCCAATGACGTTTTTCAGACACTTTGTCAAAATTCTTTATGGTTTGGCCAAAAAATACGTTTTTCTAAAAAGGGGGCGTGGCAGTGGGCAGATTTCAAAAATTTTTACACATGTTCTGCTGGGAGCAACAAAGAGCACGTGTACCGAATTTCATCCTTCTAGCTCAAAATTTAAGGCCGAAAAACTGGGGACGTAAGGACGGACGGACGGACAGACATGGCTAAATCGACTCAGCTAGCGATTCTGAGTCGATCCATATACTTTGAGATATATGTAGCTAAATTATTTCTCTATGTTACAAACTATGTATCAAAACTAATATACCCCAATGGGATAGGGTATAAAAAACCTTTGATGCAAGATCATACCGTTTGTAAACCCTATCCCATAGCATATGCAGGAGATAACCGTTGTTTTTTGTCGAACACCAATATATTTTGATAAACTATCTGAATAATATGTTGTTACAATCGGCCCTATCGAGGTATCCGTCGGAGCGGAAAATTCTCCGATTTCGTACGATTCGGAGGATTTTTGCTTCGATGTATTCCTCCGAAAAGCTGTTCGGAATATTTCTCCGACATTTTGGAACGCACCCCGGCGAATTGCGTTGAGGTGCATTTTTCATGCGATTTTTGACAGCTAAGTGCCATTCTTCCTCCGATTTCCTCCGACACAAATTCTTCGCGGAATTTATTTACGAATTGTAGTGAAGTGAACCCGTCACATTTGGGAAGATTTTTTTCCGATGACACATACCTCGAATGGAATTCTAATTTTAAAGTATGCGTTGCGAAAAATTGTCCGCTCCGACGGATACCTCGATAGGGCTGAAAGTCATTTTCCAGATTTCATGGCCATGAAAGCCACATTTTGGGGATATTTCTTTTAAGGATGGGAAGGGATAGGGCATTAAGCAATCCAAACAGCGCACTTTAGCCTTCTCATACATATGTTTTTCATACACATTTTTAGCACTTTTTGGCGGGATGTAGAAGACATCATCGTAATATCGACGGTACGATATTCCAATGTTATTTCCCTACTCAAGAAAGCGAGATAAGACAGTTATTAAAACTTCCTTTTGAGGAAATTAGCGGAGGCATTAAGGTGAATTTCTTGACTCTCTGGAAACGGATCTACAATTCTAATTTCATCATGTGCAACGCTTTCCTACATGAGCAGTATATATATGTGTTAAAAAATGTTCAGTGAGGTATCGCAAAATCGTTAACATATATTGATTTTATCAAGATCTTATCAGAGTGTTGAATGTATCCATTAGAAAAATCTATGACAGACTTGATCAAATAATGAAGGGAGCATTCCTGTTCGAATATTATTACCTTTAATTTTCCACATGTTTGCGCCGGACTTTGGGGAACGATACCTTTGATGAATATTCCTGTTGTTTTTGAGTTGGGTGAGTCTTTTACCTAGAGTAGTTATTTGTAGTTCAAAATATTTATTTAATATAAAAAGACAGAAAGCTTACCTCTCCTCTTACTATACATATTCCAAATGATCTCTTTCCGGTTTTGTCTAGGAAGACAACATGCGTCTGCGCTGCAAATTAAAATACAATTATTCACATAAGCTTATATATTGATTTTTATACCCTATCCCATAGGGGTGTATTAGTTTTGATACTTAGTTTGTAACATAGGGAAATAATTTAGCTACATATACCTCAAAGTATATGGATCGACTCAGAATCGCTAGCTGAGTCGATTAAGCCATGTCTGTCTGTCCGTCCGTCCGTCCGTCTATACGTCAGGCCTTAAATTTTGAGCTAGGTTAATGAAATTTGGTATATGGGATCCTCGCCCGTGCCTACAGAACAAGTGTAAAAAATTTTGAAATCCGCACACTGCCACGCCCCCTTTTAAGATAAACTCAGTTTATGGCCAAACCGTAAAGAATTTTAAAAAAGTGTCTGAGAAGCATATTTAGAGAATCGTAATATCTATACTCGTCAATACAAAGTTTTTTGCCACGCCCACTTTTTGGGGGCGTTTTCCATAAAAAACCTTTTTTGGCCAAATTTGAAAATTTTCGAAAAAAAATTTGATGCAAAATCATTTTAACCCACGCCCACTTTTTGGGGGCGTTTTCCTACAAAAACCATTTGTATGCCCTACCCCAAGGCATATGCAATACAAAAACGTGGTTTTTTGTCGAACCATAAAAGAATTTGATAATCCTTCGGAACAATATGTTGTAACAACGTCATTTTCAATACTTTATGACCATAAAGACCATATTTTGGGGATATCAATTTTAAGGATGGGATGGGATAGAGTATTAAACGATCCGCACAGCGGATTGTAGCCTTCTCATATGTTTAATATTTTAATTATATTTTCATGTTTTACAGCAGGCTTCCCTTCCGAGGTGACCTTCTTAAAATGGGACTGAGTCATAATGTCTTCCCGCAAAAGATGAGAGTATAAAGAAAGCGGGACTGAGACGAATAAGTTAAGGAATGATAAAGTATTATGTGAATGTAAGTGTATGCACCCTTTGTATATCATTGTTTGGCTTGAATGTCCATGCGATTATCAATTCAAAATTGACACATCGAATATCAATTTGCTTCGAAGGAATAACCTCCATTGAGTTTAGATATTATAGTTTAGCTATTATAGTCGATATTGCGTCACTCATTGAATATCAAAAGATTTTTCTACTTATATTATGAAATTTGTATTTTTATACCCTACCCCATAGGGGGGTATATTAGTTTTGATACATAGTTTGTAACATAGAGAAATAATTTAGCTACATATACCTCAAAGTATATGGATCGACTCAGAATCGATAGCTGAGTCGATTTAGCCATGTCTGTCCGTCCGTCCGTACGTACGTCACCAGTTTTTGGGCCTTACATTTTGAGCTAGAAGGATGAAATTTGGTACACGTGCTCTTTGTTGCTCCCAGCAGAACAAGTGTACAAATTTTTGAAATCCGCCCACTGCCACGCCCCCTTTTACGAAAAACGTGTTTTTTGGCCAAACCATAAGGAATTTATAAAAAAGTGTCTGAGAAGCGTAGTTAGACGGACGGACAGAAAGACATGGCTTAATCGACTCAGCTAGCGATTCTGAATCGATCCATATACCTTGAGGTATATGTATCGAAATTATTTCTCTATGTTACAAACTTAATGTCAAAACTAATATACCCCCCTTTGGGATAGGGTATAAACATATGAGAGGGCTACAATCCGCTATGCGGATCGTTGAATACCCTATTCCTATCTGAGAAGCGTTGTTAGACGGACGGACAGAAAGACATGGCTTAATCGACTCAGCTAGCGATTCTGAATCGATCCATATACTTTGAGGTATATGTATCGAAATTATTTCTCTATGTTACAACCTTAATGTCAAAACTAATGTACCCCCCTATGGGATAGGGTATAAAAATATGAGAGGGCTACAAACCGCTATGCGGATCGTTGAATACTCTATCCAATCACATCTGTAAAACTAATATCCCCAAAAAGTGGACATTACTTAAATAACGATGGGTATTAAAAATAAAACATATGAGAAGGCTACAATCCGCTGTGCGGATCGTTGAATACCCTATCCCATCCTATCCATAAAACTAAAATCCCCAAAAAGTGGGCATGTCTAAAAACACGATGTGGATAAAATAGAAAACATGATAAAGTGACAACAAATTCTTCAGACTGCTTACAAAACACTTTTACGGTTCTACAAAAGACAAGGTTTTCTCCTGCATATGTTATGGGGTAGTGTATAAAAATGGTTTTTATATAAAAACGCCCCCAAAAAGTGGGCGTGGGTTAAAATTGTATATAGACGAAATGTTTATATTAATAATGTTAATGATTCTGCATCAAAATTTTTTTTTGAAAAATTTAAAATTTGACCAAAAACAGTTTTTTTATAGAAAACTTTATATCGACGAAATATAGATATTAATTTTGTCTAAATATGTTGTTCAGAAACATTTTTAAAATTCCTTACGGTTTGGTCAAAAACTACGTTTTTCTGAAAAGGGGGCATGGCAGTGGGCGGATTTCAAATTTTTACACTTGTTCTGCTGGGAGAAACAAAGAGCACGTGTACCAAATTTCATCATTCTAGCTCAAAATTTAAGGCCCAAAAACTGGTGATGTACGGACGGACAGGCGGACGGACAGACATGGCTAAATCGACTCAGCTATCGATTCTGAGTCGATCCACATACTTTGAGGTTTATGTAGCTAAATTATTTCTCTATGTTACAAACTATGTATCAAAACTAATATACTCCTATGGGATAGGGTATAAAAACCATTTTTATACACTACCCTATAACATATGCAGGAGAAAACCTTGTCTTTTGTAGAACCGTAAAAGTGTTTTGTAAGCAGTCCATTTCCATTTTCCATTTTCCATTTTATCCACATTGTATTTTTAGCCATGCCCACTTTCGTGGGGATTTTAGTTTTATGGATGCCCGTGCTACCAGAACAAGTGTAAACATTTTTGAAATCCGCCCACTGCCACGCCCCCTTTTCAGAAAAACGTTGTTTTTGGCCAAACAGTTAGGAATTTAAAAAAAGTGTCTGGTTTTTGTCCAAATTTTAAACTTTCGAAAAAATGTTAGATGCAAATACTTTCGATATGGTAATATAAACATTTTGTCCATACATCATTTTAACCTACGCCCACATTTTGGGGGCGTTTTCTTACAAAAACCATTTGTATACCCCATCCCAAGGCATTAGCAATAGAAATACGTTGTTTTTTGTCGAACCACAAAAGATTTTGATAAACTGTCTGAGCAATATATTGTGACAATGTCATTTTCTGTATTTCATCGCCATAAAGCCCATATTTTGGGGATATTAATTTTAAGCATGGGATGGGATAGGGTATTCAACGATCCGCACAGCGGATTGTAGCCTCTCAAATGTTTATACCCTATCCCATAGGGGTATATTAGTTTTGATACTTAGTTTGTAACATAGAAAAATAATTTAGCTACATATACCTCAAAGTATATGGATCGACTCAGAATCGCTAGCTGAGTCGAATTAGCCATGTCAGTCTGTCCGTTTTTCACCGATTTTTGGGCCTTAAATTTTGAGCTAGGATAATGAAATTTGGTATATAGGATCCTCGTCCGTGCCACCAGAACAGGTGTAAAAAAATTTGAAATCCGCCCACTACCACGCCCCCTTTTTAGGAAAACTTATTTTTTGGCCAAACCGTAAGGAATTTAAAAAAAAGCGACTGAGCAGCATATTTAGAGAATCGTAATATCTATATGTCGTCAGTATAAAGTTTTTTGCCACGCCCACTATTTGGGGCGTTTTTTTAAAAAAAAAATTTTCTCGTCAAATTTTAAAATTTTCAAAAAAAATGTTGATGCACATTCATTGGTAGTATTAATATGAACATTTCGTCTATAGACCATTTTAACCCACGCCCACTTTTTGGAGGCGTTTTCTTACAAAAAAAAAACATTTGTATGCCTTACCCCAAAGCATATGCAATAGAAAAACCTTGTTTTTTGTCGAACCATAAAAGAATTTGATAAACCTTCTGAACAATATGTTGTGACAACGCCATTTTCAATACTTTATGACCATAAAGACCACATTTTGGGGATATTAATTTTAAGGATGGGATGGGATAGGGTATTAAACGATCCGCACAGCGGATTGTAGCCTTCTCATATGTTTATACCCTATCCCATAGGGGGGTATATTAGTTTTGACATTAAGTTTGTAACATAGAGAAATAATTTCGATACATATACCTCAGAATCGCTAGCTGAGTCGATTTAGCCATGTCTGTCTGTCCGTCCGTCCGTCCGTCCGTCTGTGTGTCACCGATTTTTGGGCCTTAAATTTTGAGCTAGAGTGTTGAAATTTGGTATATAGACTCTTTGGCTGACGAAGCAGAACAAGTGTAAAAATTTTTGAAATCCGCCCACTGCCACGCCCCCTTTTAGAAAAACGTAGTAAAAAGCCAAACGGTAAGGAATTTCAAAAAAGTGTCTGAGCAGCATATTTAGACAATCCTAATATCTATATTTCGTCTATACAAAGTTTTTGCCACGCCCACTTTTTGGGGGCGTTTTTAGCAAAAAACGCTTTTCGGCCAAATTTTAAAACTTTCGAAAAAATTTTTGATGCAAATACTTCCGCAATGGTAATATAAACATTTTGTCTATAGATAATTTTCACCTACGCCCACATTTTGGGGGCGTTTTCTTACAAAAACCATTTGATTGCCCCATCCCAAGGCATTAGCAATAGAAATACGTTGTTTTTTGTCGAACTACAAAAGATTTTGATAAACTGTCTGAGCAATATATTGTGACAATGTCATTTTCAGTATTTCGTCGCCATGAGGCCTATATTTTGAGGATATTAATTTTAAGGTGGGATGGGATAGGGTATTCAACGAGCCGCACAGCGGATTGTAGCCTCTCATATGTTTATACCCTATCCCATAGGGGTATATTAGTTTTGATACATAGTTTGTAACATAGAGAAATAATTTAGCTACATATACCTCAAAGTATATGGATCGACTCAGAATCGATAGCTGAGTCGATTTAGCCATGTCTGTCCGTCCGTCCGTCCGTCCGTCCGTACGTCACCAGTTTTTGGGCCTTAAATTTTGATCTAGAAGGATGAAATTTGGTACACGTGATCTTTGTTGCTCCCAGCAGAACAAGTGTAAAAATGTTTGAAATCCGCCCACTGCCACGCCCCCTTTTTAGAAAAATGTTTGTTTTGGCTAAACCATAAGGAATTTTAAAAAAGTGTCTGAAAAACGTAGTTAGAGAATCGTAATATCTATATTTCGTTCATATAAAGTTTTTTGCCACGCCCACTTTTTCGGGGCGTTTTTAATAAAAAACGTTTTACGTTCAAATTTTAAAATTTTCGAAAAAAATTTTGATGCAGAATAGTTAGTAATATTAATATAAACATTTCGTCCATAGATCATTTTAGCCCACGCCCACTTTTTGAGGGCGTTTTCTAACAAAAACCGTTTGTATACCCTACCCATAGCATATGCAGGAGTAAAACGATGTGTTCTGTCAAACAACAAAAGATTCTGCTAAACTGTTTGAACAATGTGTTGTGAGAATGTCATTTTCTATATTATAGGCTAATAAAGCCCACTTTTTGGAGATATTAATTTTAAGGATGGGATGGGATAGGGTATTAAACGATCCGCACAGGGGATTGTACTCTTCTCATATGTTTATACCCTATCCCATAGGGGTATATTAGTTTTGATACATAGTTTGTAACATAGAGAAATAATTTAGCTACATATACCTCAAAGTATATGGATCGACTCAGAATCGATAGCTGAGTCGATTTAGCCATGTCTGTCCGTCCGTCCGTCCGTCCGTACGTCACCAGTTTTTGGGCCTTAAATTTTGAGCTAGAAGGATGAAATTTGGTACACGTGCTCTTTGTTGCTCCCAGCAGAACAAGTGTAAAAATTTTTGAAATCCGCCCACTGCTACGCCCCCTTTTTAGAAAAACGTATTTTTTGGCCAAAACATAAGGAATTTTGAAAAACTTTCTGAACAACATATTTAGACAATCTGAATATCTGTATTTCGTTCATATAAAGTTTTTTGCCACGCCCACTTTTTGGGGGCGTTTTTAATAAAAAACGTTTTTCGGTCAAATTTTAAAATTTTCGAAAAAACTTTTGATGCAGAATCATTAGTAGTATAAATATGAACATTTCGTCCATAGACTATTTCAACCCACGCCCACTTTTTGGGGGCGTTTTTATATAAAAACCATTTTTACACACTACCCCATAACATATGCAGGAGAAAACCTTGTCTTTTGTAGAACCGTCAAAGTTTTTTGTAAACAGTCTGAACAATTTGTTGTCACTATGTCATTTTCTTTATTTTATCCACATCGTGTTTTTAGCCATGTCCACTTTTTGGGGATTTTAGTTTTACAGATAGGATGTGATAGGGTATTCAACGATCCGCACAGTGGATTGTAGCCTTCTCATATGTTTATACCCTATACCTATAAGGGTATATTAGTTTTGACATTTAGTTTGTAACATAGAGAAATAATTTCGACAAAGTATATGGATCGATTCAGAATCGCTATCTGAGTCGATCTATCTATGTCTGTCTGACTGTCTGTCTGACCGTCCGTCCGTCTGTGTGTCACAGATTTTTAGGCTTTAAATTTTGAGCTTGACTGTTGAAATTTGGTATAAAGACTCTCTGGCCGACGAAGCAGAACAGGTGTAAACATTTTGAAATCCGGCCACTGCCACGCCCCCTTTTTAGATAAACGTAGTTTTTTGCCAAACCGTAAGGAATTTTAAAATTGTGTCTGAAAAGCATATTTAGAGAATCTCAATATCAATATTCCGTCTTAACAAAGTTTTTTACCACGCCCACTTTTTGTGGACGTTATTTATAAAAGCACGTTTTCTGGTTCATTTTTAAAATTTTTGAAAAAAACTTTCGATGCAAGATCATTGGTTATGATAATATAAACATTTAAGCCACGCCCACTTTGGCGCGTTTTCCTACAAAAACCATTTGTATACTCTACCCCAAGGCATAATCAATAGAAAAACGTTGTTTTTTTGTCGAACCAAAAAAGATTTTGATAAACTGTCTGAACAATAACTTGTGACAAAGTCATTTTCAATATTTTATCGCCATAAAGCCCACATTTTGGGAAGGTATATTCATTTCAAGGATAGGAAAGTATAGGGTATTAAACGATCCGCACAGCGGATTGTAGCCTGCTCATATGTTTTTTTATTATAATCACCCTGATTCCAACAGTCGTTTAACGACAAGTCACAAAACGACAATGTTCTACTCGGCATTGCAGCAGGCGTTTTATGAGTCGTTTTACGTCATTAAACGCTAGATGTCGTTTTAGCTCATGTGGAACTTAATTTCTTGTTCGACTTCGTATTCTACTAGGCGTTTTAGTCTCACAAAACGACAACTTAAACGTCATTTCTTGTCGTTGAGAAATTTGTAAACGCCAAGTAGTAAAAATCGCTTCAAAATGTGAGTTTTGTTTATATTTTCAACTTTTTAGTATAGTTATAAGTTATTTGGTTATTTATTTGTCTTCAAGGGTGAAAATACCGACTCCACAACAAATGAAACGCCTGGTAGAGTTGATGGAAAATTAGCCTCATCTAGCAATACATTTTAAAAGGGATGTCTCACAATTAGATATATTTAAAACTAGAGGGAAAGACGTTGCTGGAGTGTTAAACGGTTTTGGACGACCGATAAGAGAAAAAAAAAAGAATGACAAAAAGTATACATATCATTTGCTAGACATTTTTTTATATTTTGATCTTATACTTCTGCTTATTTTCATGAAATCTCTTTTGTTGATTTCCACTTCACTAATCCACGACAGAAAAATCACAATGGTGCTCATATTTGCATTTAGGAATTTAGTAATCACCAAAATAAAGTAAAAGCACAGGAAATAAACTTACGAATTTAGGTAATACAAATAATAAATGAATGCTAATTTCAAATTACAAATTGCAAAACAAATGCCTATCTGTCATTCATCAGCTAGCTGTTGCTGTGGAACTCATGTGGAATGTAAAAAAAATGAGAGAGGAGGCGTTCAGAGAACAGAATACCGACACTTAAGGCCTGCTCAGAATGCATATCTGTAGCTGGTATCTGAAGCTGAGTGAAACGTCAAACGTGAATCTGAAGCGTGAAGTTGAACCCCATTCAACTTCAAGCTACAGATTCACGGGAGATACACATTGTGAAAGCGCTTACGGGTTGCCTTGTTTTTAACTTTCACTCAGCTACAGATACCAGCTACAGATATGCATTCTGAGCAGGCCTTTAAACGACACTAAAATGAATCGACTCAAAAAACGCCATTTGTCGTTTAATAAAAACGCCATGTGGAATAAGGGTGATTGAACATTTGTACGATTCACTCACTTCATTTAATATGCTAACATTTACATTGGCAATTCGTATTCTGTACTACAATGCATTCAATACACCCTACACTTAGTATATAAAACCAGTAAGAATTCGGTAATACCGAATGACCTATATACGAAGAATATCGGTATCCAAAACTAAAGATATTATATGCAGCAATAGATTGTCCAGTTAACCCGACATAAATCTGCAGCACAGCAGTCGGCTATAATTATCGCCAACATAGGTTGCTCGCGCTCTCTTCTATTGTTATCTCTACCGATTTTTGTCATCATAGTTCATGATAATGGTAAAACATGTTAACACATTACAAATAAATTTTAATAAAGTTACGTATGTATTAAATAATAAGGAATCAGGTTCGTTTTATTCCCAAAAACTATTGCGATAATTATTCATGGCGACCGTGACAGGACGTAGTTCATTAAGAATTCGATTTTGTGGAAACAAAAATTGGACAATTTAAATTATGATATTGTGTTGCATTGTGTCGCGTCGGGCAGCGTTATATAATTTAACAAATAACCCATGGATATTGGAAGATAAAAACATACGGTCAGTATTCCAACGTCAGAAGTTGTGCAGCGGATCGGGCAGCTAGCAGAACGTAATTGCGGATCATTGAAATAAGTATTCCTATCACAGTAAGTGATATATATTTTTATACCCTATCCCATAGGGGTATATTAGTTTTGATACATAGTTTGTAACATAGAGAAATAATTTTGCTACATATACCTCAAAGTATATGGATCGACTCAGAATCGCTAGCTGAGTCGATTTAGCCATGTATGTCTGTCCGTCCGTCCGTCCGTCCGTCTGTCTGTTCGTCACCGATTTTTGGGCCTTAAATTTTGAGCTAGGATAATGAAATTTGGTATATATGATCCTTGTCCGAGTCACCAAAACAATTGTAAACATTTTTGAAATCCGCCCACTGCCACGCCCCCTTTTTAGGAAAACGTATTTTTTGGCCAAACCGGAATGAATTTGAAAAAAGTGTCTGAGCAGCATTTTTAGAGAATGGTAATATCTATACTATATTTCGTCAATATAAAGTTTTTTGCCACGCCAACTTTTTAGGGGCGTTTTTTATAAAAAAACGTTTTTCGGTCAAATTTTAAAATTTTCGAAAAAAGTTTTGATGCACTATCATTGGTAGTATTAATGTGAACATTTCGTCAATAGACCATTTTAACCCACGCCCACTTTTTGGCGGCGTTTTCTTACAAAAACCATTTGTATGCCCTACCCCATAACATATGCAGGAGAAAACCTTGTCTTTTATAGAACCGCAAAATTGTTTTGTAAGCAGTCTGAAGAACTTGTTGTCACTATATCATTTTTTGTATTTTATCCACATCGTGTTTTTAGCCATGCCCCCTTCCTTACGGTTTGGCCAAAAACTATGTTTTTCTGAAAAGGGGGCGTGGCAGTGGGCGGATTTCAAAATTTTTTACACTTGTTCTGCTGGGAGCAACAAAGACCACGTGTACCAAATTTCATCATTCTAGCTCAAAATCTAAGGCCCAAAAACTGGTGACGGATGGACGGACGGACGGACAGACATGGCTAAATCGACTCAGCTATCGATTCTGAGTCAATATATATACTTTGAGGTATATATACCCTATGGGATAGGGTATAATCAATTTTATACACTACCCCATAACATATGCAGGAGAAAAACCTTGTCTTTGGTCATTTTCAATGTGTAATCCCCATCGTCTTCTAAGCCATGTCCACATTTTGGTGACATTAGTTTTACAGATGGGACGGGATAGGGTATTCAACGATCCGCACAGCGGATTGTGGCCTTCTCATATGTTTATACCCTATCCCATAGGGGGGTATATTAGTTTTGACATTAAGTTTGTAACATAGAGAAATAATTTTGATACATATACCTCAAAGTATATGGATCGATTCAGAATCGCTAGCTGAGTCGATTAAGCCATGTCTGTCTGTCCGTCCGTCCGTCCGTCTGTGTGTCACCGATTTTTGGGCCTTAAATTTTGAGCTAGAGTGTTGAAATTTGGTATATAGACTCTCTGGCCGACGAAGCGGAACAAGTGTAAACATTTTTGAAATCTGCCCACTGCCACGCCTCCTTTTAGGAAATCGTAATTCTAAGCCAAACCGTAAGGGATTTCAAAATAGTGCCTGAAGAACATATTTAGACAATCCTAATAGCTGTTTTTGTTAAACTGTTTGAACAATATGTTGCGACAATGTAATTTTGTGCTTTCCATCGCCATAAAGCCTACATTTTGAGGATATTAATTTTAAGGATGGGATGGGACAGGGTATTCAACGATCCGCACAGCGGATTGTAGCCTTCTCATATGTTCTATATTTAATCCCCATCGTGTTTTAAGCCATATCCACTTTTTGGGGATATTAGTATTACAGATGGGATGGGATAGGGTATTCAACGATCCGCTCAGCGGATTGTAGCCTTCTCATTTGTTTTTCATGTGTTTTCATGCACACCGCCCGCCCGTACCACGAAGCTACTGAGCAAAAGTTTTTGTTCTCAATGCGTCATCTGTATACAATTCATAATCTTTGCTACGACTTACTTTGGTAGTCGCTCATAGGTTTTGTCGAGGAGCTCGTAGAAGCAATCCTTAGTTATATCATCTTTTTCCTCCGTCGGAGCATGAGCGCATAAGGTTTATGTTGGCGAATTTGGCATTGATGCGGATTGTTACGATGCGTTCGCTAATGTCTTGGAAACAAAAGACTTCTTGCCTAAGTCTGGCACTTATAACAAATCCGAATAGTCGCTGTTTCTGCTCACTATAACACGGTTCATAGTATATGTCACAGTTTTTATACCCTATCCCATAGGGGTATATTAGTTTTGACATTAAGTTTGTAACATAGAGAAATAATTCCGATACATTTACCTCAAAGTATATGGATCGGCTCAGAATCGCTAGCTGAGTCGATTAAGCCATGTCTGTCTATCTGTCCGTCCGTCTGTGTGTCACCGATTTTTGGGCCTTAAATTTTGAGCAAAAGTGTTAAAATTTGGTATATAGACTCTCTGGCCGACGAAGCAAAACAAGTGTAAAAACTTTTGAAATCCTGCCACTGCCACGCACCTTTTTAGAAATACGTAGTTTTAAGACTAACCTTAAGGAATTTTAAAAAAGTGTCTGAGCAGCATATTTAGGAAATCATAATATCTAAGTTTTTTGCCACGCCCACTTTCTGGGGGCATTTTTAGTAAAAAAAGGCTTTTTGTCCAAATTAGAACAATTATAACACTTTCCAAAAAAACGTTTCATGCAAATTCTTCCGTAATGGAGATATAAACATTATCCATAGATCATTTTCACCTACGCCCACATTTTGGGGGCGTTTTCTTATAAAAACCATTTGTATACCCCATCCCAAGGCAACAAAACAAAAGGTTTTGATAAACTGTCTGAACAATAGCTATGTTGCGACAATGTCATTTTCTGTATTTCGTAGCCATTATGCCTACGTTTTGAGGATATTAATTTTAAGGATGGGATGGGATAGGGTATTCAACGATCCGCATAGTGGATTGTAGCCTTCTCATATGTTTACTTAATAAAATGCTGCGACGTCGAAACAATTCTGAATATACTTTTAAGTTCTCTTGTCGTATGATCGAAGTCTGTGGACATACGGCAAAACAATATTAAACCCAAAAAAAAACATATGAGAAGGCTACAATCCGCTGTGCGGATCGTTGAATACCCTATCCCATCCTATCCATAAAACTAAAATCCCCAAAAAAGGGGGCATGGCTAAAAACACGATGTAGATAAAATAGAAAAAATGATATAGTGACAACAAGTTCTTCAGACTGCTTACAAAACAATTTTGCGGTTCTATAAAAGACAAGGTTTTCTCCTGCATATGTTATGGGGTAGTGTATAAAAATGGTTTTTATATAAAAACGCCCCCAAAAAGTGGGCGTGGGTTGAAATAGTATACAGACGAAACGTTCATATTAATAATGTTAATGATTCTGCATCAACATTTTTTTTCGAAAAATTTAAAATTTGACCGAAAACAGTTTTTAATTGAAAACGCCCCCAAAAAGTGGGCGTGGCAAAAAACTTTATATGAACGAAATATAGATATTAATATTGTATAAATATGTTGTTCAGAATTTTTTTTAAAATTCCTTACGGTTTGGTCAAAAACTGAGTTTTTCTTAAAAGGGGGCGTGGCAGTGGGCGGATTTCAAAAATTTTTACACTTGTTCTGTAGGCAGAGACGAGGATCCTATATACCAAATTTTATTATCCTAGCTCAAAATTTAAGACCTAAAAATCGGTGACGTACAGACGGACGGACGGACGGACGGACGGACAGACAGACATGGCTTAATCGACTCAGCTAGCGATTCTGAGTCGATCCATATACTTTGAGGTATATGTAGCAAAATTATTTCTCTATGTTACAAACTAAGTATCAAAACTAATATACCCCCCTATGGGATAGGGTATAAACATATGAGAAGGCTACAATCCGTTTGCGGATCGTTGAATACCCTATCCCTTTAAATCCTTTAAATTAATATCCTCAAAATATAGGCCTTATGGCAATGACAAACAGAAAATGACATTATCACAATATATTGCTCAGACAGTTTCTCAAAATCTTTTGTGGTTCGACAAAAAAACAACGTATTTCTATTGCTAATGCCTTGGGATGGGGTATACAAATGGTTTTTGTAAGAAAACGCCCCCAAAATGTGGGCGTAGGTGAAAATGATCTATGGACAAAATGTTTATATTACCATTGCGGAAGTATTTGCATCAATTTTTTTTTCGAAAGTTTTAAAATTTGGACAAAAAAAGGTTTTTTACTAAAAACGCCCCCAAAAAGTGGGCGTGGCAAAAAACTTTGTATGGACGAAATATAGATATTAGGATTGTCTAAATATGTTGCTTACGGTTTGGCTTAAAACTACGTTTTTTCTAAAAGTGGGCGTGGCAGTGGGCGGATTTTAAAAATGTTTACACTTGTTCTGGTGACTCGGCCAAGGATCCTATATACCAAATTTCATTATCCTAGCTCAAAATTTAAGGCCCAAAAATCGGTGACGAACAGACAGACGGACGGACGGACACACGGACGGACGGACAGACAGACATGGCTAATTCGACTCAGCTAGCGATTCTGAGTTGATCCATATACTTTGAGGTATATGTAGCTAAATTATTTCTCTATGTTACAAACTAAGTATCAAAACTAATATACCCCTATGGGCTAGGGTATAAAAATGCCTTCAGAATGTTTGCATACAACAAAAGACAAATGTATAAGGTGTTCAATAAAATTAGTCCATGGCATCTCCTATTTATATACCTAATATTAAGAGCTTTATTGTAACATAAACGTAGTTGAATTTGTCCATACGTGACCATGCAATGCTCCTCAAGCCGTTTAGGCTGGGGAGACCATTATGGACAGACGGACCGACATACCGATGAACCGACTAACCGACGTACGGAATTCCAAAAACCACTTTTTCGGGCTCCGCTATCATCGTAATTTTAAAATCAATCAAAATCTCGAGGTCGAAAATTTTCACGAAAACAATATCTTTCTCGCCGGAAGAGAAAGAAAGATACGAAGTTTGAGGCTGGAGAGACCATTACGGACAGACGGATTTATGAACGGAGCGCACAGTTGCTGTTAGTTAGTATCAATGTGAATGGGTATGTTTTTACTAGGAATAGATGTATATTTTTCTCTATACTAGAAAATGTACAAAAAACTATGGTAATATAGTGAACTGATTTTCGGAATGCATTTTAAGTTCGTATACTATTACCTTTAAAGTTTATTTTTAAATTGGATATTCACTGTAATGGTAATTTAGCAGATAAATGATTCTGATTGTATGGTTAACGATAACATTTATGCTATAAAATGTTAAATTTATATACCCACTATATAGCATTAATTTATATTTTTAATATATTTGAATACAAAGTCTGTTGAAAATGAAAAAAAACCCTTAATTTATCGATTGCCTTGCTATGCCTCCCCACCATTTTTAAATCCTGCGGGGAATTCAAAAGTTAGTATTAAGGAACTAGTACTTTAGCTTTTTTAAAACTAAAATCAAAGAACATCCGGTCTTGGGTTTGCACTTTGATGTTAATATTTATAAATAAAATACTTTATCTGACACAATATCCAGTGACAGTATATTACTTACCATTACTATCAAAAGGTTGTTGAACCATTTTGTTTTCTTCTAATTTTGTAAACTATTTATAAAATAATTATATGATAACGGATTTGAATTGATAATTTTTTTTTTGCTTAGCTAACCAACTACTCGATCAACAAACGAACTCGACAAGACCCGTCTTAAAACTAATTGGACATGAAGCTTTGAGTTTTATTCTTAGTCTAAGCGCAGCACATATTTTATTGATGAAGCTTTGAGTTTTATTCTTAGTCTAAGCGCAGCACATATTTTATTGATTTTTGTTCAACGTCAAGTCCGTTAAAAAATAAAAAAGAGGTTTTTTGTTTGAATCACTATTACTGTTACTAAAAACACATTAAACAAAATATATGAATTAATGTAAATAATTTGTAGGCACATAAACAAATGAGCAACTGCAATTGACGTCTTTTTTATTACTAACATTCCAATTGACCTGCAAACAACTGTTGTACCTTGCTGGAGTGTGAAAATCAATGAATGCTTACGAAGTCATGTCAAGCCATAGAAATTCTCAAAAATCGATAACAAGATTTTCCAGTGGAAACAAAAGATTACACAATTTAAAATTCATTGCATTATAAGTTTAGGTAATAAATAAGCTATGCTGTTGTCTCTAGAGTACTATTTTCAGAATTCTAGCAATAACAAAATAAGAATTTTTTATTCTTAATTTAATTACAATGATTTTAATTCCTTCGAACATCTATGGCAGCAGCACCATATTCTAGCCTTGAGGATGAAAGGAAATCAGATGTCTAGAATAAAACCATCTTAACAAACAATTTGACTTGAAACTTGTCAGTTTTATGTGCATAGCTCCGTATAATGATGAGTTCTTTATAGTTCGATTTAATAAAGAAGTTTTGGGTTACGTGTGAGGTTGGGTGGATGCATATCCAAATACTTTGAGGTATATGTAGCTAAATTATTTCTCTATGTTACAAACTATGTATCAAAACTAATATACCCCTATGGGATAGGGTATACAAATTTAGATACATTGTTTGTAACATAGAGAAATAATTTAGCTACATATACCTTAAAGTATATGGGTCGACTCAGAATCGAAAACTGAGTCGATTTAGCCATGTCTGTCCGTCCGTCCGTACGTCTCCAATTTTTGAGCTAGAATGGTCTTTGTTGCTCCCAGCAGCACATTTTTAAAAATTTTTGAAATCCGCCGACTGCCACGCACCCTTTTCAGAAAAACGTAGTTTTTGGCCAAACCGTAAGCAATTTTGTGTCTGAGAAGGGTAGTTAGACAATCGTAATATCTATATATGGTTCACATAAAGTTTTTTGCCACGCCCACTTTTTTTGGAGCGTTTTTAATAAAAAACGTTTTACGGTCAAATTTTAAAAATTTCGAAAAAAAATTTTGATGCAGAATAATTAGTAATATTAATATAAACATTTTTGGGGGCGTTTTTATATAAAAACCTTTTTATACCCTATCCCATAGGGGTATATTAGTTTTGATACATAGTTTGTAACATAGAGAAATAATTTTGCTACATATACCTCAAAGTATATGGATCGACTCAGAATCGCTAGCTGAGTCGATTAAGCCATGTCTGTCTGTCCGTCCGTCCGTCCGTCCGTCCGTCCGTCTGTACGTCACCGATTTTTAGGCCTTAAATTTTGAGCTAGGATAATGAAATTTGGTATATAGGATCCTCGTCTCTGCCTACAGAACAAGTGTAAACATTTTTGAAATCCGCCCACTGCCACGCCCCCTTTTAAGAAAAACTCAGTTTTTGACCAAACCGTAAGGAATTTTAAAAAAGTTTCTGAACAACATATTTAGACAATATTAATATCTATATTACGTCCATATAAAGTTTTTTGCCACGCCCACTTTTTGGGGGCGTTTTCAATAAAAAACTGTTTTCGGTCAAATTTTAAATTTTTCGAAAAAAATTTTGATGCAGAATCATTAACATTATTAATATGAACATTTCTTCTATATACCATTTTAACCCACGCCCACTTTTTGGGGGCGTTTTTATATAAAAACCATTTTTATACACTACCCCATAACATATGCAAGAGAAAACCTTGTCTTTTGTAGAACCGTTAAAGTGTTTTGTAAGCAGTCTGAAGAATTTGTTGTCACTATATCATTTTTTCTATTTATCCACATCGTGTTTTTAGCCATGTCCCCTTTTTTGGGTATTTTAGTTTTATGGATAGCATGGGATAGGGTATTCAACGATCCGCACAGCGGATTGTAGCCTTCTCATATGTTTTATACACTATCCCATAACATATGCAGGAGAAAAACCTTGTCTTTTGTAGAACAGTATTTGTTGTTGTGTTATTGTCATTTTCTATATTTAATCCCCATCGTGTTTTGAGCCATGTCCACATTTTTGGGATATTAGTTTTACAAATGGGATGGGATAGGGTATACAACGATCCGCACAGCGGATTGTAGCCCTCTCATATGTTTTTTGCAATCTTTTATGAAAACGTCACAATTGGTTTGTTACTAGTTAACCGAGGCGGTCCTTCTTTTTATACCCTATCCCATAGGGGTACATTAGTTTTGATACATAGTTTGTAACATAGAGAAATAATTTAGCTATATATACCTCAAAGTATATGGATCGACTCAGAATCGATAGCTGAGTCGATTTAGCCATGTCTGTCCGTCCGTACGTCACCAGTTTTTGGGCCTTAAATTGTGAGCTCGAAGGATAAAATTTGGTAAACGTGCTCTTTGTTGCTCCCAGCAGAACAAGTGTAAAAAAATTTGAAATCCGTCTACTGACACGCCTTTTTATACCCTATCCCATAGGGGTATATTAGTTTTGATACATAGTTTGTAACATAGAGAAATAATTTAGCTACATATACCTCAAAGTATATGGATCGACTCAGAATCGATAGCTGAGTTGATTTAGCCATGTCTGTCCGTCCGTCCGTCCGTCCGTCCGTCCGTACGTCACCAGTTTTTGGGCCTTAAATTTTGAGCTAGAAGAATGAAATTTGGTACACGTGCTCTTTGTTGCTCCCAGCAGAACAAGTGTAAAAATTTTTGAAATCCGCCCACTGCCACGCCCCCTTTTTAGAAAAACGTATTTTTTGGCCAAACCATAAGGAATTTTGAAAAACTTTCTGAACAACATATTTAGACAATCTGAATATCTGTATTTCGTTCATATAAAGTTTTTTTGCCACGCCCACTTTTTGTGGGCGTTTTTAATAAAAAACGTTTTTCGGTCAAATTTTAAAATTTTCTAAAAATGTTTTGATGCAGAATCATTAGTAATATAAATATGAACATTTCGTCAATAGACCATTTTAACCCACGCCCACTTTTTGGGGGCGTTTTTATATAAAAACCATTTTTATACCCTACCCCATAACATAGGCAGGAGAAAACCTTGTCTTTTGTAGAACCGTAAAAGTTTTTTATAAGCAGTCTGAAGAATTTGTTGTCACCATGTCATTTTCTTTATTTTATCCACATCGTGTTTTTAGCCATGTCCACTTTTTGGGGATTTTAGTTTTACAGATAGGATGGGATAGGGTATTCAACGATCCGCACAGTGGATTGTAGCCTTCTCATATGTTTTTTTTAGAAAAACGTATTTATTTGCCAAATCATAAGGAATTTTGAAAACGTTTCTGAACATGTTTAGAGAATCTGAATATCTGCATTTCGTTTATATAAAGGTTTTTGCCACGCCCACTTTTTGGGGGCGTTTATATATAAAAAGCATTTTTTTACAATACCCCAAAATATATGCAGGAGAAAAACCTTGTCTTTTGTAGAACCGTAAAATTTGTTGTGACAATGTCATTTTCTATATTTAATCCCCATCGTGTTTTAAGCCATATCCACTTTTTGGGGATATTAGTATCACAGATGGGATTGGATAGGGTATTCAAAGATCCGCACAGCGGATTGTAGCCTTCTCATATGTTTTTGCTAGACTTCCATCTATTTCCAGAGTGAGTTCTGCTGCATAGATCATAGCAGTCTTTGACTTCCGTTAGATTTTTAGTTAGCCCTTTTGCGATAAAGAAGACGACGAGGTCAGGGATTTTATTTTTGTCAGTTGGCCAAAACGTTTGCTTTCCTTTCGAAAAAAAAAGTCCACCACATGCTTCATACAGACTTTATACCCCTATGGGATAGGTTATAAAAAAGTGTCTGAGCAATATATTTAGAGAATCTCAATATCTGTATTTCGTCCATATAAAGTTTTTTGCCACGCCCATACAAAACGCTTTTTTGTACATTTTTAAAATATTTGAAACAAACTTTTGAAGCAAGACATTGGTTATGATAGTATGAACATTTCGTTCTTAGATCATTAGACCCAGAAGTATTCTGAAACAGATTTAATACAATCAGCCGCGCCTCATGTATCCAATAATAAAGTTGACGCTTCTATACTTCAGATACAAAATAAAACCAATTTGATTCCAAATTAATCGGTTGGATTGTCTTCGACTGAGGTTACTCCTACTACTCTCAATAAATCGTCTACTTTAATTCCTTTATCGACTTCAAAATTATCCACAATTGAATCGATTTCTTTACGAAAATCGATTTTTATATCACGGTTGAAACTCTTCCCAACCGGTTCTTCTATTAAATGTACTAAAATATGTGTGGGACCTACGAAAAAATTAAAATATTTTTTTTTGTTTGCAAAGACAATAAATCATTCATGAAAATGCGAACACCATATAAAATTTAATAAATTGCTTAATTAATATTCGAACCACAACGTTTGGAATTCCGACAATGATCAGCTGAGATGAACGGCGTAAGTTCATCTTAGACCATAAAGCTTTTCTCTAATGTAACCCAGAAAAGGTCTTTCTTTTTACTTTCAACTCCACCAACAGTTAATAGTGCGAAATATAGAATTGTTACATAAGCGATAAGGTGGCAAAATAATAATAAAAAAAATAATTTGTGATAAAAGTATTCATTTAAAGAATTAACAGAACGAAAACCAATTAACTCTACTTATGCGTATGCATTTGTTTCGAAGGACGACAATAACTTGTAGTAAAAAACATATGGAAGGCTACAATCCGCTGTGCGGATCGTTGAATACCCTATCCCATCCTATCTGTAAAACTAAAATCCCCAAAAAGTGGACATGGCTAAGCACACGATGTGGATAAAATAAAGAAAATGTCATGGTGACAACAAATTCATCAGACTGCTTTTACAAAACTTTTAAGGTTCTACAAAAGACAAGGTTTTCTCCTGCATATGTTATGGGGTAGTGTAATAAAAATGTTTTTTATATAAAAAAGTGGGCGTGGGTTAAAATGGTCTATTGACGAAATGCTCATATTTATATTACTAATTCTGCATCAAAAGTTTTTTAGAAAATTTTAAAATTTGACCGAAAAACGTTTTTTATTAAAAACGCCCCCAAAAAGTGGACGTGGCAAAAAACTTTATACGAACGAAATACAGATATTCAGATTGTCTAAATATGTTGTTCAGAAAGTTTTTCAAAAATCCTTATGGTTTGGCCAAAAAAAACCTTTTTTCTAAAAAGGGGGCGTGGCAGTAGGCGGATTTCAAAAATTTTTACACTTGTTCTGCTGGGAGCAACAAAGAGCACGTGTACCAAATTTCATCCTTCTAGCTCAAAATTTAAGGCCCAAAAACTGGTGACGTACGGACGGACGGACAGACATGGCTTAATCGACTCAGCTATCGATTCTGAGTCGATCCATATACTTTGAGGTATATGTAGCTAAAATATTTCTCTATGTTACAAACTATGTATCAAAACTAATATACCCCTATGGGATAGGGTATAAACATATGAGAGGCTACAATCCGCTATGCGGATCGTTGAATACCCTATCCCATCCCTTCCTTTAAATTAGTATCCTCAAAATATAGGCCTTATGGCGATGAAATACAGAAAATGACATTGTCACAATATATTGCTCAGACAGTTTCTCAAAATCTTGTGTGGTTCGACAAAAAACAACGTATTTCTATTGCTAATGCCTTGGGATGGGGTATACAAATGGTTTTTGTAAGAAAACGCCCCAAAATGTGGGCGTAGGTGTAAATGATCTATGGACAAAATGTTTATATTACCATTTCGGAAGTATTTGCATCAAAAATTTTTTCGAAAGTTTTAAAATTTGGACAAAAAGCGTTTTTTACTAAAAACGCCCCTAAAAAGTGGGCGTGGCAAAAAACTTTGTATGAACGAAATATAGATATTAGGATTGTCTAAATATGCTACTCAGACACTTTTTTGAAATTCCTTACGGTTTGGCCAAAAAAGAAGTTTTCCTAAAAAGGGGGCGTGGCAGTGGGCGGATTTCAAAAATTTTTACACTTGTTCTGGTGGCACGGACGAGGATCCTATATACCAAATTTCATTATCATAGCTCAAAATTTAAGGCCCAAAAACCGCTGACGAACAGACAGACGGACGGACGGACAGACAGACATGGCTAATTGGACTCAGCTAGCGATTCTGAGTCGATCCATATTCTTTGAGGTATATGTAGCAAAATTATTTCTCTATGTTACAAACTAAATATCAAAACTAATATACCCCCCTATGGGATAGGGTATAAACATATGAGAGGCTACAATCCGCTGTGCGGATCGTTGAATACCCTATCCCATCCCATCCTTAAAATTAATATCCTCAAAATATAGGCCTTATGGCGATGAAATACAGAAAATGACATTGTCACAATATATTGCTCAGACAGTTTATCAAAATCTTTTGTGGTTCGACAAAAAACAACGTATTTCTATTGCTAATGCCTTGGGATGGGGTATACAAATGGTTTTTGTAAAAAAAACGCCCCCAAAATGTGGGCGTAGGTGAAAATGATCTATGGACAAAATGTTTATATTACCATTACGGAAGTATTTGCATCAAAATTTTTTTCGAAAGTTTTAAAATTTGGACAAAAAACGTATTTTACTAAAAACGCCACTAAAAAGTGGGCGTGGCAAAAAACTTTGTATGGACGAAATATAGATATTAGGATTGTCTACATATGCTGCTCATGCACTTTTTTGAAATTCCTTACGGTTTGGCTTAAAACTACGTTTTTCTAAAAGGGGGGCGTGGCAGTGGGCGGATTTCAAAAATGTTTACACTTGTTCTGCTTCGTCGGCCAGAGAGTCTATATACCAAATTTAAACCCTCTAGCTCAAAATTTAAGGCCCAAAAATCGGTGACACACAGACGGACGGACGGACGGACAGACGGACGGACAGACAGACATGGCTTAATCGACTCAGCTAGCGATTCTGAATCGATCCATATACTTTGAGGTATATATATCGAAATTATTTCTCTATGTTACAAACTTAATGTCAAAACTAATATACCCCCCTATGGGATAGGGTATAAAAAGGGGGCGTGGCAGTAAGCGGATTTCAAAAAATTTTTTTTTTATAGGCAAAGAAGAAGGGAAGAACATCGGCTTTTCAGCAAGAAGAAAAAAGAGCAAGAAAAGCGCGCGATCGAGGATATAGAGAGGTGCCACTACAGGAACGATGTTCGCAAGTTTTACCAAAGTGTAAAACGTCAAAGCCAAAGATACAAGGCTCGAACAGAATCCTGTCGAGATGAACAAGAAAATATTGTAGTTGAGACACAGTCGATGCTGAGGATATGGAAGAACCACTTCTGCAGACTGTTAAACGGCGATGACGAACAACATTCCGCTGTCAGGCAAAACGAACCATTCAATATTGGCAACGACAGCGAAGACTGCCGACCTGAGTGAAGTGAGGAAAGCAATATCTAAACTCAAGCTTAATAAGGCTGCCGGAAATGACGGCCTTCCCGCTGAGCTCTATAAGGCCGGCGGAGATGACTTGGTAAGTAACATCCACCAACTCATAAGCCAAATCTGGTCGGATGAAAATATGCCTGAAGAATGGAACCTCAGCATCGTTTGCCCGATCCACAAAAAAGGAGACCCTCTGAACTGCGCCAACTACAGAGGCATAAGTCTCCTCAACATCGCCTACAAGATCCTATCTGCCGTAATATGTGAACGCCTGAAACCGTTTACCAACAACCTGATTGGCCCTTATCAGTGTGGTTTTAGGCCAGGAAAGTCCACAACCGATCAAATTTTCACACTTCGGCAGATCCTGGAAAAAACTCAAGAAGTCCAAATCGATACCCACCACCTATTCATCGATTTCAAAGCCGCATATGACAGCATTTATAGAGACGAACTGTACAGAGCCATGTCTAGTTTTGGTATACCGCCCAAGCTCGTCCGTTTGTGTAGGATGACGATAGAGAATTCTCGCTGCTCCATCAGGGTCGGAAACGACCTTACCGACACATTCGATACCAAAAAAGGATTTAGGCAAGGCGATGCGCTGTCATGTGACTTCTTTAATCTGATTCTTGAGAGAATTGTGCAAAACTCCAAAGCCAACACCAGAGGCACAATTTTCCAAAAGTCGGTGCAACTACTAGCACACGCTGACGATATTGACATCATTGGTAGGACTCAACGTGATGTCATAGCCACGTTTGCTAGTATAGAGAAGGAAGCGGCGAAAATGGGTTTAGCAGTAAATGAGGGTAAGTCTAAGTATATGCTGTCATCACGAAAGGACTCACAACATCGACGAATTGGACAGAACGTCACCATTGACAGATATAACTTTGAGGTAGTACGGGACTTTGTCTACCTCGGCTCCGCTATTAGCTCTGACAACAACATCTCGTCAGAAATTAAACGAAGAATTACACTTGCCAACCGCTGTTTCTTCGGGCTTAGAAGGCAATTTAGTAGTAAAGCCCTCACTCGAACTACTAAGGAAACCCTATATAAGACCCAGATCATCCCAGTCCTGCTCTACGGCGCTGAAGCATGGACCGCATCAAAAGCGGATGAAGAAATCCTTGGTAGATTCGAGAGGAAAATTCTTCGAAAAATCTTCGGTCCCGTTTGCGTTGACGGGCTATGGAGACGAAGATTCAACCAAGAACTATACGAGCTGTACAGCGACATGCCGCTGGTCAAAAAACTCCGCATTGGACGTTTAAGATGGCTAGGACATGTAGAACGAATGGACACCAATACTCCGGCTCGCAGAGTCTTCGATTCCCAGCCAGACGTCGGACGCAGTAGAGGAAGACCTCGCCTTAAGTGGCGCGCACAAGTGGAAACCGACCTCAACCAACTTGGAGTGAGCAACTTGAGGCAGTTAGCTAAGGACCTGGCTAATTGGAGAGGCATGTTGGTTGAGGCCTAGGTTCATTCCGGACTGTAGCGCCACTTAAGTAAGTAAGTAAGTTTCTTAAAAAAACCATTTGTATACCCCATCCCAAGGCATTAGCAATAGAAACCCGTTGTTTTTTGTCGAACCACAAAAGATTTCGATAAACTGTCTGAGCAATATATTGTGACAATGTCATTTTCTGTATTTCATCGCCATAAGGCCTATATTTTGAGGATATTAATTTAAAGGATGGGATGGGATAGGGTATTCAACGATCCGCATAGCGGATTGTAGCCTCTCATATGTTTATACCCTATCCCATAGGGGGGTATATTAGTTTTGATACATAATTTGTAACATAGAGAAATAATTTTGCTACATATACCTCAAAGTATATGGATCGACTCAGAATCGCTAGCTGAGTTGAATTAGCCATGTCTGTCTGTCCGTCCGTCCGTCCGTCCGTCTGTCTGTTCGTCACCGATTGTTGGGCCTTAAATTTTGAGCTAGGATAATGAAATTTGGTATATAGGATCCTTGGCCGAGTCACCAGAACAAGTGTAAAAAATTTTAAAATCCGCCCACTACCACGCCCCCTTTTAGAAAAAACGTAGTTTTTGGCCAAACCGTAAGGAATTTCAAAAAAGTGTCTGAGCAACATATTTAGACAATCTTAATATCTATATTTCGTCTATACAAAGTTTTTTGCCACGCCCACTTTTTGGGGGCGTTTTTAGTAAAAAAAGTTTTTTGTCCAAATTTTGAAACTTTCGAAAAAAAATTTGATGCAAATACTTCCGCAAAGGTTATATAAACATTTTGTCCATAGATTATTTTCACCTACGCCCACATTTTGGGGGCGTTTTCTTACAAAAACCATTTGTATACCCCATCCCAAGGCATTAGCAATAGAAATACGTTTTTTTTTTGTCGAACCACAAACGATTTTGAGAAACTGTCTGAGCAATATATTGTGACAATGTCATATTCTGTATTTCATCGCAATAAGGCCTATATTTTGAGGATATTAATTTAAAGGATGGGATGGGATAGGGTATTCAACGATCCGCATAGCGAATTGTAGCCTCTCATATGTTTATACCCTATCCCATAGGGGGGTATATTAGTTTTGACATTAAGTTTGTAACATAGAGAAATAATTTCGATACATATACCTCAAAGTATATGGATCGATTCAGAATCGCTAGCTGAGTCGATTAAGCCATGTCTGTCTGTCCGTCCGTCCGTCTGTGTGTCACCGATTTTTGGACCTTAAATTTTGAGCTAGAGTGTTGAAATTTGGTATATAGACTCTCTGGCGGACGAAGCAGAACAAGTGTAAAATTTTTTGAAATCCGCCCACTGCCACGCCCCCTTTTAGAAAAACGTAGTTTAAAGCCAAACCATAAGGAATTTCAAAAAAGTGTCTGAGCAGCATATTTAGACAATCCTAATATCTATATTTCGTTCATACAAAGTTTTTTGCCACGCCCACTTTTTGGGGGCATTTTTAGTAAAAAACGCTTTTTGTCCAAATTTTAAGACTTTCGAAAAAATTTTTGATGCAAATACTTTCGCAATGGTAATATAAACATTTTGTCAATAGATCACTTTCACCTGCGCCCACATTTTGGGGGCGTTTTCTTACAAAAACCATTTGTATACCCCATCCCAAGGCATTACCAATAGAAATACGTTGGTTTTTGTCGAACCACAAAAGATTTTGATAAACTGTCTGAGCAATTTATTGTGACAATGTCATTTTCTGTATTTCATCGCCATAAGGCCTATATTTTGAGAATATTAATTTTAAGGATGGGATGGGATAGGGTATTCAACGATCCGCACAGCGGGTTGTAGCCTCTCATATGTTTATACCCTATCCCATAGGGGGGTATATTAGTTTTGATACATAGTTTGTAACATAGAGAAATAATTCTGCTACATATACCTCAAAGTATATGGATCGACTCAGAATCGCTAGCTGAGTCGAATTAGCCATGTCTGTCTGTCCGTCCGTCCGTCCGTCCGTCCGTGTGTCCGTCCGTCCGTCTGTCTGTTCGTCACCGATTTTGGGGCCTTAAATTTTGAGCTAGGATAATGAAATTTGGTAGATAGGATCCTTGGCCGAGTCACCAGAACAAGTGTAAAAATTTTTGAAATCCGCCCACTGCCACGCCCCCTTTTTAGGAAAACTTATTTTTTGGCCAAAAAGTAAGGAATTTCAAAAAAATGTCTTAGTAGCATATTTAGACAATCCTAATATCTGTATTTCGTTCATACAAAGTTTTTTGCCACGCCCACTTTTTGGGGGCGTTTTTTTAAAAAAAAACATGAAGGGACGTACTAAAAAAGTAAGTTCAGCTGTTGACAGAAGGGCAATATTTCGAGAAGCATCAAATTCTCACCAGTCTGAAGCAAAAATAAAATCAAATTTAGCAATAACAGCAAGTGTATCAACAGTAAAACGTGTTATTAAGAGTCCAAATCACCTAAAAAGATTGAAACTTAAAAAAAACATATGAGAGGCTACAATCCGCTATGCGAATCGTTGAATACCCTATCCCATCCCATCCTTTAAATTAATATCCTCAAAATATAGGCCTTATGGCGATGAAATACAGAAAATGACATTGTCACAATATATTGCTCAGACAGTTTATCAAAATCTTTTGTGGTTCGACAAAAAACAACGTATTTCTATTGCTAATGCCTTGGGATGGGGTATACAAATGATTTTTGTAAGAAAACGCCCCGAAAATGTGGGCGTAGGTGAAAATGATCTATAGACAAAATGTTTATATTACCATTGCGGAAGTATTTGCATCAAAATTTTTTTCGAAAGTTTTAAAATTTGGACGAAAAGCGTTTTTTGCTAAAAACGCCCCCAAAAAGTGGGCGTGGCAAAAAACTTTGTATGGACGAAATATAGATATTAGGATTGTCTAAATAACCTGCTCAGACACTTTTTCGAAATTCCTTACGGTTTGGCCAAAAAATAAGTTTTTCTAAAAAGGGGGCGTGGCAGTGGGCGGATTTCAAAAATTTTTACACTTGTTCTGGTGACTCGGACAAGGATCCTATATACCAAATTTCATTATCCTAGCTCAAAATTTAAGGCCCAAAAATCGGTGACGAACAGACAGACGGACGGACGGACGGACGGACGGACGGACGGACGGACGGACAGACAGACATGGCTAATTCGACTCAGCTAGCGATTCTGTGTCGATCCATATACTTTGAGGTATATGTAGCAAAATTATTTCTCTATGTTACAAACTAAGTATCAAAACTAATATACCCCCCTATGGGATAGGGTATAAAAACATATGAGAAGGCTACAATCCGCTGTGCGGATCGTTGAATACCCTATCCCATCCTATCCATAAAACTAAAATCCCAAAAAAAAGTGGGCATGGCTAAAAATACGAACGCCCACTTTTTGGGGGCGTTTTTATATAAAAACCAATTTTATACACTACCCCATAACATATGCAGGAGAAAACCTTGTTATACCCTATCCCATAGGGGTATATTAGTTTTGATACTTAGTTTGTAACATAGAGAAATAATTTCGATACATATACCTCAAAGTATATGGATCGATTTAGAATCGCTAACTGAGTCGATTAAGCAATGTCTGCCTGTCCGTCCGTCCGTCCGTCCGTCTGTGTGTCACCGATTTTTGGGCCTTAAATTTTGAGCTAGAGTGTTGAAATTTGGTTTATAGACTCTCTGGCAGACGAAGCAGACCAAGTGTAAAAATTTTTGAAATCTGCCTACTGCCACGCCCCCTCTTAGGAAATCGTAGTTTTAAGCCAAACCGTAAGGAATTTTAAAATAGCGTCTGAGGAACATATTTAGGCAATCCTAATAGCTGTATTTCGTCCGTACAAAGTTTTCTGCCACGCCCACTTTTTGGGGGCGTTTTTAGTAAAAACGCTTTTTGTCCAAATTTTAAAACTTTCGAAAAAACTTTTGATGCAAATACTTCCGTAATGATAAAATAAACATTTTGTCTATATATCATTTTCACCTTTTTGCCTACACCCACTTTTTGGGGGCGTTTTCTTACAAAAACCATTTGTATACCCCATCCCGAGGCATATGCAATAGAAAAACGTTGCTTTTTGTCGAACCACAAACGTTTTTGATAAACTGTCTGAACAATATGTTGCGACAATGTCATTTTCTGTATTTCATCGCCATAAAGCCTACATTTTGAGGATATTAATTATACCCTATCCCATAGGGGTATATTAGTTTTGATACTTAGTTTGTAACATAGAGAAATAATTTTGCTACATATACCTCAAAGTATATGGATCGACTCAGAATCGCTAGCTGAGTCGATTAAGCCATGTCTGTCTGTCCGTCCGTCCGTCCGTCCGTCTGTACGTCACCGATTTTTAGGCCTTACATTTTGGGCTAGGACAATGAAATTTGGTATATAGGATCCTCGTCTCTGCCTACAGAACAAGTGTAAACATTTTTGAAATCCGCCCACTGCCACGCCCCTTTTAAGAAAAACTCAGTTTTTGACCAAACCGTAAGGAATTTTAAAAAAGTTTCTGAACAACATATTTAGACAATATTAATATCTATATTTCGTCCATATAAAGTTTTTTGCCACGCCCACTTTTTGGGGGCGTTTTCAATTAAAAACTGTTTTCGGTCAAATTTTAAATTTTTCAAAAAAATTTTGATGCAGAATCATTAACATTATTAATATGAACATTTCGTCTATATACCATTTTAACCCACGCCCACTTTTTGGGGGCGTTTTTATATAAAAACCATTTTTATACACTACCCCATGACATATGCAGGAGAAAACCTTGTCTTTTGTAGAACCGTAAAATTGTTTTGTAAGCAGTCTGAAGAATTTGTTGTCACTATATCATTTTTTCTATTTTATCCACATCGTGTTTTTAGCCATGCCCCCTTTTTTGGGGATTTTAGTTTTATGGATAGGATGGGATAGGGTATTCAACGATCCGCACAGCGGATTGTAGCCTTCTCATATGTTTATACCCTATCCCAAAGGGGGGTATATTAGTTTTGATACTTAGTTTGTAACATAGAGAAATAATTTTGCTACATATACCTCAAAGTATATGGATCGACTCAGAATCACTAGCTGAGTCGAATTAGCCATGTCTGTCTGTCCGTCCGTCTGTCTGTTCGTCAGCGGTTTTTGGGCCTTAAATTTTTAGCTAGGATAATGAAATTTGGTATATAGGATCCTCGTCCATGCCACCAGAACAAGTGTAAAAATTTTTGAAATCCGCCCACTGCCACGCCCCCTTTTTAGGAAAACTTATTTTTTGGCCAAACCGTAAGGAATTTCAAAAAAGTGTCTGAATAGCATATTTAGACAATTTTAATATCTATATTTCGTTCATACAAAGTTTTTTGCCACGCCCACTTTTTGGGGGCGTTTTTAGTAAAAAACGCTTTTTGTCCAAATTTTAAAACTTTCGAAAAAAAATTTTGATGCAAATACTTCCGAAATGGTAATATAAACATTTTGTCCATAGATCATTTTCACCTACGCCCACATTTTGGGGCGTTTTCTTATAAAAACCATTTGTATACCCCATCCCAAGGCATTAGCAATAGAAATACGTTGTTTTTGTCGAACCACACAAGATTTTGAGAAACTGTCTGAGCAATATATTGTGACAATGTCATTTTCTGTATTTCATCGCCATAAGGCCTATATTTTGAGGATATTTATTTAAAGGATGGGATGGGATAGGGTATTCAACGATCCGCATAGCGGATTGTAGCCTCTCATATGTTTTGAAACTTTTTTACATACATAGTCAATATTTGCTTTTAAATTAAGTTTTTCATCAATCACGACACCAAGATATTTTAATTCATTAACCAATTCTATGTTTTCGCCATCCACATTCACATAAAGAGCGTCACTAGAATTTATGCTCATATATTTTGTCTTTATACCCTATCCCATAGGGGTATATTAGTTTTGATACATAGTTTGTAACATAAAGAAATAATTTTGCAAATTTGACCAAAAAACGTTTTTTATTAAATTATGGGGTGTTAGCAACCGAGTAATATCCATTCAAAAACTTTTGAAATTATTTGAAGAAGTGAAATAGGCCTGTAAGATTTGATTTCATTCGGTGATTTTCCTGGTTTTAGAACCATAATCACGTCCGCGACTTTCCAGTGTCTTGGTATGTAATCTAATCTGATTGCTGCATTTATAATAAATAGAAGCTTAGTTAATGCTTTCCGAGGCAACATTGTAAGAAGTTCTCCTGTAATCAGGTCATAACCCGGAGCTTTTTTAGACTTTAGTTTCTGTATTTCCCGTTTAAGCTCGGCAATACTTGCATATCTTTCTATATTATTATCGGTTGTACTCTCAAATATATCAATGTTTTCATTTTGTGCTGGAATATCAAATGGCTTAAATGTTTCCTCAAGATGTGGGGCAAAAACGTCAGCATTTTCCTTATCGCTTTTTGCCCAATCGTCTTGAGTTACCCTAATTGACGGCACAGCGATTTTTGGCCGTTTTATGACTCTAATTGCTTTCCAGAGCAAATAATTCCATTCCTTTCCAGCGGTTATCCCGATGGTTGGGTGTTGTAGAACGAGGGTAGACTCTGATTGGCGTTAACTTGGCAATGCCCAGTGTTGCAACTTTGACTACACATCAAATGTGCTTATCTTTACCTCCAAGTGGTAACCATCGGATACTGGTCTCATCCAACCGGATTTGACTTGCTAAACGATAAGTGCGAGTGTTGATAACACGACGAAAAACAGCAACACTATAAACACCCTGGTGAGAATGGCACGGATGAATACCCGGCCTGCTGTCCCAGGCGAACCTAGATGAGCTGCTCTGACATATTCGGACAACAGGTTGTCTAGGAATTTCAAGGGTTAGTCAGGCCCCTTGAACAGAGATGGTGGCGGATGAACCGAAAGGCCAACGGCAGCGCTCAATCCCGTAGTGGATACTGATGGCCCCGTGTCCTAGGGGTATCTAATAAATTGGAACTGGCCCTCCAGGTTGGGGGTTGTGCTTTGGGTTAACTACCCACCCACGGAAAAAACTGTTGTTACGAAGCAACCAATAGCCTCGGAAAGGACTGATTTTATTGTTGACGACCCTGCAAAACGAAAAAAGGACAACGACGTTCGTATCTGCACCTGGAATGTGAGAACATTAAACAGGAGAGGTGCAGGCGAACAACTAGCGGAAGCCCTAAACTGCTACAAAGCAGACATTACTGCCATCCAGGAAATACGATGGGATGGGCCGGGCAAAAAGAGGATGAAAAACTGTGACATATACTACGGACCGTGTTATAGTGAGCAGAAACAGCGACTATTCGGATGCGGATTTGTTATAAGTGCCAGACTTAGGCAAGAAGTCTTATGTTTCCAAGACATTAGCGAACGCATAGTAACAATCCGCATCAAGGCCAAATTCGCCAACATAAGCCTTATATGCGCTCACGCTCCGACGGAAGAAAAAGATGATATAGCTAAGGATTGCTTCTACGAGCTCCTCGACAAAACCTATGAGCGACTACCGAAGTACGATGTTAAAATCGTGCTGGGAGATTTTAACGCAAAGGTAGGAAGAGAAGACATCTTTAGAAGTATTGTCGGAAAACATAGCCTACACGACAACACGTCTGGTAACGGACTTAGGCTAATTGATTTCGCTACGGAACGAAATGCCACTATAGCCAGCACACGGTTTCCTCACCTCGATATCCATAAGGGGACATGGCGGTCTCCAGATCAACGAACGGTCAACCAAATTGATCACATTGCGATAGATAAGAGGCACGCATCCAGTATTTTGGATGTCCGAACATTCCGAGGAGCTAACATCGACTCGGATCACTACCTTGTAGCAGCCAAGGTAAGAATGCGGATATCCACCACGCCACAACAATCCAGAAATACTGTGAAAAAATTTAATGTCGGAAGACTGCAATCGCAAGAGACCGCCAAGACCTTCGCACAACGCGTATCCCTTAACCTCTCGATCAACACCATACCACCAGCATCGAATGTCGAAGAGCAATGGCAACGATGCCAACAGGCCATTAGATCAGCCGCAACTGATGTGCTAGGTTTCTCACGCCCACCAGCAAGAAACCCCTGGTTTGATAAGGAATGCCGACAGATGCTCGCAGCCAAGAACGAGGCCTACAAGGCTAAGCTGCAGGTGAAGACGAGAGCTGCCATTGAGCTCTATAGGCAAAGAAGAAGGGAAGAACATCGGCTTTTCAGCAAGAAGAAAAAAGAGCAAGAAAAGCGCGCGATCGAGGATATAGAGAGGTGCCACTCCAGGAACGATGTTCGCAAGTTTTACCAAAGTGTAAAACGTCAAAGCCAAGGATACAAGGCTCGAACAGAATCCTGTCGAGATGAACAAGGAAATATTGTAGTTGAGACACAGTCGATGCTGAGGATATGGAAGAACCACTTCTGCAGACTGTTAAACGGCGATGACGAACAACATTCCGCTGTCAGGCAGAACGAACCATTCAATATTGGCAACGACAGCGAAAACTGCCAACCACCCGACCTGAGTGAAGTGAGGATAGCAATATCTAAACTCAAGCTTAATAAGGCTGCCGGAAATGACGGCCTTCCCGCTGAGCTCTATAAGGCCGGCGGAGATGACTTGGTAAGTAACATCCACCAACTCATAAGCCAAATCTGGTCGGATGAAAATATGCCTGAAGAATGGAACCTCAGCATCGTTTGCCCGATCCACAAAAAAGGAGACCCTCTGAACTGCGCCAACTACAGAGGCATAAGTCTCCTCAACATCGCCTACAAGATCCTATCTGCCGTAATATGTGAACGCCTGAAACCGTTTACCAACAACCTGATTGGCCCTTATCAGTGTGGTTTTAGGCCAGGAAAGTCCACAACCGATCAAATTTTCACACTTCGGCAGATCCTGGAAAAAACTCAAGAAGTCCAAATCGATACCCACCACCTATTCATCGATTTCAAAGCCGCATATGACAGCATTTATAGAGACGAACTGTACAGAGCCATGTATAGTTTTGGTATACCGCCCAAACTCGTCCGTTTGTGTAGGATGACGATAGAGAATTCTCGCTGCTCCATCAGGGTCGGAAACGACCTCACCGACACATTCGATACCAAAAAAGGATTTAGGCAAGGCGATGCGCTGTCATGTGACTTCTTTAATCTGATTCTTGAGAGAATTGTGCAAAACTCCAAAGCCAACACAAGAGGCACAATCTTCCAAAAGTCGGTGCAACTACTAGCATACGCTGACGATATTGACATCATTGGTGGGACTCAACGTGATGTCATAGCCACGTTTGCTGGTATAGAGAAGGAAGCGGCGAAAATGGGTTTAGCAGTGAATGAGGGTAAGACTAAGTATATGCTGTCATCACGAAAGGACTCACAACATCGACGAATTGGACAGAACGTCACCATTGACAGATATAACTTTGAGGTAGTACGGGACTTTGTCTACCTCGGCTCCGCTATTAGCTCTGACAACAACATCTCGTCAGAAATTAAACGAAGAATTACTCTTGCCAACCGCTGTTTCTTCGGGCTAAGAAGGCAATTTAGTAGTAAAGCCCTCACTCGAACTACTAAGGAGACCCTATATAAGACCCTGATCATCCCAGTCCTGCTCTACGGCGCTGAAGCATGGACCGTGTCAAAAGCGGATGAAGAAATCCTTGGTAGATTCGAGAGGAAAATTCTTCGAAAAATCTTCGGTCCCGTTTGCGTTGACGGGCTATGGAGACGAAGATTCAACCAAGAACTATACGAGCTGTGCAGCGACATGCCCCTGGTCAAAGGGCTCCGCATTGGACGTTTAGGATGGCTGGGACATGTAGAACGAATGGACACCAATACTCCGGCTCGCAGAGTCTTCGATTCCCAGCCAGACGTCGAACGCAGTAGAGGAAGACCTCGCCTTAAGTGGCGCGCACAAGTGGAAACCGACCTCAACCAACTTGGAGTGCGCAACTGGAGGCAGTTAGCTAAGGACCGGGCTAATTGGAGAGGCATGTTGGTTGAGGCCCAGGTTCATTCCGGACTGTAGCGCCACTTAAGTAAGTAAGTAGTTCCAGCGGTTAGGCTTTGCAAATAAGTTTCGGTTTTTAAAATTTTTAATCGAATTTGATAGCAAATTACTCAACCGATTGAGATGTTTTATCTTGCGGGGCACGAGTTTGGTGCCACCTTTTACGAGCTTTTCTTTTTTGTCTTACTAAATCTTGTATTTCTCGGGGGTACTTAATTTTACTATAGCTCACAATTTTGTTCTTTTGAGGAGTATTATTCCATGCTGCTTTTTGGATGGTATCGATAAAGGAGTCAACCGCGACTTCGAGTTCCAATGGGGTTCTAACCGATACACCCAGTCGGATATTATTTTCAATATCGTTTTTGAAACCTTCCCAGTTGGTTTTCCCGTTTGTTAATCTGGGTGGTTTTTCATTTATAATCAGTGACTCGCTTGTTGTTAAAATGACTGGCGAATGATCAAAAGAAAGCTCCACCTCTAGCCTTATTCGATGGATGTAGAGCATGAGGTAACCTTTAATCTTTAAGTTCGAATTACTCTTTGCGTGAGTTTCGGATATTAAACAGATGTCTATTTATTTTTCCTGCATAAGTAATTCAAGTTCTCCAAGTTTTTGCCAAAGGCCATTGGCATTCCACGTAAGAATTTTAATGTTAAAGGTGGGGTACTTCTATTGCGAATGCTTTTTTCGAGCTTAACGACCCTGTCAAAAATAAGTTTATTCGTTTTGCTTTGTTCCTCAAGTTTTGAAAGAATAATCGAAAAATACATTTGAAACTGGGTCAGGTGATATATTTTTTTTGGGCGTTATCGGATACTGTAGCTTGACCATACGTTTGTGCATTTGGTTTTGGATGTACAAGATCCGAACGGATATCTGATGGCTGCGTAGTTTGTGAACATTTAGGTTTTTCGATTATGGCCTGCTTTGTCTTCGATATATTTTTAATCGGAATTTTAGGCTTTTGCTTGTTTAAATTTAATTTCTGTGAATTAATACTATTAGATTTCGTCCGTCTTTTTTGCAACTCTTTAGCTACTTCGCAGCCGCGATAATTTGCGGATGATTGCCTTAACAATTAGTGCAGAAAGCAGGAGTTTTCTTATCTGATATACAATACCGTCAGATGATTTCCGGCACATTTTACACACCGCGGTTCTTTTTGACAATAGCTTTGCGTATGATTGTATCCTTTGTAGCGCTTGCACTGGGGAACTAGTTTGGAATCCTTACGCATAGGCTCTATTTTTACAACAATATTAAGTATTGTTTTGATTTCGTAAATTTTGTTCAAACTTTCTGTTCTATCGAAAGTGAATATAAATAAAGGAAGAGCGCGTTTTATCACATTTCCTTCGCCATCTTTTTGTTTTTGGTCTCGCTTGACAATGTTAACGGCACCTATGACTTGATATAGCCTGTTTTTCAGATCGTTTACAATGTGATCCTTTAAGCACGACGCATGTAACCCTCTAGCTACAACGCGTAAAGGTCTTTCAGATTTAATTTCAAAGTAATACCATTCTATTTTATCGGTATTAAGCTTGCGAGATAACAGACGGTAACTTTCAGGGTCTTTAACGCATACTTTCAGTGTATTTTTTCTGTGCGAAGTTACTTGATAGTCCGATAATGCAACTTGTTAAAGTCGTCAATACCGATCACATTAATTGGCGGTGGGGAACGTTGTTTTAGCTGTTTCGCTTTGTTAATAATCTCTTTGTCGCGGTTTATTAATTCAGGAGAAGATACAGTTTTCTTCTTTTTTACTGGTCTTTTCTTTAAGATCCAGTCAGTTTCGCGACTGAGTTCTTCTTCATCCGTGTGGTATTCCGAATTCACGGGGCCGTTTGAACTTGGTTTTTGGCTCATTAGGTATTTTAAATGAACCCTTCAGAGTCATATTTTCTTCCATTAGATGGAGAATTTCCTTACGAAGCTCTTCGCAGAGCAGTTCGATATTGTTAAGCCTTGTTCGAAGAACGTCATTTTCTTCCTTTAGGCTCTTATTTTTCTTTGAGTCTCGTTTTTCGTGGGCCGACACTTCTGGTGTATAATATATTTTTTTGAGATCCAGATGTAGGTGACCTCGTTACCCTTGAACTTTTCCCGAAAGGGTTACACATTTGCAATAATTGGCTCTCCCCAGAATCCGTAGATTTTCCAGTGGATTTTCCAGTGAAACTGAATTGCCACCTTGGGTATTAAATCTTTTTGTTGTGCTCATTACATTTTTGTTGTTTGTATACGCTTTACACTCGGTATACGGGGAGTGGATTTTAGTCGCCTTCTACGACAGGCCTTCGGGTATATTCTGACCCCTAACCTGAAGGGGGATAAATCATCCATGTTAACACAAGGAGCATAAAACTTAAAATCCACAAAACGATCTTGCATTCCACTATTTCGGCACTTTCATTTACACAACTTTCTTTTTTCGCTTCGTAAAAGCTTGCAGCAATGCACATGCACTGCTCGTTGCTAGATCGCTCGCCAAAAGGAAATTGAACTATCGTGTTCTTTTTCAATCATCTTCGTAGCTTGCACCAATGCACAGCACTGCACGTCGCTAGATCGCACGCTCATAGAAAATCGAACTACTTATCGAGTTTCATTTTAATCATTTTCGTAAAAGCTACGCACAGTCAAGCATTCTTTCATTTCATACATTATTATTTCGTCCACATCGCCACACTCATCACAACTATTCGTCGTTGCCGGAGAAGGTGCTGCATCCATTGTATGAAGAAAGAAAGCTTCGAATCGCAGCCAGCAGAATATATTCCACATTAGTATTCTTCGGAAATAACTAACTTGTCGTTAATGAAATAGTAATAAATCAAATTAAACGAGTGGTGGGTGCACGACTGGGTCGTACGCAACTTTCTCTTTCACAGCGAGTTGGGTGTTAGATCAAATAGTACGCATTTTGATTATTAATGCTTAAAATGATATGAATAATGTTGAAATGTGATTATACGAACGTTTACTACGAAATTTGAAGGAATCGGTGTCTATGGGAATAATAATGATTTTTTGTTACTGGCCAAAACTGAAAATTCCGTTTAGTGATAGTTAGGCTAAAACTAATTATGTGGAATTGCTTCAAGCTGTAATAGTAGTATATATATTAAATTTCATTCAATTTGACATAATAGTTTGCGAGAAATTATCAATTTTCCTTATATGGCCTAAATGACAAAATCCGTTATATGGATTTTCTCGAAAAAAACTGGGTATGCAGTTTTGTTGGAACTAATATGGTTATAGTATATATAAAGTTTAATCAAAATCGTTAGAGCCGTTTTCGAGAAATTTGAGGTTATGTGTAATTTTTATATGGCAGGTACCCTTATTAACATGGCTAAAAGCAAACAAAAAAAATGGCCTAGAATTATGACTAAAATAAGCTTGGATACGAAGTTTGAAGAAAATCGGTCTAGCCGTTTGGGCTGGGGAGACCATCACGGACAGACGGACCGACGGACCGACGCGACGGACCGATGGACGGAATTCCAAAAACCACTTTTTTAGGCTCCGCTATCATCGTAATGTTAGAATCAATCAAAATCTCGAGGTCGAAAATTTTCACGAAAACAATATCTTTCTCTTTGTAAGAGAAAGTTAAAAATGATTATAACTATTAGTCGTTATCTCATCATTCACCAACCATCAATATAAAATATTGGCGAATACGTGATTTAACGTTTTGGTATAATTGTTCGCCGTGGGAATTAGTTCGTCGTTGGATTTTGGTTTGCTCGACTATTGCCGCTATTACACATTCTTTCGAATAGAATTTTCCGTTTAGCTTTTGTAAGCTTAATTTCAGTGGCTGTCGCATCGGGTTCAAATTCAATTTTGAATTTAAATTGAATAAATAATTTAGTTCAATATGACAAATGAGGATAGTACCACAACCATTGAAGAATTAAAACAGCTGCGCTCATCAACCAAGGGCAATATTAGCAGAATTAAAAGTATTGTCGATTCAAAGGGAAGTTCTCTTTCTCCAACAGAATTGGAATGTCGTTTGGGTATTGTGGAGTCATAATTCAAGCAACTTCTTGCATACCAAACCCAGATAGAACGAATAATACCAACTGAAAAAAGTCTTGGAGATTTAGACGATTTGTATATTTTCACAAAAACAAAAATTCTTTCTCTTTTGGGAACAAATAGGCGCCTCAGCGTTGCAGAGGCATCATTTTCCATTCCACATTCGGCTAATCATTTAACAAAGCTAAGGCTACCTCGATTTAATAGGAAATATTCCGAATACATTGATAAAAATAGAAAAGTGCAATCACTTACTGACATGCTTAACTGATAAAGCATTAGGAACCATAAAAACTTTTCAAGTCACTGAGGAGAAATATCCCAATGCTATAGCCAGACTCAAGGATAAATATGACAACGATTGTCTTATTTTTATAGAGTATATCTCGGAATTGTTCGAGTTACCCAGGATTACTAAATCGTCTGCGAGTTCGTTGCAAGGTTTAGTTGACAACATTTCTGCTCTCTACAATTCGCTAAAATCAATAGACTCTTTTGAAAATATTTGTAACGCAATCATCATATATGTCGCTATGTCCAAACTCGATTCCGAAAGCCAGTCAAAATGGGAAGAACAACTAGATTATAGCACCCTTCCTAAGTGGGAAGACTGCGCTAATGTCCTGAACAAACGCTGCCAATACCTTGAAGCGAGGGAAAGCAAACAGCATCGATCGGAACCACTTCAAAAAGGATTGAATAGACCACATCATAGCCATCGCTCTCAAACCTCACTGTCTATGAGTCAGCGCTGTTGTATTTTTTGCCGTGATTCCAGCCATTCCATACCAAGTTTTTCAACTTTCATTTCACTCTCTATTAAGGATCGATTCCTTAATAGAGAGTCCATCAACATAAATGCAAGAGCTGTAGACAACCGCACCACAGTCTCTTACACAGGACACAGGACACAAGCATACGAAGGCATGGGAAGAAGCGAGGAAGGTTCATCATCACATGGTGACGATAGAAGAGGAGAGCTGTCATCGTTAGCAGCAGTCCACGCAGCAGTTGAAAGCAGAAGAGTAACAAAAACTCAAGTAATTTTAGCAACAGGTTTGATTCTTATGCAGTATTCGTCTGGTAGCTTTCAAATTGGTAGGGTTCTTTTCGACTCAGGCTCGCAGATAAATCTTGTGAATGAAAGATTCGCAAACAGTCGTCAGCTTAGAAAATAAAAGAAAACTGTTAGCATCGCTGGGATCGGGGTAACTGAAACGAAGATCAATTGTTAAACACAGACAACCATCCGCTCGGGGTATAATAACTTTGAGTTGTCATTGAATTACTAGTGGATCTGTTGACGAACCTGGCAACATCGTTCCTACCATTGAATAGATCGAAATGTATCATCGTGAATTTACCTAGACTAAGTTTGTGCTTGCCATTAAGGTTTGCAATATCGAACAATTTCTTTTAAAGTTAAACTCTAAAGCGTGCACAACCCTTTAAAATTAAGCATCCAAACTAAACGTAAGAAATTCTTAATAGTATAACTAATAGATATACTTTGTAAAATAAATATCTCACTGTAGGAAATTTTAGCAAACACTGTAAATAATACAACATTTTGAAACAAAATAAAGTTTGCTCAAAATTCGGAAAACAGATATTTAATTCATTCAACAAACTAAAATTTCGTTTATCTGAAATAAACAAGATCACTGATCAATGTTAGAGACGCCGTAAACGCACTATCTTCGCATAAAGTCAAAACCCGAGCTGTCAGCGAAGCACGAGCAAACCCAAGTATATCGCCACGATTGGAAATCAAAGTGAGTATCATTTGAGTCAGTTTTTGCCCTTTGCCTTTAAGAAAACCAGTCAATGCAACGTTCTCCGCCGCAATCAGTCTCCCCTGGCGATTTAGTCTCCAAAATGAATAAAGCATTACATCCTTCACCTGATATTCATTGTCAACCAGCAATGCCTCCGCCCATTCCACCAAGCACCAAGCACCTCTTCCAGCAGATACATCGTCAGCTCAAGCTTCACCTAACCAAATATCTTCGCAACCTGTTCAAGGAGCTCTGCAACCCCCACACAATCTTCAATCCATTCACGATTCCTGAAGACTCAAAAGGCATTATCGATAGCTTCGAAAATGTCGTCACGCAAGAAAATATCTCTTCGGATTAAGCGCTTGGAAGAAGAACGGCTATTGGGAGAGAGATACTTAGCTAAAAAATATCAAATTCTCGAAGAAATGACATCTGATGATGACGACGACGAAGTCAATGATGATGAACAGCCTGTAACCTCAAAAAACACGTGGAAAATTGGCTAAAGAGGCAAAATGGACAGGGAAATCCAACGCTTAAAGTAGATTTACCAAACAACAGCATGCTTAATAATACATACCTGGATTGGCATAAATCCACAACCACAACATAATAACACTTCATTGCATGCCTCGAACGAAAAAAACTACACCAGTTAACGAAAATAATAACTTTTCAGTGCGGCGGGAAGTTTTAGACGAATTTCAAGAAGAACCTAGATTGACACAGCGCCAAATGGCTGCTCGACATTCTACACCGAAAGATCTTCCAAATTTTAATGGAGATCCTGAGGACTGGACTATATTCATAAGCTGCTGCCAAAGTAGTACAAGAATGTGTGGGTTTTCGGATGAGGAAAATTTGATACGTCTTCGAGCAAGCCTTAAAGGAAAAGCTATGGATGCTATACGCTATCGCCTGTCACAACCAGGGCAATAGCAAAATATAATTGCCACATTGCAAATGATGTTCGGTCGCCCTGAAATAAACACATTGATTAGTAAACTTAAGAATGATCCACCACCCAAGGCAGAGAAATTAGCTTCACTTGTTAAATACTCACTGGACGTTCAAAATATTTGTGCAACAAAGGAAGTGAGCGGTTGTTCTTTGCACTTTGTAAAGTAAATGTAAGAACAAACGGTTCTCCGGTGGCTTGCGCTATGATTCATCACGAACAGTTCTGTTTGAGCGGATGTCAAAATAGACGTCAAATATTAACGAGTTCATTTGCCGCCAACCATTTGAAAAATACCAGCCCAAGCCACCGGAACGCTGCTAAAAAATAATAAGCAGGAAAACAATATGTAAGAAATCACTAAAATGTAAATTTCAGAGAATAAACGAACATTACGACGTACAACGTCACAATCGTACGAGGCGTATGAAAGTTTATTTCGCAGCAAGGGCCACGGATCTTAAATTCAATTAAACAACCCGATTTTACTACAGGAATTGGTAGAGAAGTTACCCCCTACGATTCGTCTTAACTGGTCCATCTATAAGCAGACACTCACTGAGATTAATATTTCTCACTTCAGCTCATGGATGAGCTGCTCTGACATATTCGGACAACAGGTTGTCTAGGAATTTCAAGGGTTAGTCAGGCCCCTTGAACAGAGATGGTGGCGGATGAACCGAAAGGCCAACGGCAGCGCTCAATCCCGTAGTGGATACTGATGGCCCCGTGTCCTAGGGGTATCTAATAAATTGGAACTGGCCCTCCAGGTTGGGGGTTGTGCTTTGGGTTAACTACCCACCCACAGAAAAAAAACATAGTTACGAAGCAACCAATAGCCTCGGAAAGGACTGATTTTATTGTTGACGACCCTGCTAAACGAAAAAAGGACAACGACGTTCGTATCTGCACCTGGAATGTGAGAACATTAAACAGGAGAGGTGCAGGCGAACAACTAGCGGAAGCACTAAACTGCTACAAAGCAGACATTACTGCCATCCAGGAAATACGATGGGATGGGCCGGGCAAAAAGAGGATGAAAAACTGTGACATATACTACGGACCGTGTTATAGTGAGCAGAAACAGCGACTATTCGGATGCGGATTTGTTATAAGTGCCAGACTTAGGCAAGAAGTCTTATGTTTCCAAGACATTAGCGAACGCATAGTAACAATCCGCATCAAGGCCAAATTCGCCAACATAAGCCTTATATGCGCTCACGCTCCGACGGAAGAAAAAGATGATACAACTAAGGATTGCTTCTACGAGCTCCTCGACAAAACCTATGAGCGACTACCGAAGTACGATGTTAAAATCGTGCTGGGAGATTTTAACGCAAAGGTAGGAAGAGAAGACATCTTTAGAAGTATTGTCGGAAAACATAGCCTACACGACAACACGTCTGGTAACGGACTTAGGCTAATTGATTTCGCTACGGAACGAAATGCCACTATAGCCAGCACACGGTTTCCTCACCTCGATATCCATAAGGGGACATGGCGGTCTCCAGATCAACGAACGGTCAACCAAATTGATCACATTGCGATAGATAAGAGGCACGCATCCAGTATTTTGGATGTCCGAACATTCCGAGGAGCTAACATCGACTCGGATCACTACCTTGTAGCAGCCAAGGTAAGAATGCGGATATCCACCACGCCACAACAATCCAGAAATACTGTGAAAAAATTTAATGTCGGAAGACTGCAATCGCAAGAGACCGCCAAGACCTTCGCACAACGCGTATCCCTTAACCTCTCGATTAACACCATACCACCAGCATCGAATGTCGAAGAGCAATGGCAACGATGCCAACAGGCCATTAGATCAGCCGCAACTGATGTGCTAGGTTTCTCGCGCCCACCAGCGAGAAACCCCTGGTTTGATGAGGAATGCCGACAGATGCTCGCAGCCAAGAACGAGGCCTACAAGGCTAAGCTGCAGGTGAAGACGAGAGCTGCCATTGAGCTCTATAGGCAAAGAAGAAGGGAAGAACATCGGCTTTTCAGCAAGAAGAAAAAAGAGCAAGAAAAGCGCGCGATCGAGGATATAGAGAGGTGCCACTCCAGGAACGATGTTCGCAAGTTTTACCAAAGTGTAAAACGTCAAAGCCAAGGATACAAGGCTCGAACAGAATCCTGTCGAGATGAACAAGGAAATATTGTAGTTGAGACACAGTCGATGCTGAGGATATGGAAGAACCACTTCTGCAGACTGTTAAACGGCGATGACGAACAACATTCCGCTGTCAGGCAGAACGAACCATTCAATATTGGCAACGACAGCGAAGACTGCCAACCACCCGACCTGAGTGAAGTGAGGATAGCAATATCTAAACTCAAGCTTAATAAGGCTGCCGGAAATGACGGCCTTCCCGCTGAGCTCTATAAGGCCGGCGGAGATGACTTGGTAAGTAACATCCACCAACTCATAAGCCAAATCTGGTCGGATGAAAATATGCCTGAAGAATGGAACCTCAGCATCGTTTGCCCGATCCACAAAAAAGGAGACCCTCTGAACTGCGCCAACTACAGAGGCATAAGTCTCCTCAACATCGCCTACAAGATCCTATCTGCCGTAATATGTGAACGCCTGAAACCGTTTACCAACAACCTGATTGGCCCTTATCAGTGTGGTTTTAGGCCAGGAAAGTCCACAACCGATCAAATTTTCACACTTCGGCAGATCCTGGAAAAAACTCAAGAAGTCCAAATCGATACCCACCACCTATTCATCGATTTCAAAGCCGCATATGACAGCATTTATAGAGACGAACTGTATAGAGCCATGTCTAGTTTTGGTATACCGCCCAAACTCGTCCGTTTGTGTAGGATGACGATGGAGAATTCTCGCTGCTCCATCAGGGTCGGAAACGACCTCACCGACACATTCGATACCAAAAAAGGATTTAGGCAAGGCGATGCGCTGTCATGTGACTTCTTTAATCTGATTCTTGAGAGAATTGTGCAAAACTCCAAAGCCAACACCAGAGGCACAATTTTCCAAAAGTCGGTGCAACTATTAGCATACGCTGACGATATTGACATCATTGGCAGGACTCAACGTGATGTCATAGCCACGTTTGCTAGTATAGAGAAGGAAGCGGCGAAAATGGGTTTAGCAGTAAATGAGGGTAAGACTAAGTTTATGCTGTCATCACGAAAGGACTCACAACATCGACGAATTGGACAGAACGTCACCATTGACAGATATAACTTTGAGGTAGTACGGGACTTTGTCTACCTCGGCTCCGCTATTAGCTCTGACAACAACATCTCGTCAGAAATTAAACGAAGAATTACTCTTGCCAACCGCTGTTTCTTCGGGCTAAGAAGGCAATTTAGTAGTAAAGCCCTCACTCGAACTACTAAGGAAACCCTATATAAGACCCTGATCATCCCAGTCCTGCTCTACGGCGCTGAAGCATGGACTGTATCAAAAGCGGATGAAGAAATCCTTGGTAGATTCGAGAGGAAAATTCTTCGAAAAATCTTCGGTCCCGTTTGCGTTGACGGGCTATGGAGACGAAGATTCAACCAAGAACTATACGAGCTGTACAGCGACATGCCCCTGGTCAAAAAACTCCGCATTGGACGTTTAAGATGGCTAGGACATGTAGAACGAATGGACACCAATACTCCGGCTCGCAGAGTCTTCGATTCCCAGCCAGACGTCGGACGCAGTAGAGGAAGACCTCGCCTTAAGTGGCGCGCACAAGTGGAAACCGACCTCAACCAACTTGGAGTGCGCAACTGGAGGCAGTTAGCTAAGGACCGGGCTAATTGGAGAGGCATGTTGGTTGAGGCCCAGGTTCATTCCGGACTGTAGCGCCACTTAAGTAAGTAAGTAAGTTCAGCTCATGGTTGTTTGAAATGATGTGTTGTTTTCTAATCCCTTTTTAGAAGAAAAGAAATTAGAACAAAGATCACGACAAGAACGATAATTTCTGAACATTCATAATGATCTAACAAATGTAAAGTATGCGATCAAAACTGTTCTTCTGTCGATAAATGCGAATTATTTCTCAGTTACAAGGTACCGCAGCGATGGTTAGTTGTAAAAGCAAAACAACTTTGTCGTACGTGTCTTCGTCCTAGTTGTCAACTAGAGTCCGATCTTACAAATCACGAGATTGCTGACCAATTTCATCACTCTCAAGCTAATAAACCTTGTGTTATTAATTATCGTAACTTTTCAAGGTGGAGAAAATTACTCAATACAATGGCAAGAGTTTATCTGTTTATTGACTGGTCTATACACCGAAATAGTGTCCTTCAGTACCAACATTTCTTGAATAAGGCTGAACGTTTCTTGTGGAAGCAGGCACAGAAAGAGATATTTGGCGAAGAGATACATATACTATATGCAGCTAGTTTAGAGGCAGCCAACTTACCAAAGACAAGTGTACTCTAACGGGTGATTTTTTAGCTGGTTTGGTTTTGGCAACACTGGTTTTGACAGCTGACGTGTGTTTAGTACCTTGTGTCACTGTCAAACAGCTTCAGTTTGGTTTGCAATTTAACCATGGATCGTCCTACAAATGAACAACGCTTGCAAATTATTGAATTTTACTATCAAAATTCGTGCTCGGTTCGAAATGTTCATCGCGCGCTGCTTCCATTTTATGATCGGCATTCTCGACCTTCTGAGCAGTCTATTCGGAAGATTGTGACCAAATTTCACACCAAATTTACTTTGTTGGACATTAAACCACCAACACGTTTACGTACTGTGCGTAGTGAAGAAAATATTACGGCCGTATCAGCTAGTGTGACAGAAGACCGCGAAATGTCGATTCGGCGCCGTTCCCAGCAGTTAGGCCTTTGTTACAGCACTACGTGGAAAATTTTGCGGAAGGATTTGGGCGTAAAGCCTTTTAAGATACAGCTGGTGCAAGAACTAAAGCCAGCCGACCTACCACAACGCCGAATTTTTGGTGAATGGGCTCTTGGAAAGCTGGCCGAGTATCCGCTTTTTTATCGAAAAATTGTGTTCAGCGATGAGGCTCAATTTTGGTTGAATGGGTACGTAAATAAGCAAAATTGCCGCATTCGGAGTGAAGATCAGCCAGAAGCATTGCAACAGCTACCAATGCATCCCGAAAAAGCCACTGTTTGGTGCGGTTTATGGGCCGGCGGCATTATTGGGCCATATTTCTTCAAAGATGATGCGAATCGCAGCGTTACTGTCAATGGTGAACGCTACCGAGCGATGATAACAAACTTTTTTTTGCCCGAAATGGAAGTTCTTGACTTGCATGATATGTGGTTTCAACAAGACGGTGCCACATGCCACACAGCACGCGAAACAATGGCGCAATTGCGAGGCGAGTTTGGTGAACAGTTAATTTCACGTTTCGGGCCGGTCAATTGGCCGCCTAGATCGTGCGATTTGACACCATTAGATTATTTTTTGTGGGGGTATGTCAAGGCTAATGTCTATAGGGACAAGCCCGCTTCGATTGACGCACTGGAAGCCAACATCCATGCATTCATTCGTGAGATACCGGCCGATATGTGTGAAAGAGTATGCCAAAATTGGACTCAGCGGATGGGCTACCTGAGACGCAGCCGCGGTCAACATTTGCATGAAATTATCTTTAAACAATAAATTTTGTGTTTTTTTTTTAAAAAAAGTTCTAAACCTCTTAAAAAATCACCCGTTATAAGTTATCGCCTTATCTAGATGAGAATGAAGTGCTTAGGATTGCTGGAAGAATAGATGCATCACAGGGGGTGAGAATTGACACCAAAAGGCCTGTTGTACTGCCAAGGGAGCACTATATTACGTATCTGATTCTCGATCATTACCATCGCACCTTCAAACATCAGTAAAACGAAATTGTAGTCAACGAAGTTCGTCAGCGATTTTACATTCCAAGTTTGCGTGTGATGGTTAAGAAGGTACAACGTCGCTGCCAAGAGTGTCGCATCAAGAACGCTAAACCATCGATTCCAATAATGGGTGAGCTGCCGCCCGCAATGCTAAAGACGTTAACAAAGACCTTTTCATACGTCGGCATAGACTATTTTGGACCAATGTCTATAACAGTGGGCCGCCATGTAGAAAAAAGATGGGGTGTGCTCTTCACCTGCTTGACGGTTAGAGCAGTTCATGTAGAGGTTGCACATTCTCTGTCTTCCAATTCTTGTATCTAGGCTTTGAAACGATTTGTCGCAAGAAGAGGTTTACCAAAACAAATCTATACAGACAACGGTAGAAATTTTCGGGGTGCTAGCCGAGAGTTGCGAGCGGCGGTTGAACGAATTGACGGTAAGAAACTGGTTGAAGGCATAGGCGAGGGAGGGGTCAAATGGTCATTCCTTCCTCCAGCGGCTCCACACATGGGTGGGTGCTGGGAACGTTTGGTACGGTCGGTGAAGCAAACGCTTGCACAAATTACGTTCACCAGAAATCCAAATGGTGAGTTGCTGCTGACAATGATGGCGGAAGTTGAGATAATTATTAACTCTTGACCATTAACATATGTTCCTGTTACAGCCGAGGATTACGAAGCTCTAACTCCAAACCATTTTTTGTTGGGTTCCTCAAGCGAGTCAAAGCCGTTTGGCGAATTAAATGACGAAGGCGTTATCATCAAACAAAACTGGGTGATGGCTGAGCAGTTTAGCAATTCCTTTTGGCGAAAATGGATTCGTGAATATTTGCCGAACCTAACCAAAAGGACTAAATGGTTCCAACCTGTAAAGCCAATTGCAGTTAAGGACGTGATCATAATTATAGATGAAAAGAACGCCAGAAATGTATGGCCAAAGGGTCGCGTTCTAGAGATCTATGCTGGTCGAGATGGCAAAATAAGAAGTGGTCTTGTTCAGACGCAGTCTGTAGTCTATGTTCGACCCGTTTCCAAATTAGCAGTATTGGATGTAGCCAGTTCTGAAGTTTTTGGTAAGCAGGACCAGCCCTCCAACTTCCTTCTTCGTTCCTCGAACAATTTCTTTTAAAGTTAAACTCTAAAGCGTGCACAACCCATTGAAATTAAGGATTCAAACTAAACGTAAGAAATTCTTAATAGTATAACTAATATATATACTTTATAAAATAAATATCTCACTGTAGGAAATTTAAGCAAACCATGTAAATAATACAACATTTTGAAACAAAATAAAGTTTGCTCAAAATTCGGAAAACGGATATTTAATTCATTCAACAGGCTCCATCAATAACAGGGTATCAGCTGGAATCAGCGCTCAATGTAACGAACTGGAATATGCCGAGGAACTTGGAGCTAGCAGATAAATACTTCAACGAATCATCAATAGACTTGCTGTTGGGTGCTGAAGCATTCTTTGATGTGCTGCAAGTAGGACAAATTAAGCTCGGCGAAGGACTTCTGACGTTGCAACAAACCTCATTGGGCTGGATTGTAACGGGCAGATACAAAACATTGATGGAGAAGGAGAATCAACGTTGCTATACCAGTTCAACAAGAGAAGACAACTTGGAGCAGTATGTCGAGAAATTCTGGGAGTTGGAGGAGGTTCAAGGACGCAAGTGTAGATGGACAGAGGAACTAAGCAGTGTGAGGAACTAAAAAGGATCCAGGCTGTTTGGGGGTATCATAAAACATTGCGTTTCGAAGGATCTTAGCACTGGAACGAAGACTGTCCAAAAACAATGCGCTTAAGTCCCAGTATTTAGCTTCTCCTACAAACCAAATCAGATGTACAATAAGTACACTAAAAGATCCATTCTTTCGCTCGCTTCGTCGCTCTTTGACCCAATGGGACTAATGAGCCCAGAAATCATTAGGGCAAAGACAATTCTTCAACGATTATGGATGCATCCATTCCACAGGGTATCGATGTAGAATGGCGACAGTTCATGGATGACCTGCATGCGCTACAAAACTTGAATGTTCCACGACACGCTTTAATAGCAGATACGTGTAAGTATCAAATCCATGGATTTGCGGATGCATCTATGCAAGCCTATGGCTGCTGTTCGTTTCGGAGAGCTACAAATTCGTCAGGCTTAGTGCAGACAAACCTTCTAGTGGCTAAATCACGAGTTGCACCAACGCGAAAAAAGCAGCTCCCTCGCCTAGAACTGTGCGCTGCACACCTCCTTTCCAAGCTATGGACGAATATCAAACATATCTTCGGAGCCACAAAACCAAATATCTATTTTTGGACAGAAGCTGCAATTGTGCTTCACTGGATTTCAACTCATTCATCCAAGTTAGGAACATTTGATGGAAATAGAGTGGCAGAAATACAGGAGGAGACCCAGGGTGCAACCTGGAGACACGTGCCAACACTTGAGAATCCAGCAGACATTGTGTCCCGAGGATGTTCGGTAGATGAGTTGAAAACCTACATTTGGTTTAAAGGTCCGAGATACTTGTATCAGAAGGAAGAAAATTGGCCGTCAGTCGTCGAACTTACCCTTTCCCCAGACGAGTTAGAGCTAGAAAAGCGAAAAGTAGTCCTTGTCTGTAGGAAAACGAAACAAAACTTTTTGTTGCCAATTTTAGAGCGCTGCAGTTCCTATAACAAAATTCTTAGAATTGTGGCATATGTTGTTCGATTTTGCAATCGCATCAAAAATAAAATAAATGTCACCAATGGTACGTTAACTCCAAAGGAATTAGATGACGCACTTTTACTTGTGGTATCTGCGGTAAAAACTAGTTGTTTTGCTGCCGAAATGGAAGCTGTGGAGAAAAACAAAGGAATAAAGGGATGTATTAAAAGGATTAATCCGTTCATCAAGAAGGCAAATAAACATTGCTTGCTACGGGTAGGTGGGCGCCTAAAGCATGCTAATCTTCCCGAGGATTGTAAGCATCCGCTTCTGCTGCCGCGAAACAACGAATTCAGCAACATTCTCGTCAGACATTTGCATCGATCGAATTACCATGCAGTAGCGAAGTCTCTAGTAGCACTGGTACGGCACAGATTTTGGATAATCAACGCCAGGGAGATTGCTAGGCAAGTTGTCCGACGATGTATCCACTGCGTCAAATATCTTCCGAAACTATAGGAGTAAGTATTGGGAAATTTGCCACAGGAGAGGTTGACATCTTCACGTCCATTTTTAGTTTGCGGAGTAGATTTTTGTGGTCCAATCAGCACATATCTGAAGATTCGTGGAAAAGTACCCTATAAATCATACGTGGCGGTATTTGTGTGCTTTTCTTCGAAAGCAGTTCATTTGGAGGCTGTGACAGATCTGTCTGCTGACGCATTCATTGCTGCTCTTAAGAGGATGATAGGTCGTACAGGTCTTCCAAGCAATATTCATTGCGATAATGCTACCAATTTCGTAGGGGCCCATTCAAAACTTCTCGAATTGCGCAATATGTTGATGAAAGAAAAAGAAACCATTTCAAAATTTTGTAGTAACACAAACATAAATTTTAATTTAAAACCCCCCAGGGCACCTCACTTTGGAGGCATTTGGGAGGCAGCCGTCAAGGTTGCCAAAGGCCATTTGTATCGCAGCGTGGGCGGAGCCAAGCTAACGTTTGAGGAATTGTCAACTGCAATTGTGGAGATCAATGCGGTGATGAATTCAAGGCCCATCACGCAGATGACATCAGATCCCAACGATTTCGAAGCACTTACCCCTGGTCATCTACTCATCGGTTCTTCTCTGAAAGCTATCCGTGAGCCAGCAACAGAAGTTCCGGACATTAGCTATATCCAGCGGTGGCGCAGGATTAATGCAGTGAAGACACACTGGCAAATATGGTCAGCTGAGTAAGTCAACGAGCTTCAGTGTCAATTGGTCATCAGAAAGCCCTAACATAGAACGTGGGAGTTTGGTCATCGTTCACGACGACAACGTTCCACCCCAAAGATGGCAGATGGGAAGGATAACCAACGTCATCCAGGACCAAGATGGAAAGGTTCGAGTTGCAGATGTGAATACAGCGAGAGGTACTATCCGACGACCCATCCGAAAACTAGCTGTGTTGCCAGTTTGAAAGGCAGATCTTTCAAAGGGGGCGGAATGTTGCAGCAGATAGTTTGTTATTTATAAACTTTTGAATCTGGCGCCTTTCTTTATATCATTCGCCATCATTATTTAATTATTCAATTGTATAATAAAGGTTTTAAAACAAAACAAAGAACAACAACAAACCTATTGTAAAACATATGAGAAGGCTACAATCAGCTGTGCGGATCGTTTAACCCTATCCCATCCCATCCTTAAAATTAATATCCCCAAAATGTGGTCTTTCTGGTCATAAAGTATTGAAAATGACGTTGTCACAACATATTGTTCAGAAGATTTATCAAGTTCTTTTATGGTTGACAAAAAACAACGGACGGACGGACAGACAGACATGGCTTAATCGACTCAGCTAGCGATTCTGAGTCGATCCATATACATACTTTGAGGTATATGTAGCTAAATTATTTCTCTATGTTACAAACTAAGTATCAAAACTAATAAACCCCTATGGGATAGGGTATAAAAATGTTGATGCAGAATCATAAGTAATATTAATATGAACATTTCGTCTATACACTATTTTAACCCACGCCCACTTTTTGGGTGCGTGTTTATATAAAAAACCAATTTTATACACTATTCACCATGACATATGCTGGAGAAAACCTTGTCTTTTGTAGAACCGTAAAAGTGTATTGTAAGCAGTCTGAAGAATTTGTTGTCACTATATCATTTTTTCTATTTTATCCACATCGTGTTTTTAGCCATGCCCCCTTTTTTGGGGATTTTAGTTTTATGGATAGGATGGGATAGGGTATTCAACGATCCGCACAGCGGATTGTAGCCTTCTCATATGTTTTTTATACCCTATCCCATAGGAGGAGTGGACAACTAGTTTCTGTCAATCAAATATTTGCCCCGGATGCCTATGTTTGATTGACCGCGACCAAAACGAAACCCGAACTACCTGAACTTTGGTGGAGAAGATTGAATACCAGAAGGAAGGAAGGAGGGCACCGCCCTTCCTCAGAAGCAGTGAGCTTTGAGGAAGGAGGAAAAGATGAACTGATAAAAAAACAACATTTTCGAAAACTATGTTGGTGGTTCCACATGCAGGGATTTCCCTTCGGGTGCCATTTTCACATTATTTTTATTCCCTATCCCATATGGGTATATTAGTTTTGATACATAGTTTGTAACATAGAGAAATAATTTAGCTACATATGCCTCAAAGTATATGGATCGACTCAGAATCGCTAGCTGAGTCGATTAAGCCATGTCTGTCCGTCCGTCCGTCCGTAAGTCACCAGTTTTTGGGCCTTCAATTTTGAGCTAGAAGGATGAAATTTGGTACACGTGGTCTTTGTTGCTCCCAGCAGAACAAGTGTAAACATTTTTGAAATCCGCCCACTGCCACGCCCCCTTTTTAGAAAAACGTAGTGTTTGGCCAAACCGTAAGGAATTTTAAAAAAGTGTCTGAGAAGCGTAGTTAGACAATCGTAATATCTATATTTCGTTCATATAAAGTTTTTTTGGGGCATTTTTAATAAAAAACTTTTACGGTCAAATTTTAAAATTTTCGAAAAAAATGTTGATGCAGAATCATTAGTAATATTTATATGAACATTTCGTCTATAGACCATTTTAACCCACGCCCACTTTTTGGGGGCGTTTCTATATAAACACCATTTTTATACACTACCCTTTAACATATGCAGGAGAAAACCTTGTCTTTTGTAGTAACGTAAAAGTGTTTTATAAGCAGTCTGAAGAAGCCTTCAGAGCCTTCTCATATGTTTTTTTTGTGGAACCATAAAAGATTAAGATAAACCGTCTCAACAAGATGTGGTGGGAATAATATTTTCTATATTTCATCCTCATTCAGTTTTTAGCCACAACCACTTTTTTGGGATATTGATTTTAAAGATGGGATGGGATAGGGTATTCAACGATCAGCACAGCGGATTGTAGCCTTATCATATGTTTATACCCTATCCCATAGGGGTATATTAGTTTTGCTACATAGTTTGTAACATAGAGAAATAATTTAGCTACATATGCCTCAAAGTATATGGATCGACTCAGAATCGCTAGCTGAGTCGATTTAGCCATGTCTGTCTGTCCGTCCGTCCGTCCGTCCGTACTTCACCAGTTTTTGGGCCTTAAATGTTGAGCTAGAATTATGAAATTTGGTACACGTGCTCTCCCAGCAGAACAAGTGTAAAAATTTTTGAAATCCGCATACTGCCACGCCCCCTTTTAAGAAAACCGTATTTTTTGGCCAAACCATAGGGAATTTTGAAAAAGTGTCTGAAAAACGTAGTTAGACAATCGTAATGTCTATATTTCGTTCATATGAGGTTTTTTGCCACGCCCACTTTTTAGGGGCGTTTTTAATAAAAAACGTTTTACGGTCAAATTTTAAAATTTTCAAAAAAAAAAATTGATGCAGAATAATTAGTAATATTAATATTAACATTTCGTTAATAGATCATTTAAGCCCACGCCCACTTTTTGGGGGCGTTTTCTTACAAAAACCATTCGTATACCCTACCCCATAGCATATGCAGGAGGAAAACGACGTGTTTTGTCAAACAACAAAATATTCTGATAAACTGTTTGAACAATATATTGTTTTGACAATGACATTTTCTATATTATAGGCTAATAAAGCCCACTTTTTGGAGATATTCATTTTAAGGATGGGATGGGATAGGGTATTCAACGTTCCGCACAGCGGATTGTAGCCTTCTCATATGTTTTTTTTGTTTGTTTGGCTCTAGGCCATTGGTTTCGGTTTCGCTGGTGTTTGGACACCTTTCGCTGTCATTTTCGACCCACGCCTCTGCTGCTCCTCCGTTACTCCCTCTACTGGGTGAAATAGTTTAGTTTAGTTTATTTCATCAATTTGAATTCAATCTTTATAGACTAGATACTAAGTAATATAATTGCTGGGGGCTTTTTGATTATATAATTAAAATAAATTAAATAAAATATTAATATAATTGACATTATTATTTATAATTTTACAATAAATAAAAACGGTTAATTCTTAGGAAGCTACAGTTTTAATATTATTCAACAGATATTTTTAACTTTCTCTTACAAAGAGAAAGATATTGTTTTCGTGAAAATTTTCGACCTCGAGATTTTGATTGATTCTAACATTACGATGATAGTGGAGCCTAAAAAAGTGGTTTTTGGAATTCCGTCCGTCGGTCCGTCTGTCCGTCTGTCCGTCTGTCCGTCTGTCCGTCTGTCCGTAATGGTCTCCCCAGCCTAAACGACTAGACCGATTTTCTTCAAACTTCGTATCCAAGCTTATTTAAGTCATAATTCTAGGCCATTTTTTTTGTTTGCTTTTAGCCATGTTAATAACGGTACCTGCCATATTAAAAATTAACATAACCTCAATTTTCTCGAAAACGGCTCTAACGATTTTGATTAAACTTTATATATACTATAACCATATTAGCTCTAACAAAACTGCGTACCCAGTTTTTTCGAGAAAATCCATATAACGGATTTTGTCATTTAGGCCATATAAGGAAAATTGATAATTTCTCGCAAACTATTATGTCAAATTGAATGAAATGTAATATATATACTACTATTTCAGCTTGAAGCAATTCCACATAACTAGTTTTAGCCCAACTATCACTAAACGGAATTTTCAGTTTTGGCCAATAACGAAAAATCATTATTATTCCCATAGAAACCGATTCCTTCAAATTTCGGAGTAAACGTTCGTATAATCACATTTCGACATTATTCACATCATTTTAAGCATTAATAATCAAAATGCGTACTATTTGATCTAACACCCAACTAGCTGTGAAAGAGAAAGTTTCGTACGACCCAGTCGTGCACCCAACACTCGTTTAAATATATCTCTGGAAACTTCAAGATTAAAATCAATCTTATTGCAAATTAAATTCACTTCTCTAGTCCAACGCGTGATTGGTTCATTACGGCCATAATTTGTACGATGAAACTGCTCATAAAATTGAAATCGATAGCGTGTAGTTCTAGATGGTGCATTGACACAATTAACTAAAGTTAATAAAGGAGGGCAATTGATATGAAGTGTTACTATATCTCTTTTAAACATAACTGAAAAATAAGCCCGACGATCATAAAGAGAATGCATACCAAACAATAAACATCTACTAACGGGTGATTTTTTAGCTGGTTTGGTTTTGGCAATACTGGTTTTGACAGCTGACGTGTGTTTAGTACCTTGTGTCACTGTCAAACAGCTTCAGTTTGGTTTGCAATTTAACCATGGATCGTCTTACAAATGAACAACGCTTGCAAATTATTGAATTTTACTATCAAAATTCGTGCTCGGTTCGAAATGTTCATCGCGCGCTGCTTCCATTTTATGATCGGCATTCTCGACCTTCTGAGCAGTCTATTCGGAAGATTGTGACCAAATTTCGCACCAAATTTACTTTGTTGGACATTAAACCACCAACACGTTTACGTACTGTGCGTAGTGAAGAAAATATTGCGGCCGTATCAGCTAGTGTGACAGAAGACCGCGAAATGTCGATTCGGCGCCGTTCCCAGCAGTTAGGCCTTTGTTACCGCACTACGTGGAAAATTTTGCGGAAGGATTTGGGCGTAAAGCCTTTAAAGATACAGCTGGTGCAAGAACTAAAGCCAGCCGACCTACCACAACTCCGAATTTTTGGTGAATGGGCTCTTGGAAAGCTGGCCAGGATCCGCTTTTTTATCGAAAAATTGTGTTCAGCGATGAGGCTCATTTTTGGTTGAATGGGTACGTTAATAAGCAAAATTGCCGCATTTGGAGTGAAGATCAGCCAGAAGCATTGCAACAGCTACCAATGCATCCCGAAAAAGCCACTGTTTGGTGCGGTTTATGGGCCGGCGGCATTATTGGGCCATATTTCTTCAAAGATGATGCGAATCGCAGCGTTACTGTCAATGGTGAACGCTACCGAGCGATGAAAACAAACTTTTTTTTGCCCGAAATGGAAGTTCTTGACTTGCATGATATGTGGTTTCAACAAGACGGTGCCACATGCCACACAGCAAGCGAAACAATGGCGCAATTGCGAGGCGAGTTTGGTGAACAGTTAATTTCACGTTTCGGGTCGGTCAATTGGCCGCCTAGATCGTGCGATTTGACACCATTAGATTATTTTTTGTGGGGGTATATCAAGACTAATGTCTATAGGGACAAGCCCGCTTCGATTGACGCACTGGAAGCCAACATCCATGCATTCATTCGTGAGATACCGGCCGATATGTGTGAAAGAGTATGCCAAAATTGGACTCAGCGGATGGGCTACCTGAGACGCAGCCGCGGTCAACATTTGCATGAAATTATCTTTAAACATTAAATTGCAGGGTTCAAACTATCGATTCAAATAAATATTTCATTAATTTTTTCTATTTTTTTGTGTTTTTTTTTTAAAAAAAAGTTCTAAACCTCTTAAAAAATCACCCGTTATAATAAGAAGGCTTTGAAATCCCCTAATTAAGCTTATAAAATGCGTATCTAGTAAAATGCTTCTGAACTTTCTCAATTCTGTCAATTTAAATTGTATAATAGGGGTTCCAAACAATGCTACAATACTCAAGAACTGACCTTACCAGAGAATTGTAAACGGATATGGATCCGAGAATTCTTTAGTGTTTCTTTTTAGAAAACCAAGCATTTGATTTGCTTTGTTTATAATATAATCAAAATGTGGTAAAAAAGAAAGGTTTGTATCAAGGATTACTCCTAGATCTTTCTTCCTAGTTACACCTTCTAAACTTGTGTGATTGATATTATAATCAAACACTATGGGATTAGAATTTCGGAAACACGACAAAACTTGACACTTCGAGACATTTAACAGAAGGTGATTTTGCTTCCACCAATTATCAAGCTTTAACAGATCTTCCAAAAGAAGAAAACAGTCAGTTTGACCAGAAATCTGACGGTAAAGTTTGAGGTCATCCGCAAATAGAAGGCAGTTTGAATTTTGAAAAAACATCAGGTATATCGTTTACAAATAACAAGAACAATAATGGACCCAAATGGCTTCCTTGAGGAACACCAGATGGGACGGAAACAAATTTTGAAAGCGAACTATCAACTTTTACTATTTGTATTCTACCAGCTAAATATGATTCAAGGCATTTTAATAGAGAAGAGTGGATACCAAGAGAAGTTAGCTTGTTCAATAAGATTTGGTGGTTAACTCTGTCAAATGCCTTTGCAAAATCTGTAAAAATAACATCAGTTTGGAATCCATTTTCCATATTTGTTATGATGTCATTGCTTATTATACCCTATCCCATAGGGGTATATTAGTTTTGATACTTAGTTTGTAACATAGAGAAATAATTTTGCTACATATACCTCAAAGTATATGGATCGACTCAGAATCGCTAGCTGAGTCGATTAAGCCATGTCTGTCTGTCCGTCCGTCCGTCCGTCTGTACGTCACCGATTTTCAGGCCTTAAATTTTGAGCTAGGATAATGAAATTTGGTATATAGGATCCTCGTCTCTGCCTACAGAACAAGTGTAAAAATTTTTGAAATCCGCCCACTGCCACGCCCCCTTTTAAGAAAAACTCAGTTTTTGACCAAACCGTAAGGAATTTTAAAAAAGTTTCTGAACAACATATTTAGACAATATTTATATCTATATTTCGTCCATATAAAGTTTTTTGCCGCGCCCACTTTTTGGGGGCGTTTTCAATAAAAACTGCTTTCGGTCAAATTTTAAATTTTTCGAAAAAAATTTTGATGCAGAATCATTAACATTATTAATATGAACATTTCTTCTATATACTATTTTAACCCACGCCTACTTTTTGGGGGCGTTTTTATATAAAAACCATTTTTATACACTACCCCATAACATATGCAAGAGAAAACCTTGTCTTTTGTAGAACCGTTAAAGTGTTTTGTAAGCAGTCTGAAGAATTTGTTGTCACTATATCATTTTTAACTTTCTCTTACAAAGAGAAAGATATTGTTTTCGTGAAAATTTTCGACCTCGAGATTTTGATTGATTCTAACATTACGATGATAGCGGAGCCTAAAAAAGTGGTTTTTGGAATTCCGTCCGTCGGTCCGTCGGTCCGTCTGTCCGTGATCGTCTCCCCAGCCTAAACGGCTAGACCGATTTTCTTCAAACTTCGTATACAAGCTAGTTTTAGTCATAATTCTAGGCCATTTTTTAACTTTCTCTTACAAAGAGAAAGATATTGTTTTCGTGAAAATTTTCGACCTCGAGATTTTGATTGATTCTAACATTACGATGATAGCGGAGCCTAAAAAAGTGGTTTTTGGAATTCCGTCCGTCGGTCCGTCGGTCTGTCGGTCCGTCGGTCCGTCGGTCCGTCGGTCCGTCGGTCCGTCTGTCCGTGACGGTCTCCCCAGCCTAAACGGCTTGACCGATTTTCTTCAAACTTCGTATCCAAGCTTATTTTGGTCATAATTCTAGGCCATTTTTTTTGTTTGCTTTTAGCCATGTTAAAACTGGTACCTGTCATATAAAAATTACACATAACCTCAATTTTCTCGAAAACGGCTCTAACGATTTTGATTAAACTTTATATATACTATAACCATATTAGTTCCAACAAAACTGCATACCCAGTTTTTTCGAGAAAATCCATATAACGGATTTTGTCATTTAGGCCATATAAAGAAAATTTTTAATATCTCGCAAACTATTGTGTCAAATTGAATGAAATTTAATACATATACTACTATTACAGCTTGAAGCAATTCCACATAATTAGTTTTAGCCCAACTATAACTAAACGGAATTTTCAGTTTTGGCCAAAAACGGAAAATCATTATTTTTCACATTGACATCGACTCCTTCAAATTTTGGAGTAAAAATTCGTATAAATACATTTCGACATTATTTATATCATTTTAGCATCAATAATCAAAATGCTTATGATTAGATCTTACGCCCAACTTGCTGTGAAAGAGAAAGTTGCGTACGACCCAGTCGTGCACCCACCACTCGTTTTGTTTGCTTTTAGCCATGTTAATAATGGTACCTGCCATATAAAAATTACACATAACCTCAATTTTGTCGAAAACGGCTCTAACGATTTTGATTAAACTTTATATATACTATAACCATATAAGCTTCAACAAAACTGCATACCCAGTTTTTTCGAGAAAATCCATATAACGGATTTTGTCATTTAGGCCATATAAGGAAAATTGAGAATTTCTCGCAAACTATTATGTCAAATTGAATGAAATTCAATATATATACTAATATTACAGCTTGAAGCAATTCCACATAATTAGTTTTAGCCCAACTATCACTAAACGGAATTTTCAGTTTTGGCCAATAACGGAAAATCATTATTATTCACATTGACATCGATTTCTTCATATATCGGAGTAAACGTTCGTATAAACTCATTTCGACATTATTTATATCATTAATCAAAATGCGTACTATTTGTTTTTGTTTGCTTTTAGCCATGTTATTAACGGTACCTGCCATATAAAAATTAAACATTACCTCAATTTTCTCGAAAACGGCTCTAACGATTTTGATTAAACTTTATATATACTATAAGCATATTAGTTCCAATAAAACTGCATACCCAGTTTTTTCGAGAAAATCCATATAACGGATATTGTCATTCAGGCCATATCAAGAAAATTGTTAATTTATCGCAAACTACTATGTCAAATTGAATGAATGAATTTCATATATATATATACTACTATTAAAATTTTAAACAATTCCACATAATTAGTTTTAGCCCAACTATCACTAAACGGAATTTTCAGTTTTGGCCAATAACGAAAAACCATTATTATTCACATAGACACCGATTCTTTCAAATTTCTGAGTAAACGTTCGTATAATCACATTTCGACATTATATCATTTTAAGCATTAATAATCAAAATGCATGCTACATGATCTAACGCCTAACTCGCTGTGAAAGAGAAAGTTGCGTACGACCCAGTCGTGCACCCACCACTCGTTTCTATTTATCCACATCGTGTTTTTAGCCATGTCCCCTTTTTTGGGGATTTTAGTTTTATGGATAGGATGGGATAGGTTATTCAACGATCCGCACAGCGGATTGTAGCCTTCTCATATGTTTTATTTTTAATACCCATCGTTTTTTAAGTAATGTCCACTTTTTGGGGATATTAGTTTTACAGATGTGATTGGATAGGGTATTCAACGATCCGCATAGCGGTTTTTATACCCTATCCCATAGGGGGGTACATTAGTTTTGACATTAAGGTTGTAACATAGAGAAACAATTTCGATACATATACCTCAAAGTATATGGATCGATTCAGAATCGCTAGCTGAGTCGATTAAGCCATGTCTTTCTGTCCGTCCGTCTAACAACGCTTCTCAGATAGGAATAGGTTATTCAACGAACCGCATAGCGGATTGTAGCCCTCTCATATGTTTATACCCTATCCCAAAGGGGGGTATATTAGTTTTGACATTAAGTTTGTAACATAGAGAAATAATTTTGCAACATATACCTCAAAGTATATGGATTGACTCAGAATCGCTAGCTGAGTCGAATTAGCCATGTCTGTCTGTCCGTCCGTCCGTCCGTCCGTCTGTCTGTCTGTCTGTTCGTCACCGATTTTTGGGCCTTAAATTTTGAGCTAGGATAGTGAAATTTGGTATATAGGATCCTCGTCCGTGCCACCAGAATAAGTGTAAAAATTTTTGAAATCCGCCCTCTGCCACGCCCCCTTTTTAGAAAAACTTATTTTTTGGCCAAACCGTAAGGAATTTCAAAAAAGTGTCTGAGTAGCATATTTAGACAATCCTAATATCTATATTTCGTTCATACAAAGTTTTTTGCCACGCCCACTTTTTGGCGTTTTTAGTAAAAAACGCTTTTTGTCCAAATTTTAAAACTTTCGAAAAAAATTTTGATGCAAATACTTCCGAAATGGTAATATAAACATTTTGTCCATAGATAATTTTCACCTACGCCCACATTTTGGGGGCGTTTTCTTACAAAAACCATTTGTATACCCCATCCCAAGGCATTAGCAATAGAAATACGTTGTTTTTTGTCGAACCACACAAGATTATGAGAAACTGTCTGAGCAATATATTGTGACAATGTCATTTTCTGTATTTCTTCGCATTAAGGCCTATATTTTGAGGATATTAATTTAAAGGATGGGATGGGATAGGGTATTCAACGATCCGCATAGCGGATTGTAGCCTCTCATATGTTTTTTATATAAAAACGCCCCCAAAAAGTGGGCGTGGGTTAAAGTATTATATAGACGAAATGTTCATATTAATAATGTTAATGATTCTGCATCAAAATTTTTTTTCGAAAAATTTAAAATTTGACCGAAAACAGTTTTTAATTGAAAACGCCCCCAAAAGTGTGCGTGGCAAAAAACTTTATATGGACGAAATATAGATATTAATATTGTCTAAATATGTTGTTCAGAAACTTTTTTAAAATTCCTAACATTAACGGTTTGGTCAAAAACTGAGTTTTTCTTAAAAGGGGGCGTGGCAGTAAGCGGATTTCAAAAATTTTTACGCTTGTTCTGTAGGCAGAGACGAGGATCCTATATACCAAATTTCATTATCCTAGCTCAAAATTTAAGGCCTAAAAATCGGTGACGTACAGACGGACGGACGGACAGACAGACATGGCGTAATCGACTTAGCTAGCGATTCTGAGTCGATCCATATACTTTGAGGTATATGTAGCAAAATTATTTCCCTATGTTACAAACTAAGTATCAAAACTAATATACCCCTATGGGATAGGGTATAAACATATGGAAGGCTACAATCCGCTGTGCGGATCGTTGAATACCCTATCCCATCCTATCTGTAAAACTAAAATCCCCAAAAAGTGGACATGGTTAAAACATGATGTGGATAAAATAAAGAAAATGACATGGTGACAACAAATACTTCAGACTGCTTATAAAAAACTTATACGGTTCTACAAAAGAAAAGGTTTTCTCCTACGTATGTTATGGGGTAGTGTATAAAAATGGTTTTTGTATAAAAACGCCCCCAAAAAGTGGGCGTGGGTTAAAATCGTCTATGGACGAACTGTTCATATATATATTACTAATGATTCTGCATCAAAAGTTTTTTCGAAAATTTTAAAATTTGACCGTAAAACGTTTTTTTATTAAAACGCCCCCAAAAAGTGGGCGTGGCAAAAAACTTTATATGAACGAAATACAGATATTCAGATTGTCTAAATATGTTGTTCAGAAAGTTTTTCAAAATTCCTTATTGTTTGGGCAAAAAGGACGTTTTTCGTCGATCCATATACTTTGAGGTATATGTAGCTAAATTATTTCTCTATGTTACAAACTATGTATCAAAACTAATATACCCCTATGGGATAGGATAATAGGTGGAGTAGGTACTATTATAAAAGCTATAACAGGAAATATGGACATTGGACACGAACGATGCAATAGCGATTAATGAAGAACTAAAAATGTTAACTTGAATCAGAACATTTTAAAAAATTAAGCTAACCAGCAAATTAGTATCAATAAAAATATGATAGAGAGAGTTGATAATATTACTCGTCACATAAACGAACAAAAAAGTACAATAGAAAAGTTTTTGAAACTTAACAGTGATAATGTAAATAACGATGTCAAAACAGATCACGAAACTTTAAAACACCTTCAATATATTCACAGAATTTATTTCAATATAGAATAACTTTACAACCATTTCGTAAGCAGTTACTCTTGCTCAATTACACATTATTTCTAAACAGATATTAAGCAAAACGGAACTAGGCGAAATAAGAGTCATTTTAAGAAAACAATCGATTCATTTCTCTTCAAATGAACAAATATATGAAATTTTACGGTTACAAGCTTATTTTAATAATTCGAATATAGTATTTTGCATTGAAATTCCTATAACATCCCAAGAAACATATTCCCTCTTCCATCTTATACCTCTCCCGATCAATAAAACTATTTCCATATCAACCTACCCTTATCTTGCTATACAGGTTACTTATCCTACAGCCCCACACTCCATATATGCAAACATGCAATAATTACTTTCCCATAGGAATGAAGTTCATTCACTTTGAATGAACATGCGCATTCCATAATATCATATTGCACAGTTCCGTTCACGCGCATCTCATATTTAATTCAAAACTCCAGATTGTAAATCGCCAAATAAGCATAATGACAATAGAGATAGGTAATGTAGAATTAAAATAACGAATGTAAAATTAGTCTGCAGTTGATCGCAAATAAAGAACCTCGTTTGTTAAGAAGAAAAATTGTTTTTTTAATTAAACCTAAAAGGAATAATAAGAATAAGAATATAAGTGCCGAAGTCGGTAAGATTCCTTTAATACTTCAGGAATCCACATGAGAATGAACCGGGAAAAAACGAAATCAGGCAAATTGACGCTCGACACCAAGAAATAAATCAGTGATTAGAGTATACCAAGTCAAGTGAAAATTGACATAGGACCCAAAGAAAGTCATAAACATCAAAATTAAGAAAAACAAAACACTTAAGTTTTGGAAAAAAGAAAAAGAAAAAGGCAACGAGATGAACGAATAACTTGCAGAACGACTAACAGCGGTATTGGAAGCATTGGCTATCCAAAATACTGCACCGAGACCGAGCAGAGCGACTCATTGGATGAAAGAAATTGCACACATCAAAGAGTTCGATGTCGATAGGGAAAAATTGACACAATTCCTTACAACCGTGGAAACACACATGAACACAATAGAAGAAGCATTGAGAGGAGAGCTATGACAAGCAATACACAATGCAAAATTGTAGGAAGTGCGTTAAAATAACGCGGCAAAAAGATTTCCCCTTCACACCATTTTATGTACTCTTAGTACTCGTATTAAGCAATTATTGTCAGGAATTCTGTCAAGGGATATTAAAGATATATTTAATTTACACAACATCAAAGAAATTATATATATATATATATTGGATACGATAGTAATAATTTAGAAAAAGAAATGACAACTCAAGATAAGCGTAGTACACCACATTCGAACAATAATTATCAAAACTGTAGAAATTCAGGGAATAATAGTCAAAATTACAATAGGTCAACTACAGAGCAAAATAGATACAATAACCACTACCAACAAACGTCAGGACGATTTAAACATAATAACAATTTACAACAACACAGACATAATAATCAGCACCAACAAACGTCAGGACAATTTAGACAAAATAATAATTTTTAACAGGCACAACATAACCCCAATAATCAATACCAACAAGGACAGCCTATATTCAATCAGTCAGGACAGTTTAGAAATGCCAATCAACAACCACAACCAATGTAGCTAGGACAAATAGCTCAGTGTAATCAGATAAACACTCGCGAAGAAGAAATACACTATATTGAACCAGAGTTTTTTTTCTGATATAAGCCTCGGAGATAAAATATTTTTAGACTTGACCATTGAAGGGAAAAAGTACAAAGGTCTAGTTGACACAGGCTCAACTATGAGCATTTTAAATTCAAACAAAGTAGATCGCAGTAAATTTAGAGTATCCGAGAAATAATATGAGACTACAAACCATTAATAACAGTACAATAGAAATAATAGATAGAGTTATTACCAAAATACCAGAAGAGTTTAATTTTAATTCAAGAGGAGCCACCAGGTGCTACAAAAGGGAATTAGGGGACAAACCCTATGATATTCTTATAGGAATGGATCTGCTAAGTAAAATTGTCAAGGCAATTGATTTTGACAATAAACTACTTACATTAAAAAATATTATAAAAATTCTAATATATCCTGATAAGGCCAGAGTAGCTTTTGATTGCTTTGAACTTAAAGGAGAAGGGAGAGAAGTAGATTTAAGTCATTTGAACGAAGAAGAAAGACGAGGGATGCAAATATTGTTAAGACAATTTAAACATTTAATATATCGGGAAGATGATCAACTAACCAACACAGACTCAATAATGCATGAAATAAAAACAAAAGTCGACCAACCAATTAACGCTAAACTCTAGTCTATAGGTTGCCTCCAAAGAATGAGGACAAGGTTTGACGACAAATTAAAGAGATGCAAGAACAGGGAATAATTAGGAAATCTAACAGTAGGTATGTCTCACCTATCGTGGTAGTTGCTAAAAAAAATTGATAATTCAGAACAACAAAAATTCCGTCTTTGTGTAGACTACCGAAAGTTAAACGAGATTACGATCGATGGTAAGAACCCGCTGCCAAACATTGATGGCATATTAGACAAATTGGGACGAGCCCAATACTTTTCTTCAATTGACCACGCAAAAGGGTATCATCAAATCAAAGTTCATCTTAATGAATTAAAACGACTTTTGTAACACCCATTGGACTCTACGAGTATCTTCGAATGCCTTTCGGGTTAAAAAACGCACCGGCAACATTTCAACGACTAACGAATGAGGTACTCAGAGACTACTTGAATGAAATTTGAGTTGTCTATCTTGATGACATCCTAATTTTTATACCCTATCCCATAGGGGGTATATTAGTTTTGATACTTAGTTTGTAACATAGAGAAATAATTTTGCTACATATACCTCAAAGTATATGGATCGACTCAGAATCGCTAGCTGAGTCGATTAAGCCATGTCTGTCTGTCCGTCCGTCCGTCCGTCCGTCCGTCCGTCCGTCCGTCCGTCTGTACGTCACCGATTTTTAGGCCTTAAATTTTGAGCTAGGATAATGAAATTTGGTATATAGGATCCTCGTCTCTGCCTACAGAACAAGTGTAAAAATTTTTGAAATCCGCCCACTGCCACGCCCCCTTTTAAGAAAAACTCAGTTTTTGACCAAACCGTAAGGAATTTTAAAAAAGTTTCTGAACATCATATTTAGACAATATTAATATCTATATTTCGTCCATATAAAGTTTTTTGCCACGCCCACTTTTTGGGGGCGTTTTCAATAAAAAACTGTTTTCGGTCAAATATTAAATTTTTCGAAAAAAATTTTGATGCAGAATCATTAACATTATTAATATGAACATTTCGTCTATATACCATTTTAACCCACGCCCACTTTTTGGGGGCGTTTTTATATAAAAACCATTTTTATACACCACCCCATAACATATGCAAGAGAAAACCTTGTCTTTTGTAGAACCGTTAAAGTGTTTTGTAAGCAGTCTGAAGAATTTGTTGTCACTATATCATTTTTTCTATTTATCCACATCGTGTTTTTAGCCATGTCCCCTTTTTTGGGGATTTTAGTTTTATGGATAGGATGGGATAGGGTATTCAACGATCCGCACAGCGGATTGTAGCCTTCTCATATGTTTTCAACTAGTTTGAACGAAAACGTACAATCATTGAAACTAATTTTTGAAAAACTTGCTGAACATAATTGACGTCAGAGGGAATGAAACCCAACCCTAGTAAAATTAGATTAGAAATTTTGTCAAGGATTATTTTAAAATAGCTCACCCAATCATTAAGTTTCATAAAAAAGATCAGAAGATAAATGTCAGTGACCCCCAATATATACAAGCTTTTGAAAACCTAAAGGACAGTTAAATACTATAGGCCCAATTTATGGGGAACCACATTTAAAATCATCACCGACCATTTACCTATAAAATATTTAAATAAGAAGTATACAGGAAAGGAATTTAGCCAGAGGAACCAGCGTTGGCTTTTAAAATTGCAGGAGTATCAATACGACATTGAATATCTGAAAGGAAGAGAAAACAAAATAGCCGACTTCTTAAGCAGGATCCCAGAAGAAAATAGTAAAAGAGATACATCAGATCCGCCAGAGTCAGTAAATAACCTATCAGTCAATTTAACAGTACATTCAGAAGAAGAACAACTTCTTGACCATATTCCAATTAAAGAAACAATCGTAAATAAATATAAAACCCAGCTTATTTTAACGAACGATGTTGACCAAGAAATAGATGTTTTAGACAAAAGAAGAATAATTTACATAGACATGACTAAAACCGTAGAATACTGGACAGACGTACTGAGAACTCTTGTACTCAGAATTTAATAAAATCCAACAATTATTGATAGAATGTTTGTTATTAATAGAAAAATAAGATTCATTAAAGCTACTATGAGAGCAAAAGAAATAAGAACATTAGGAGAACTTCACAAGCAAATCTTGTTATATCACATAGAAGAGAGTATGCACAGCGGTATAGTAGAAACGTACCATACCCTAAAAAATAAAATTTACTATCCAAATATAATTAACGAAATTACAAAGATTATAAATAATTGCAAATCTTTCTTAGAAACGAAATACGAACGAAACCCTATAAAAAAACATATGAGAAGGCTACAATCCGCTGTGCGGATCGTTGAATACCCTATCCCATCCTTTCCATAAAACTAGAATCCCCAAAAAAGTGGGCATGGCTAAAAACACGATGTGGATAAAATAAAAAAAAATGATATAGTGACAACAAATTCTTCAGGCTGCTTACAAAACACTTTTACGGTTCTACAAAAGACAAGGTTTTCTCCTGTATATGTTATGGGGTAGTGTATAGAAATGGTTTTTATATAAAAACGCCCCCAAAAAGTGGGCGTGGGTTAAAATAGTATAAAGACGAAATGTTCATATTAATAATGTTAATGATTCTGCATCAAAAATTTTTTCGAAAAAATTAAAATTTGACCGAAAACAGTTTTTTATTGAAAACGCCCCCAAAAAGTGGGCGTGGCAAAAAACTTTATATGAACGAAATATAGATATTACGATTCTGTAAATATGCTGTTCAGACACTTTTTTAAAATTCTTTACGGTTTTGCCAAAAATTACGTTTTTCTAAAAAGGGGGCGTGGCAGTGGGCGGATTTCAAAAATTTTTACACTTGTTCTGGTGACTCGGACAAGGATCCTATATACCAAATTTCATTATCCTAGCTCAAAATTTAAGGCCCAAAAATCGGTGACGAACAGACAGACGGCCGGACGGACGGACAGACAGACATGGCTAATTCGACCCAGCTAGCGATTCTGAGTCGATCCATATACTTTGAGGTATATGTAGCAAAATTATTTCTCTATGTTACAAACTATGTATCAAAACTAATATACCCCCCTATGGGATAGGGTATAAACATAGATGAAATAAGCGAAACCCCTAATAGACCAACTGAAATTTTGCAAATTGACATTTATTACTTCATGAAACACCGATTCCTTACCTTGACTGACAAACTGACAAAAAAGGCACACGCATATTATCTACCAAACCGAAATTGGACAAAAAACTTATGAGAGGCTACAATCCGCTGTGCGGCTCGTTGAATACCCTATCCCATCCCACCTTAAAATTAATATCCTCAAAATATAGGCCTCATGGCGACGAAATACAGATAATGACATTGTCACAATATATTGCTCAGACAGTTTATCAAAATCTTTTGTGGTTCGACAAAAAACAACGTATTTCTATTGCTAATGCCTTGGGATGGGGCAATCAAATAGTTTTTGTAAGAAAACGCCCCCAAAATGTATGCGTAGGTGAAAATGATCTATAGACAAAATGTTTATATTACCATTGCGGAAGTATTTGCATCAAAATTTTTTTCGAAAGTTTTAAAATTTGGACGAAAAGCGTTTTTTGCTAAAAACGCCCCCAAAAAGTGGGCGTGGCAAAAAACTTTGTATGGACGAAATATAGATTTTAGGATTGTCTAAATATGCTGCTCAGACACTTTTTGAAATTCCTTACCGTTTGGTTTTTAACTACGTTTTTCTAAAAGTGGGCGTGGCAGTAGGCGGATTTCAAAAATTTTTACACTTGTTCAGCTTCGTCAGCCAAAGAGTCTATATACCAAATTTCAACACTCTAGCTCAAAATTTAAGGCCCAAAAATCGGTGACACACAGACGGACGGACGGACGGACGGAGAGACAGACATGGCTTAATCGACTCAGCTAGCGATTCTGAATCGATCCATATACTTTGAGGTATATGTATCGAAATTATTTCTCTATGTTACAAACTTAATGTCAAAACTAATATACCCCCCTATGGGATAGGGTATAAACATATGAGAAGGCTACAATCCGCTGTGCGGATCGTTGAATACCCTATCCCATCCTATCCATAAAACTAAAATCCCCAAAAAAGGGGGCATGGCTAAAAACACGATGTGGATAAAATAGAAAAAATGATATAGTGACAACAAATTCTTCAGACTGCTTACAAAACAATTTTACGGTTCTACAAGAGACAAGGTTTTCTCCTGCATATGTTACAAATGGTTTTTATATAAAACGCCCCCAAAAAGTGGGCGTGGGTTAAAATGGTATATAGACGAAATGTACATATTAATAATGTTAATGATTCTGCATCAAAATTTTTTTCGAAAAATTTAAAATTTGACCGAAAACAGTTTTTAATTGAAAACGCCCCCAAAAAGTGGGCGTGGCAAAAAACTTTATTTGGACGAAAGATAAATATTTATATTGTCTAAATATGTTGTTCAGAAACTTTTTGAAAATTCCTTACGGTTTGGTCAAAAACTGAGTTTTTCTTAAAAGGGGGCGTGGCAGAGGGCGGCTTTCAAAAATGTTTACACTTGTTCTGTAGGCATAGACGAGGATCCTATATACCAAATTTCATTATCCTAGCTCAAAATTTAAGGCCTAAAAATCGGTGACGTACAGACGGACGGACAGACAGACATGGTTTAATCGACTCAGCTAGCGATTCTGAGTCGATCCATATACTTTGAGGTATATGTAGCAAAATTATTTCTCTATGTTACAAACTAAGTATCAAAACTAATATACCCCTATGGGATAGGGTATAAAAATAGAAGTACCAGAAGAACACTTCTCAAATTCGGAAAGCCTAATAAAATAATTGTGGATAATGAATTTAAATCAGAAAATCTTAAAGAATTTCTTAATGAACAACAAGTTGACCTTCACCTTACTAAGGCTAACATTCATACAGGTAACAGTGATATCGAAAGATTTCATTCAACGCTACAGGAAAAACTAGTAACAATGAGAAATCACTCATTCAGAAATTCTATAGAGCACTTAACTATTATAATAATAGATACCATTCAACACTTAAAATGTCACCAGTAGAAGCAATGTTTGCAGACATAGCTACTCTAGTGAAACATATTAAAACAGAAAAAGTAAGAAAAGGATATAATGAAATTAGGCAGGTAAGACCAATAAAAAAACATATGAGAGGCTACAATCCGCTATGCGGATCATTGAATACCCTATCCCATCCCATCCATTAAATTAATATCCTCAAAATATAGGCCTTATGGCGATGAAATGCAGAAAATGACATTGTCACAATATATTGCTCAGACAGTTTCTCAAAATCTTGTGTGGTTCGACAAAAAACAACGTATTTCTATTGCTAATGCCTTGGGATGGGGTATACAAATGGTTTTTGTAAGAAAACGCCCCCAAAATGTGGGCGTAGGTGAAAATGATCTATAGACAAAATGTTTATATTACCATTGCGGAAATTTGCATCAAAATTTTTTTCGAAAGTTTTAAAATTTGGACAAAAAGCGTTTTTTACTAAAAACGCCCCCAAAAAGTGGGCGTGGCAAAAAACTTTGTATGAACTAAATATAGATATTAGGATTGTCTAAATATGACTCTACGAGTATCTTCGAATGCCTTTCGGGTTAAAAAACGCACCGGCAACATTTCAACGACTAACGAATGAGGTACTCAGAGACTACTTGAATGAAATTTGAGTTGTCTATCTTGATGACATCCTAATTTTTTCAACTAGTTTGAACGAAAACGTACAATCATTGAAACTAATTTTTGAAAAACTTGCTGAACATAATTGACGTCAGAGGGAATGAAACCCAACCCTAGTAAAATTAGATTAGAAATTTTGTCAAGGATTATTTTAAAATAGCTCACCCAATCATTAAGTTTCATAAAAAAGATCAGAAGATAAATGTCAGTGACCCCCAATATATACAAGCTTTTGAAAACCTAAAGGACAGTTAAATACTATAGGCCCAATTTATGGGGAACCACATTTAAAATCATCACCGACCATTTACCTATAAAATATTTAAATAAGAAGTATACAGGAAAGGAATTTAGCCAGAGGAACCAGCGTTGGCTTTTAAAATTGCAGGAGTATCAATACGACATTGAATATCTGAAAGGAAGAGAAAACAAAATAGCCGACTTCTTAAGCAGGATCCCAGAAGAAAATAGTAAAAGAGATACATCAGATCCGCCAGAGTCAGTAAATAACCTATCAGTCAATTTAACAGTACATTCAGAAGAAGAACAACTTCTTGACCATATTCCAATTAAAGAAACAATCGTAAATAAATATAAAACCCAGCTTATTTTAACGAACGATGTTGACCAAGAAATAGATGTTTTAGACAAAAGAAGAATAATTTACATAGACATGACTAAAACCGTAGAATACTGGACAGACGTACTGAGAACTCTTGTACTCAGAATTTAATAAAATCCAACAATTATTGATAGAATGTTTGTTATTAATAGAAAAATAAGATTCATTAAAGCTACTATGAGAGCAAAAGAAATAAGAACATTAGGAGAACTTCACAAGCAAATCTTGTTATATCACATAGAAGAGAGTATGCACAGCGGTATAGTAGAAACGTACCATACCCTAAAAAATAAAATTTACTATCCAAATATAATTAACGAAATTACAAAGATTATAAATAATTGCAAATCTTTCTTAGAAACGAAATACGAACGAAACCCTATAAAAAAACATATGAGAAGGCTACAATCCGCTGTGCGGATCGTTGAATACCCTATCCCATCCTTTCCATAAAACTAGAATCCCCAAAAAAGTGGGCATGGCTAAAAACACGATGTGGATAAAATAAAAAAAATGATATAGTGACAACAAATTCTTCAGGCTGCTTACAAAACACTTTTACGGTTCTACAAAAGACAAGGTTTTCTCCTGTATATGTTATGGGGTAGTGTATAGAAATGGTTTTTATATAAAAACGCCCCCAAAAAGTGGGCGTGGGTTAAAATAGTATAAAGACGAAATGTTCATATTAATAATGTTAATGATTCTGCATCAAAAATTTTTTCGAAAAAATTAAAATTTGACCGAAAACAGTTTTTTATTGAAAACGCCCCCAAGAAGTGGGCGTGGCAAAAAACTTTATATGAACGAAATATAGATATTACGATTCTGTAAATATGCTGTTCAGACACTTTTTTAAAATTCTTTACGGTTTTGCCAAAAATTACGTTTTTCTAAAAAGGGGGCGTGGCAGTGGGCGGATTTCAAAAATTTTTACACTTGTTCTGGTGACTCGGACAAGGATCCTATATACCAAATTTCATTATCCTAGCTCAAAATTTAAGGCCCAAAAATCGGTGACGAACAGACAGACGGACGGACGGACGGACAGACAGACATGGCTAATTCGACCCAGCTAGCGATTCTGAGTCGATCCATATACTTTGAGGTATATGTAGCAAAATTATTTCTCTATGTTACAAACTATGTATCAAAACTAATATACCCCCCTATGGGATAGGGTATAAACATAGATGAAATAAGCGAAACCCCTAATAGACCAACTGAAATTTTGCAAATTGACATTTATTACTTCATGAAACACCGATTCCTTACCTTGACTGACAAACTGACAAAAAAGGCACACGCATATTATCTACCAAACCGAAATTGGACAAAAAACAAATGAGAGGCTACAATCCGCTGTGCGGCTCGTTGAATACCCTATCCCATCCCACCTTAAAATTAATATCCTCAAAATATAGGCCTCATGGCGACGAAATACAGATAATGACATTGTCACAATATATTGCTCAGACAGTTTATCAAAATCTTTTGTGGCTCGACAAAAAACAACGTATTTCTATTGCTAATGCCTTGGGATGGGGCAATCAAATAGTTTTTGTAAGAAAACGCCCCCAAACTGTATGCGTAGGTGAAAATGATCTATAGACAAAATGTTTATATTACCATTGCGGAAGTATTTGCATCAAAATTTTTTTCGAAAGTTTTAAAATTTGGACGAAAAGCGTTTTTTGCTAAAAACGCCCCCAAAAAGTGGGCGTGGCAAAAAACTTTGTATGGACGAAATATAGATTTTAGGATTGTCTAAATATGCTGCTCAGACACTTTTTGAAATTCCTTACCGTTTGGTTTTTAACTACGTTTTTCTAAAAGTGGGCGTGGCAGTAGGCGGATTTCAAAAATTTTTACACTTGTTCAGCTTCGTCAGCCAAAGAGTCTATATACCAAATTTCAACACTCTAGCTCAAAATTTAAGGCCCAAAAATCGGTGACACACAGACGGACGGACGGACGGACGGAGAGACAGACATGGCTTAATCGACTCAGCTAGCGATTCTGAATCGATCCATATACTTTGAGGTATATGTATCGAAATTATTTCTCTATGTTACAAACTTAATGTCAAAACTAATATACCCCCCTATGGGATAGGGTATAAACATATGAGAAGGCTACAATCCGCTGTGCGGATCGTTGAATACCCTATCCCATCCTATCCATAAAACTAAAATCCCCAAAAAAGGGGGCATGGCTAAAAACACGATGTGGATAAAATAGAAAAAATGATATAGTGACAACAAATTCTTCAGACTGCTTACAAAACAATTTTACGGTTCTACAAGAGACAAGGTTTTCTCCTGCATATGTTATGGGGTAGTGTATACAAATGGTTTTTATATAAAACGCCCCCAAAAAGTGGGCGTGGGTTAAAATGGTATATAGACGAAATGTACATATTAATAATGTTAATGATTCTGCATCAAAATTTTTTTCGAAAAATTTAAAATTTGACCGAAAACAGTTTTTAATTGAAAACGCCCCCAAAAAGTGGGCGTGGCAAAAAACTTTATTTGGACGAAAGATAAATATTTATATTGTCTAAATATGTTGTTCAGAAACTTTTTGAAAATTCCTTACGGTTTGGTCAAAAACTGAGTTTTTCTTAAAAGGGGGCGTGGCAGAGGGCGGCTTTCAAAAATGTTTACACTTGTTCTGTAGGCATAGACGAGGATCCTATATACCAAATTTCATTATCCTAGCTCAAAATTTAAGGCCTAAAAATCGGTGACGTACAGACGGACGGACAGACAGACATGGTTTAATCGACTCAGCTAGCGATTCTGAGTCGATCCATATACTTTGAGGTATATGTAGCAAAATTATTTCTCTATGTTACAAACTAAGTATCAAAACTAATATACCCCTATGGGATAGGGTATAAAAATAGAAGTACCAGAAGAACACTTCTCAAATTCGGAAAGCCTAATAAAATAATTGTGGATAATGAATTTAAATCAGAAAATCTTAAAGAATTTCTTAATGAACAACAAGTTGACCTTCACCTTACTAAGGCTAACATTCATACAGGTAACAGTGATATCGAAAGATTTCATTCAACGCTACAGGAAAAACTAGTAACAATGAGAAATCACTCATTCAGAAATTCTATAGAGCACTTAACTATTATAATAATAGATACCATTCAACACTTAAAATGTCACCAGTAGAAGCAATGTTTGCAGACATAGCTACTCTAGTGAAACATATTAAAACAGAAAAAGTAAGAAAAGGATATAATGAAATTAGGCAGGTAAGACCAATAAAAAAACATATGAGAGGCTACAATCCGCTATGCGGATCATTGAATACCCTATCCCATCCCATCCTTTAAATTAATATCCTCAAAATATAGGCCTTATGGCGATGAAATGCAGAAAATGACATTGTCACAATATATTGCTCAGACAGTTTCTCAAAATCTTGTGTGTTTCGACAAAAAACAACGTATTTCTATTGCTAATGCCTTGGGATGGGGTATACAAATGGTTTTTGTAAGAAAACGCCCCCAAAATGTGGGCGTAGGTGAAAATGATCTATAGACAAAATGTTTATATTACCATTGCGGAAATTTGCATCAAAATTTTTTTCGAAAGTTTTAAAATTTGGACAAAAAGCGTTTTTTACTAAAAACGCCCCCAAAAAGTGGGCGTGGCAAAAAACTTTGTATGAACTAAATATAGATATTAGGATTGTCTAAATATGCTACTAAGACACTTTTTTGAAATTCATTACGGTTTGGCCAAAAAATAAGTTTTCCTTAAAAGGGGGCGTGGCAGTGGGCGGATTTCAAAAATTTTTACACTTGTTCTGGTGGCACGGACGAGGATCCTATATACCAAATTTCATTATCCTAGCTCAAAATTTAAGGCCCAAAAACCGCTGACGAACAGACAGACGGACGGACGGACGGACGGACAGACAGACATGGCTAATTCGACTCAGCTAGCGATTCTGAGTCGATCCATATACTTTGAGGTATATGTAGCAAAATTATTTCTCTATGTTACAAATTATGTATCAAAACTAATATACCCCCCTATGGGATAGGGTATAAACATATGAGAGGCTACAATCCGCTATGCGGATCGTGGAATACCCTATCCCATCCCATCCTTTAAATTAATATCCTCAAAATATAGGCCTTATGGCGATGAAATGCAGAAAATGACATTGTCACAATATGGGATAGGGTATAATTAAAAAAGAAATTACTATAAAAATGAACCAAGAAATAGGATTAAAAAAATTGCAAAGAGAACATCCATTATATATAAAACGACCTCGTTTACTTGTAGATGGTAACCATAGTTTACTTACTAACGACACTGGTAACACCAATAATGTCGACTTTGACAATTGACAGACTGACTTCTAGCAATTGTTACACAATTATCAACATGGGACAGACTGAACTAATTGAAAATACAAAAACTATACTCCATATTATCAATACTCAAGACCTATTAAAGACAGCAGTCAAAAATTACAAGTAGGAGATGACATGACAATAAAAAAATTAATATTAAACATTCAAGCAAAAATTAATGCAATAGAACCAGGAAAGACTAGACAAAGACGAGGACTTATAAGCTTCGCAGGGACAACACAAAAATGGCTTTTCGGAACCGTGGACGACAATGACAAACAAGAAATATAAGGACACTTAAAAACCATAGAAGAAAACGACTTGAACAAACAAATAGAAATAAATTCTCACTTTAATGATACGATCACTGATCTTAAGAATATTATAGAAAATGATAGAAAACAATTAATCCAAACGTACAAAGAATTGACAGAAAATGAGAAACGCATAATCCGACAACAATTCAAAACTGACCAAATATTAAAACTAAGGAGTCTAGAAGAAAAACTTAATCAACTTATAGACAGTGTAGCACTTGCAAAGTTAGGACTTGTAAACCCAAGCATAATGTCAACTACATGAATAACTGAAACAATATTAGACCTTTATAAATTAAAAAAATTAAAAATAGGAGGATTTAAAACTCATAACAGCTACAAAACATAACACAGATACAAAACATGAAATAATAATTGAAGACCAATATTTTATAGAAATTAATAACACTAAATATAGATACGACAATAAAATGTTATATGAACAAGAGCTTATACCTATAAATAATTGTATTTCGAATAATAATTGTAAACTGAACGAAAATAAAGTAATTGCAATTAAGTCACTAGATGACTATACTATTCTATGTAAAAATATTAATAATGCAGAAATAAAAAATAATTGTGACGATAGAATCAAATTAAATGAAAATTATATAATTGTACTTAATAATTGCTCAATACAAATATTAAACCAAACTTTTTCAAACTCAAATATTCAATTTGTAGATAGATTTTTCTACGATGAGAACAAAAATTATAATTTTACGAAAAAATTAAATTTTGAAGAAATTATTCTTAAAAACTTTGTTAATTTAGATAACATAAAAATACTTAAATTTCATAAAAATGGAAATTATACTGCTCTCTTAGTCTTTATAATAATCTTGGCGATATTAATTTCTATTATGTTAAAGAAAAATAAGAACCTTAAAATTTCAATCAAAAACATTAGTAAAGAAATTCCTAAAATTCAGGAGAATAAAGGAGGGAGAGGTTATATATCCTATAGCCTCACACTCCATATTTGCAAACATGTAATAATTACTTTCCCATAGGAATCAAGTTCATTCACTTTGAATGAACATGCGCATTCCATCATATCAAATTGCACAGTTCCGTTCACGCGCATCTCATATTTAATTCAAAACTCCAGATTGTAAGTCGCCAAATAAGCATAATGACAATAGAGATAGGTAATGTAGAATAAAAATAACGAATGTAAAATTAGTCTAAATTTAATCGCAAATAAAGAACCTCGTTTGTTAGGAAGAAAAATTGCTTTTTTAATTAAACGTAAAAGATTGTTCCTTTTACATGAATCCGACGAACTTTATTTTGATGAAGTATGCGATCTTATACAGCTAGGTTCCAGAAATCGAGTGAAATGAAAGTGAAATTACTTTTGTAAATCGAGTGAATTTGTTTTTGGTGTTCCACGTTCTGACCGATTTCATTACTTCGAAAAGTTTTCGAAATCACTCGGTGAAATTAAAGACAGCTGATACCATCTGTCATATGGGACATTGCAAAATTATTTTTATTTTGATAAATTGTTTTGTTTACAAATTCTGCTTCATTTTTATAAAATAAATAATAAATTATAAAATATTGAGTAGTATTTATATTTTAAAGTAAAAAGGCGTACGATTAGACCCCTTCCCCTTTAGAATTTGCTGATGCTGCGTAACTGAAACAAATAAATTTCAAATGAAAATTAAAAATTGTTATTTCATTTAGATTTATGTCGTATTATCGACTTAATAAACATGCTTTCCAAATTTTGCTGCAAACTTTTGCGCCACATCTAAAACCATCATCGATATCTTGAGTGTTGCAGTGTGTTGCTTTCTAAGATGAATTGGAATTTGGGCCGTAGCACTGTATCAAAGATATTGAAAAGAGTTTTTAATGTTTTGGAGAACAAAATTTGTCCAAGATGGTCAAACATTCCATGTCGGATGAAGAAAAACGGAAATCAAAACAACATTTCATGGACGAATTTCGTATTCCTGGGGTCATCGACATCGACGGCATTCAAAAACAGTATCTTTTCAAAAACAAAGCGTCCGCTGCAACTCGATCTCCTTTCATAAGTCCTCTGGCAAGAACTTTATGCCTCTCCATAAATTCGATAAATGTTGCCTCCTGGGAAATATTTTTTTGTTTGCCTTTGGTAAAATACATTACCTTTTAGTATACCTATTCAAAATCTAAACAACACTACTACATTCAGCTATTTTTCACTTACATTTTCAATCACGTCAGCTCATCCCAACAATTTCACAGATACTAAAATGATCGAATTGAAATCACACACAAAACGATAAAACCGAATTGTGGAACATGGAAATTCATTTTTTTTTTTAACTTCGAAAAATGTGAAATTGAAATCGGTAAAAGTGAAATGTGGAACCCAAAATTTCACTTCAGACCGATTTCAATTTCATTTCGAGTGAAAGTGAAACGTAGAACCTAGCTGATAGAAGGCATCTATCTATGGAAAAGAAGAAAAGACGACAATCCAAATTTCCTGAATGTGCACGAAATATTATCAATAACCAGCCTGCAGTATGTAACCGTACAGATGATTTCGAACCTAACCCGTTATCGCAACCCGAACCGAACAACATCATCCTTACCGATATTCGCAATAATCATCATTATAATAGCAGCTCTCATCAGAACAAGAATCAAAAACCAAAGCACTCCTAGGCACCATAAAACGGAAACCAACACTAGCACACGAGAAACGCCAGATGCTCCTTCGAGGAAAAACATCCTCCGGCAGTCGCTCCGCTAAGGGGGGAGAAGTAACGATCCCTCACCATTGTATCACATTAATTGTTACGATCCCTCACTTGTATCACATTCATGTCTAATTATGATCACTCAGCATTGTATCACATTAATTTCAAATCTTGAAACATAATATTACATATCCTAAAGTAAGGCAAATTCGATTCTCATAATTATATTTTTATAGCATAAGCAAAAAATGTATCATATAAATAATTCTGTAACATAATATCTCTCATTACATTCCCAAAATTGCACAAATATAATAGAATATCTGTATAAAAGATTGCAAAAAAAAAACTTTGTTCAGTTCTTTTAATAAATTCCTAGGGCGAAGCTCTGCCCAAATAAATCTTGTTTTTATATTTGATATTTGATATTTATTGATATAAAAATTTGCTGTGCAATAAGAATTAAATTCTTTATGGGTGTACAGTTTACTGGAAAATACTAATAACACATTTCAAACATAATTAACAATATAAATATAAGACAAGATTAAGTAAAGAATATAAACTAAAATAAAAACGAAAAAAAAGTAGAGTTATAATTAAATAAATAAATAAATAGAGAATGATGACATAAAATGTACGTTAAGTGGGGGAAACATCAATGAGACGTTCTCAGGTGGGAAAAGACTAAAGACAAAAAACTTCTGTGCTCGACTTTGGTTCTTATACTAAGGGGAAGTTCATTAAAAAGACGAATGGCATGAATGAAAAATTGCCTACGAGATATTGTACAAGTATAAACATTTGGTCGGATACAATTTGAACGAAGAGACTGTGAAAAGACAACTTTAACAAACAAATAACTGGGTTGTTTTTTATTTAAAATTTTATAGATCATAGTGCAAGCTCTAAAGTTTAAAAAATTGTCAAGACTACATCCTAGAATTGTTAGAGAATGACTAGAAACATGATCATATCTACGGAGATTGTATACGAATCTTGTGACTGAATTAAAGGCAACGTTTAACTTGCGCCTTGAGATAGCATCTGTACAAGCAAACAACATTATTAAAGGGACCACCATGGCTTTAACCAATTTAAGCTTAACAGCGGTTGGTAATGTATCTCTGCATACTGATAGACCACGCAAAGCACCATAAATGTTAGATACCACTGAGTTTATGTGGTCACTCCAAGTGAGGTTACAATTAAGAATAATACCAAGATTTTTAATTTTTGGTACTATTTCGACTTCGACACCACTTAAAAAAACAGGAGGAATGCGGGACAATAACGGGTGTTTATATATGCAAATAGATTTAGTTTTAGAATGGTTATTGAGCAGTCTATTATCGGCAGACCAATTGGCCAAAGAGTTAAGGTCCTCATTCATCCTTTCAACGGCATCATCCATCAACCCAATAGGGAAATGAATGTAGATCTGCACATCGTCCGCATATATATGGAAATTACAATTACGTATTACAAGTGGTAGGTCATTAATAAACATAGAAAACAACAAAGGGCCAATTATAGAGCCTTGAGGCACACCACAATGAACAGGTAACGCAGAAGATAAGGACTGGTTGTGAAATACAGATTGGACTCTTTTAGTTAAATAGGACATAATAAGTTTTGCGGAAAGGTGAGAAAAATTAAAATACGATATAAGTTTACTATAGAGAATATTAGGACAGACAGAATCGAAAGCTTTAGAAAAGTCAACTAACGTAACCAAGGTTACTTCATCTCGGTCGATAGCCTCTCGTATATCATCAGTTACTTTTATTAATGCTGTGACACAGCTGTGACCAGAGCGAAAGCCAGACTGCATAGGTGTTAGCAGGTTTTTTGACTCGATGTATACCTTTATTTGAGTGCTAATAATAGATTCAAACGCTTTAGATAGGAAAGGAAGGATGGCAATAGGACGATATTCTGTGGCATTTTTATTTTTAGAGATAGGAATAATTTTTGCATGTTTCCACTGACGCGGGTAGGTGGAAGACATTATGATGGTATTGAAAATAAACGTTAAATATTTGAGGATATATGGTAGGATAATTTTTAAAAACTTCGGGTGAATGGAATCCATGCCCATACTGTCAGATTTGATTGACATAATCGCCTTTTCAACGGTAGACGAATCCACATTATCAAAAAGAAATGCGTCGTCAGATGTATTTATAAATTCATTAACAGGTAAAGGACAAGACACATCAGGTACTAGTGACACTCTAGTAAACTTTCTGTTCAGTTCTTCAATATCAATATTATTCTCAGTCTGTATGTTATTTTTATTGCACACCCCTATCTGTTTAATCTGATTCCACATAAAAGAAGACGAACGGTTGGAATTAAATTTGTTTGCATAATATGATGACTTAGCTCTTTTGATCATCGAGTTTACTCTATTTCGAATCCTTTTAAATTCATTAAACATTTCTGGAATTTGAAATCTTCTCCATCGACTATAGAGATGATCTCTTGTACTTATGGTAGATTTAATTTCATTAGATAGCCAAGGACATGGTTCATGTTTTGCAACAAATGATCTTTTTGGTACATACTTCGTAAACAGATGTGTTATAAGTCCATTTAAAATCTCGACTTGATCGTTAACATTTGGTATATGAAGAATACAGTCCCAATCCAGAGAAAAACATTCATTTACTAGATACACATAATCGACCCTCTTAAAATCGTAATATTTTATGGTTTGTACAGTTTTAGAAGTTTGTGTTGGTATGTCTAGAGTAGCAAAAACAAGATCATGGTGGGAAAAAACAGGAAACGACAGTTGGGAGTAATGCATAAGCATATTAGTATCACTAAGCAGGACAACATCAATTAACGAGGGTATTTTATTAGGCATATAGTGGGTTGCATAGGACATATTAACAAACGACATATTAAACGAAGTAACCATATCAATTAAATTCGAGTGTGACGCATTATTAAGCAAGTTTATATTTATATCACCACAAAGAATTAATTTAGGAGCTAGAACGCATATATCCTCCAACACATTAGGTACTAACGATTCTGAAGTGAGCGACATTTGGAGGGATATAAATAGAGCCGATAATAAATGTATTATTTCCATTAAAAACTTCTAAAAAAACATATTCAAAATTATCTGACGGGAGAGAGCATTTTATAACTTTGGCTTTCAAATTTCTTTTCAAATAAATTGCTACCCCTCCACCAACTCTATTATACCGATCTGCTCTGAAAAGATTGTAACCACTCACATTAAAATAGCTACTGCTATGGTTTTTGTTAAGCCATGTTTCGGATATACAGATTGCATCCAGTTTGCTATTTTCAAATACAAGTCTGAATTCGTCAATTTTGTTCACTAAGCTTTGTGCATTAATGTGGCATATGTTAAGGCCAGAGCTTTGTTTACACAAAATATTCAACATCGAACGCATGTTTTCATTTCTACCATTCGCATTCCCATTGTTATAGGTTCTGTGCATAGCATATCAGAAAAGAGAAGAACAAAATCAAGCACAGCAACAACTTGTCAGACGGTGAATAGACATTACAGAAACAATAAACGATCATAAATGTTTTTCCCACATACAAACAAAAGAAAATTAAACAATTAAATATAGTCATCATTACAAAGAAAATAATTAGATAAATAGAATAAAAATAAATTAGAATAAGTCAAAGAAAGAAAAAGTAAACTAAATAAGAAATAGCTATCAACCATAAATTGTGATGATGAGATGATACACAGGCGTCAGGCGATGATGATGATCATGTATTTGTAGTCGTGGCGGCTGCAGCACACAAATGTTCGATTGTCTCAATTTTGATTCCTCTTTCCGTTGAATTTCTTTTAACATAAAGAAAGCCAGAAATCGTAAAGGCAGAGAACAGTTTACGTTGTTTTTTTAACTGAACCGCTTGTTGAAGAAGAGAACGATTTTTATATGATAAATGATTTAAATGATAAAATTGTTGCTGGCTGCCGCGCAGCGAGGTGTAAAAGCAGTTTTTGAGGTTTTCATTGTATATCTTATAAAAAAATGTGTAAACCTTACCTAGGTTAACTTTTTTCTTAATTTATGAGATGTAGGAAAACACTTGTTTGGATGAAAATTCGATTACTCAAATAATAGGACGGTAGACAATAGTGCTACTGATTCTCGTCGCAACAATAGTAGGATGAAATTTTTCAAATCAAATAACAAAAAATGATAGATATTTATCTAGGTAATTGTCACCCCATCTTCTATCAATGCTCGTTATGAAGGTACCTAAGCACCTTATATAAAAAAAAAGAAGTTTACGAAAGTTAATTTAACCGCTATAATTAATTTTTGTAGGTTCAAGGTGTCAAATTCACCAAACAAATACTATTTGAGTCGAATTTTAAAAAAAACGAAAACGTTTTTCCGTGCAGCGAAATGTTTTTTAAACTATTGAGAAATGTATTTAAATCAATTATACGCCTGCCCTCCGGAACAAAACTACAGTTGTCCTTCACTGTAATGTCCACCTCCATAGGAATTTCAAATTCCTGACCCTGATGTTTTACGTGATCACTTTCAATTTCAACGTTCGTCAATGTTGTTGACGTTGAAGAAAGATCTTCCGAAACACGATTTTTTACAACATACCTTCAATCAATATGTAAATTGTAAAGTTTCGGAAAATTAAATTAGTAAATAAAAAATCAAATAAATTTAATAAATATAATATAGAAAATGACATAGTTCAAACAGTTTATCAGAATCTTTTGTTGTTCGACAAAAAACAACGTTTTTCTCCTTCATATGCTATGGGGCAGGGTATACAAACGGCCCCCAAAAAGTGGGCGTGAGTTAAAATGATCTAAAAACGAAATGTTTATATAATCATAACCAATAATCCTGCATCAAAAGTTTTTTCAAATAAGGGGTCCGCCAAATAACTTTTTTTTTTTTTTTGAAAATGCTATAAAAAAAACTACTGAATATTTTCTCAAATTTCTTTTTTTATTTGAAAGTACAATCCTTCCGGTTAATAATGGAAAATAATTTCATTCAAATGGCTGCCTCGGCTGGCCATGCAGTAGCCTACACGATCGGTCCAATTTTTAAGCACATTATCGATTATGTGCAGCTGTATTTCACCAATGGCAGACCCGTTATTTTAAAAAATGTACCTACTGAAAAACGTTTTTTTACTAAAAACGCCCCCAAAAAGTGGGCGTGTCAAAAAACTTTATATGTATGAAATATAGATATTGATATTCTGTAAAAATGTTGTTCAGACATTATATATATATACATATAATATACATATGTATATACAATATAAAAAATAACATAAACAATTAAATTTTTTTTTAAGTTGTGTCACAAATGAATTTGTTGCAAAAAAATAACACAGTAAACAACACTTTACTATTCACAAAAATTATCAAAATTATACACACAAGTACCTACACTTTGACTTACTTCCCACTCAACCCTTTCTGTCACGTGCAAACGTACGCATACAAAACAATTCATCAGCAGCGATAGCAAACATTTCAATAATGTAACGATCTGTACCATGTCCACGTGAAGTCCACACGAACTTTCATCAAGTCTACCCGAAAAGGTAAACAAAAGATACATACATAATAACAATCTCGCCTGCCTAGTGCCTGTATTTACAGAAGAGAATAATGAAAAGAGAATGTCACCAACTCACCACCTAGTGACATTATTTTGAAACAAACTTCTTTGTGTGCGTGAATTCGATCTTTTTTTATGTAAAAAACGTAAAGTAGACCACTTTTCTAACATCAAAATTTGAAAAACCGTGTGGAAAAAAACTGTTTTGTATTTTGAATTAAATAATACAAATACCAAAAAAAAATAAAAAAAAAATGTCGGAATCATTTTGGTTGTCCTTTTTTCACAGCGGCATTGCAAATAATGTCATATTGAATTGCATATTTAAATATGTTAGAAGAAAAAAAACATGTTTTTAAGACCGATACGTTGTGCCCTATATATTGTCGCTTGGTTAAAAAATTATTTCCAAAAATTAGGAAATATAACTATCGATTTCCCAGCCAAAAAACCCAAAACGTTTAAAAAAAAACCACCTTTTTTCCATTTTGTCACCAAAAAATTACTGTACAAAATTAAAAAAAAAAAAAAAAAAAAACAGTATATGCACATATCTATTAGCTTTGTAAAAAAGCTAATTTGACTTCGTTACCTTTTATACTTTAGAAGTTATATCTAGTTAAACTTTGTAAATTTACCTTATTTTTCATAGATTTGTGTATTTTTTTTCGGGATATAAATACTAAAATTCACAAAAAATAAGACCCTCATTAGCTGTGCAAATCTATTGTCTGTAGAAAAAAAATATAAAATAAATAAAAAATATGTATTTAAAGATATTGAAAACGGTCACAAATAGCATCTTACTTTTTTGTATGGTTTTTCTACATTTCAGGCGATTTTGAGGCCCAAAGATATTTTAATATTTTTTAAATGCTAAACAATTATTTTGCTCAACATATTTCCAATCGATCACCGTTTGTTTCATTTAAATATTCGGAAAATTGTGAACGCTATACAATTTAGCGCAAAACTCGAACCTATTTTTGCATGGGACACCTACCCTTAAGTATTAAATTTCTGTCTTGTGGCGAGTGAAATTTAATAATAATAGGTGCATTATCCGGTCGCGGGTGTTTGGGGCGAAAAATGTCTTTTACGGTAGGAACATTACAGTTGATGGTATTGCATAGGTGATTAAAATAAACATTCAGATTTTCGTTTGGTAGTACTGGTACCCCAAACAAAACAGCATCAGCGGCAAGCTCCTTACGTTCCATTAGATCAAGTCGTTGTTGTAGTGCATTAACTTCTGTATTTACATTAGGTAATTGATTTTTACCTTCTTCGACAAGATCGACTCTAGCTGAGATGTTATTTAATTGTTGTTGGAGAACATCAAAGCGCTCGGTCCATACTCTTTCCAGTGTGTCCATTTTAGCTGAGAGATCGTTACGGATGCCAGTGATCTCTGTTCTTAGCATACCGTAGAATTTGTCCAGGCGCTCTTCAAGCAGAGCCACAGTTAAAATTCGTGGACTTCGACTAGAAGTCGGGGTGAGGCATGGAGTACTCGGTTTAGGTCTCTTATTGTACATATTTTGTGCATTCGACATAATTTAAACGGGAGTTGATAGATTGAGAGCGAAGCACAAGAAAACGAAAATGTCTATAGAAGTTACCGAAACTATTTTATGAGTTAACTATTATAGATTCGATTAATTAAATGTTAAAAGGGTTAACTGGGCAAGTATGTTATATGGGCTATATTATTTGATTCTTGGAATTGCAATTGGTCAATGATCAACTCGAGAAATTAAATGTTTAGCCGGACGACTTAGCTATACGTGTTATTCGCACTTACACATAACTCTATCCCATAGGGGGGTATATTAGTTTTGATACTTAGTTTGTAACATAGAGAAATAATTTTGCTACATATACCTCAAAGTATATGGATCGACTCAGAATCGCTAGCTGAGTCGAATTAGCCATGACTGTCTGTCCGTCCGTCCGTCCGTCTGTCTGTTCGTCACCAATTTTTGGGCCTTAAATTTTGAGCTAGGATAATGAAATTTGGTATATAGGATCCTCGTCCGTGCCACCAGAACAAGTGTAAAAATTTTTGAAATCCGCCCTCTGCCACGCCCCTTTTTAGAAAAACTTATTTTTTGGCCAAACCGTAAGGAATTTCAAAAAAGTGTCTGAGCAGCATATTTAGACAATCCTAATATCTATATTTCGTTCATACAAAGTTTTTTGCCACGCCCACTTTTTGGGGGCGTTTTTAGTAAAAAACGCTTTTTGTCCAAATTTTAAAACTTTCGAAAAAAATTTAGATGCAAATACTTCCGCAATGGAATTATAAACATTTTGTCCATAGATCATTTTCACCTACGACCACATTTTGGGGGCGTTTTCTTACAAAAACCATTTGTATATCCCATCCCAAGGCAGGCATTAGCAATAGAAATACGTTGTTTTTTGTCGAACCACAAAAGATTTTGAGAAACTGTCTGAGCTTTCTGTATTTCATCGCTAAAGGCCTATATTTTGAGGATATTAATTTAAAGGATGGGATGGGATAGGGTATTCAACGATCCGCATAGCGGATTGTAGCCTCTCATTTGTTTATACCCTATCCCATAGGGGGGTATATTAGTTTTGATACTTAGTTTGTAACATAGAGAAATAATATTGCTACATATACCTCAAAGTATATGGATCGACTCAGAATCGCTAGCTGAGTCGAATTAGCCATGTCTGTCTGTCCGTCCGTCCGTCCGTCCGTCCGTCTGTCTGTTCGTCAGCGGTTTTTGGGCCTTAAATTTTGAGCTAGGATAATGAAATTTGGTATATAGGATCCTCGTCCGTGCCACCAGAACAAGTGTAAAAATTTTTAAAATCCGCCCACTGCCACGCCCCCTTTTTAGGAAAACTTATTTCTTGGCCAAACAGTAAGGAATTTCAAATAAGTGTCTGAGTAGCATATTTAGACAATCCTAATATCTATATTTCGTTCATACAAAGTTTTTTGCCACGCCCACTTTTTGGGGGCGTTTTTAGTAAAAAACGCTTTTCGTCCAAATTTTAAAACTTTCGAAAAAAATGTTGATGCAAATACTTCCGAAATGGTAATATAAACATTTTGTCCATAGATCATTTTCACCTACGCCCACATTTTGGGGGCGTTTTCTTACAAAAACCGTTTGTATACCCCATCCCAAGGCATTAGCAATAGAAATACGAACCACACAAGATTTTGAGAAACTGTCTGAGCAATATATTGTGACAATGTCATTTTCTGTATTTCATTGCCATAAGGCCTATATTTTGAGGATATTAATTTAAAGGATGGGATGGGATAGGGTATTCAACGATCCGCATAGCGGATTGTAGCCTCTCATATGTTTTTTCATAAACTTTGTAGTGACAAAGATAATTCGCGCGATCTTTGGTGCGTTAAACTCGTCAAAAAGGAGTAGATATAGTCTACCCTTAAAGCCTGCTCCCGTAACTGGTTTTGAAGACCGGTGAGCTGACCTTGAATGGCCCGCAACGCAGTCAACAAGTCCGCATCCAGTGCTGGAGGCTGAGGCACTGGGGCTTGTTGGGCCATTTGGGCGTAGGGAATTTGGGGGTTGACGGGCGTGACCGCATTTCACAGTTGGCTGAGGCGTGGCCGAACCTTTGCCAACGCATGCATTGAAGCATGCTGTCGCCTCTCTTTAATTTTTCCCAGTGCACAAACTGGAAGTTGAGGACTGAGATACTCCTCAAGTTTTCCAGCTTGCTTTGGGGCGATAGCTAAACTAGGAAGATCGGTAGTTTCCGGCTCTCCCGTCCGGCCTTCACTTTGGTGAATGACTTTACTCCTACGACTTCGAGCTCGTCCGTCGCTACTCGGCGGAGCTCACTTAACAGCGCCTGATGATACGTTGAGGAATCTAGGGCCTTTCGGAGTAAATGTGAAGACCTTCGTTATGGTGTCTACAAGTAATTGCTTTATAATTTTTTAATGCTCCACTGTTAAGCAGTGGATAGTATGCCTATCTTGACTTCAACGTTTTATTGTAAAATTGTTGCCTATGGCCGACTTACATATTTCTATGGTCTCGTTTAGGTCCATCTTGTAGGTATTAATGGGTGGCATTTTTCTTTTTTTTTTGAAGCGGCTGCTGCTGCTTCTTCTGTTGCTACTATGGCTGCTGCACTTTTCTTCTTGCTTCTGTTGTTGTTGTGGCTGTCGCTGGGTTTGCGGTTGCTGTTGTTGTATTTTTTGTTGCTTCTGTGGCTGTGGCTGCTGCTGTGTTTGATTTTGTTGTGTTTTTTTTTTGGCTGTGGTTGCTGGGCATTGGGCTTTGCCTCAGTTTTACCACTTGTTGTCAATACCTTTTGTGGTTGTTATTGTTGCGAATGCATTTTTTCGTCGCGGCATTTTTGTTCGTTCTCGCGGCGCTCCTGTTGTTTCCATTTGAGGGCTCTAATCAGTGGCTATAATTGGTATTTTAAGTTGTTTTAGTTTTTCCTCAACTGAAGTTATTTGCTTTGTTAGGAGCTCCTCCTCCTCATCCATCGTCATCATCCGTTGACAGCACCGCAAACCTGTTTCTATCGTCGGTTGTGTATCGTCCTTCCCCTTCATCTGAGATGTATGATACCACCGGATCATCTGATATGGAGGCAAGTTGTTGTTGCAATTTCGCTGCCGCTGACGTCGAAGACAAATCGGACGTCCCCCTCGCTTCAGTAGGCAGCGTGGCTGTTTTTGTACGCCTCTTAACCAAGTTCGGCGTTTATTTGCATTTTCCTCTTCGATATCGTCGGGATATCTGCCGCTAGCTTTTTATACCCCATCCCATAGGGGTATATTAGTGTTGATACATAGTTTGTAACATAGAGAAATAATTTAGCTAGATATATCTCATAGTATATGGATCGACTCAGAATCGCTAGCTGAGTCGATTTAGCCATGTCTGTCCGTCCGTTCGTACGTACGTCACCAGCTTTTGAGTCTTAAATCTTGAGCTAGAATGATGAAATTTGCTACGCGTGCTCTTTGTGGTCCCAGCAGAACAAGTGTAAACATTTTTGAAATCCGCCCACTTCAACGCCCCTTTTTTTTGGGAAACGGTAAGGAACTTTGAAAAAGTTCCTGAAGAAGATATTCAGAGAATTTCAATATCTACATTTCGTCCTTATGAAGTTTTTGTAAACTTTTTTAGGGCGTTTTCAGTAAAAAACGTTTTTCGGTAAAATTTGTTAATATTTGAAAAATTTTGTATGCAAAATCATTAACTATGTTAATAAAATCATTTCATTCTTAGATCATTTTAACCCACGCCCACTTTTTAATGGCGTTTTCCTACAAAAGCCATTTGTTAAACCTACCCCATAGTATACTCAGAGAAAAAACAACGTAAAATCAAAGAAAACCACTTCGATTAAAATATTTTTCGGAATGATTTAGCTTCGACTACGAAAATTTTAAAATCAAAGTGACTTGACATTAATTCAAAGGGTTTCCCTACTCTAAAAGGTATATCGGTTTTATTTGATCTAACCACGTATGTACCTTGATTTGATGTGGGATCATGCTTAAATCAAATTCATTTATCTTAAAAACAAACTTCGTAAAATTCGATTCAACCATAATGCATCTTAGATTAAAATACATTCAACTTTGAATATACTATTACCCTTTTTACACGCCAGCGTCGAACAACCGCATCGATGAAGTATTCCGATTCTGTATGGCCATTTACACGCCCCTGCATCGATGTAGAACTGTCAGTCAACAAAAAAAAAAAAAAAAACACCCTGGCAAATGACAGTTGTCAAAACTCATTAAAAAAGTTGTATTTGAAGTAAAAATGTACGCGAGAAAAATTGTTATCATAAAATATTTAAGTAAATAAATTATTATTAATAAAAGAAAGCAAATAAGACAACGAAATAGAAGGACTTCTATTCTCTCTTTTTTGTTAACTATGAAAAAAAAATAATAAACGTCAGACACGTCAACAAAAAAAACATCAAAAACACAAAACCGCATCGATGTAGTACATCGATCGTTTTTACACGCCACGTCGACATACTACATCGATGTACCACTACGCGAACTATAGCATCGATGTATCTCCTATTTACACGACCATAAAACCACGTCGATGCTAAGCATCGATGCAGTGCTTCGCGGCGTGTAAAATAGGTATATGCTTTTCCTTTAATTAAACAATGACGCATCGTAGAATCAAATGTATTTGACTTTAAAAACACTACGAATACATTTTGAAGTAATGACTGTACATTGTGTATTCAAACAAATCCACCTTTGAAAGTAGGTACTATGCTTAAGCTTTAATTTAACTTCGTTCAGGCATTGATTCCAAATGAAACCATTTTGAATTAGCATTTTTTTAACATTAATCTTAAAATGATTCTTCGTAGACATAACCTCCTTCGACTTTAAAAATATCACGTTTATTATTTGACACAACAATAGTTCGTTGTAGAATCAAATGCTTTTTAAATTTAAAAGCTGTATATTTCAACATTTTACTTACAACATTTACAACATTTTTGTTTTCTTGTTTAAAAATCAAAACAACAATAATTTGTAATTCATAAATTTTATTTTCAATGACATAATAACATAAAATTCTTAAATTATTCATTATTAACCTAAAGATACAATCAGTTTTTTTTGCCTAGATAAAATTATTTTTGAAATATGTTTTCGCATTGTTTAAGGTAAAGGTGAGTTCGTAAAAAGGATATACATATCTTTTATCACTACATGGTTAATTTTGTTGCCAATTTTAAATGCTTTAAAATGCTTACTAAATGATTTTACTTCAATTGGATAACAAAAACATATGAGAGGTTACAATCCGCTATGCGGATCGTTGAAAACCCTATCCCATCCCATCCTTAAAATTAATATCCTCAAAATATAGGCCTTATGGCGATGAAATACAGAAAATGATATTGTCACAATATATTGCTCAGGCAGTTTATCAAAATCTTTTGTGGTTCGACAAAAAACAACGGTTTTCTATTGCTAATGCCTTGGGAGGGGGTATACAAATGGTTTTTGTAAGAAAACGCCCCCAAAATGTGGGCGTAGGTGAAAATGATCTATAGACAAAATGTTTATATTACAATTTGGACAAAAAACGTTTTTTACTAAAAACGCCCCCAAAAAGTGGGCGTGGCAAAAAACTTTGTATGGACGAAATATAGATATTGGGATTGTCTAAATATGTTGCTAACACACTTTTTTGAAATTCCTTACAGTTTGGCTTAAAACTACGTTTTTTCTAAAAAGGGGCGTGGCAGTGGGCGGATTGTAAAAATTTTTACACTTGTTCTGGTGACTTGGCCAAGGATCCTATATACCAAATTTCATTATCCTAGCTCAAAATTTAAGGCCCAAAAATCGGTGACGAACAGACAGACGGACGGACGGACGGACAGACAGACATGGCTAATTCGACTCAGCTAGCGATTCTGAGTCGATCCATATACTTTGAGGTATATGTAGCTAAATTATTTCTCTATGTTACAAACTAAGTATCAAAACTAATATACCCCTATGGGATAGGGTATAAACATATGAGAGGCTACAATCCGCTATGCGGATCGTTGAAAACCCTATCCCATCCCATCCTTAAAATTAATATCCACAAAATATAGGCCTTATGGCGATGAAATACAGAAAATGACATTGTCACAATATATTGCTCAGACAGTTTATCAAAATCTTTTGTGGTTCGACAAAAAACAACGGTTTTCTATTTGCTAATGCCTTGGGAGGGGGTATACAAATGGTTTTTGTAAGAAAACGCCCCCAAAATGTGGGCGTAGGTGAAAATGATCTATAGACAAAATGTTTATATTACCATTGCGGAAGTATTTGCATCAAAGATTTTTCGAAAGTTTTAAAATTTGGACAAAAAGCGTTTTTTACTAAAAACGCCCCCAAAAAGTGGGCGTAGCAAAAAACTTTGTATGAACGAAATATAGATATTAGGATTGTCTAAATATACTGCTCAGACACTTTTTTGAATATCCTTACGGTTTGGCCAAAAAATAAGTTTTCCTAAAAAGGGGGCGTGGCAGTGGGCGGATTTCAAAAATTATTACACTTGTTCTGGTGGCACGGACGAGGATCCTATATACCAAATTTCATTATCCTAGCTCAAAATTTAAGGCCCACAAATCGGTGACGAACAGACAGACGGACGGACGGACGGACGGACAGACAGACATGGCTAATTCGACTCAGCTAGCGATTCTGAGTCCATCCATATACTTTGAGGTATATGTAGCTAAATTATTTCTCTATGTTACATCTATGTTACAATCTAAGTATCAAAACTAATATACCCCTATGGGATAGGGTATAAACATATGAGAGGCTACAATCCGCTATGCGGATCGTTGAATACCCTATCCCATCCCATCCTTTAAATTAATATCCTCAAAATATAGGCCTTATGGCGATGAAATACAGAAAATGACATTGTCACAATATATTGCTCAAACAGTTTCTCAAAATCTTTTATGGTTCGACAAAAAACAACGTATTTCTATTGCTAATGCCTTGGGATTGGGTATACAAATGGTTTTTGTAAGAAAACGCCCCCAAAATGTGGGCGTAGGTGAAAATGATCTATAGACAAAATGTTTATATTACCATTGCGGAAGTATTTGCATCAAAGATTTTTCGAAAGTTTTAAAATTTGGACAAAAAGCGTTTTTTACTAAAAACGCCCCCAAAAAGTGGGCGTAGCAAAAAACTTTGTATGAACGAAATATAGATATTAGGATTGTCTAAATATGCTGCTCAGACACTTTTTTGAATATCCTTACGGTTTGGCCAAAAAATAAGTTTTCCTAAAAAGGGGGCGTGGCAGTGGGCGGATTTCAAAAATTATTACACTTGTTCTGGTGGCACGGACGAGGATCCTATATACCAAATTTCATTATCCTAGCTCAAAATTTAAGGCCCACAAATCGGTGACGAACAGACAGACGGACGGACGGACGGACGGACAGACAGACATGGCTAATTCGACTCAGCTAGCGATTCTGAGTCCATCCATATACTTTGAGGTATATGTAGCTAAATTATTTCTCTATGTTACATCTATGTTACAATCTAAGTATCAAAACTAATATACCCCTATGGGATAGGGTATAAACATATGAGAGGCTACAATCCGCTATGCGGATCGTTGAATACCCTATCCCATCCCATCCTTTAAATTAATATCCTCAAAATATAGGCCTTATGGCGATGAAATACAGAAAATGACATTGTCACAATATATTGCTCAAACAGTTTCTCAAAATCTTTTATGGTTCGACAAAAAACAACGTATTTCTATTGCTAATGCCTTGGGATTGGGTATACAAATGGTTTTTGTAAGAAAACGCCCCCAAAATGTGGGCGTAGGTGAAAATGATCTATAGACAAAATGTTTATATTACCATTGCGGAAGTATTTGCATCAAAGATTTTTCGAAAGTTTTAAAATTTGGACAAAAAGCGTTTTTTACTAAAAACGCCCCCAAAAAGTGGGCGTAGCAAAAAACTTTGTATGAACGAAATATAGATATTAGGATTGTCTAAATATGCTGCTCAGACACTTTTTTGAATATCCTTACGGTTTGGCCAAAAAATAAGTTTTCCTAAAAAGGGGGCGTGGCAGTGGGCGGATTTCAAAAATTATTACACTTGTTCTGGTGGCACGGACGAGGATCCTATATACCAAATTTCATTATCCTAGCTCAAAATTTAAGGCCCACAAATCGGTGACGAACAGACAGACGGACGGACGGACAGACAGACATGGCTAATTCGACTCAGCTAGCGATTCTGAGTCGATCCATATACTTTGAGGTATATGTAGCTAAATTATTTCTCTATGTTACAAACTAAGTATCAAAACTAATATACCCCCCTATGGGATAGGGTATAAAAACAGACAAATTAATATTTTGAAATGCAAAGACATGTGTTTTAAATACTTCCATAAATGGTTTTTATACCCTATCCCATAGGGGGGTATATTAGTTTTGATACTTAGTTTGTAACATAGAGAAATAATTTTGCTACATATACCTCAAAGTATATGGATCGACTCAGAATCGCTAGCTGAGTCGAATTAGCCATGTCTGTCTGTCCGTCCGTCCGTCCGTCCGTCCGTCTGTCTGTTCGTCACCGATTTTTGGGCCTTAAATTTTGAGCTAGGATAATGAAATTTGGTATATAGGATCCTCGTCCGTGCCACCAGAACAAGTGTAAAAATTTTTGAAATCCGCCCACTGCCACGCCCCCTTTTTAGAAAAACCTTTTTTTTGGCCAAACCGTAAGGAATTTCAAAAAAGTGTCTGAGCAGCATATTTAGACAATCCTAATATCTATATTTCGTTCATATAAAGTTTTTTGCCACGCCCACTTTTTGGGGGCGTTTTTAGTAAAAAACGCTTTTTTTTCCAAATTTTAAAACTTTCGAAAAAAATTTTGATGCGAATACTTCCGCAATGGTAATATAAACATTTTGTCCATAGATCATTTTCACCTACGCCCACATTGTGGGGGCGTTTTCTTACAAAAACCATTTGTAAACCCCATCCCAAGGCATTAGCAATAGAAATACGTGGTTTTTTGTCGAACCACAAAAGATTTTGAGAAACTGTCTGAGCAATATATTGTGACAATGTCATTTTCTGTATTTCATCGCCATAAGGCCTATATTTTGAGGATATTAATATAAAGGATGGGATGGGATAGGGTATTCAACGATCCGCATAGCGGATTGTAGCCTCTCATATGTTTTTTTTAATAAGTCAAGTAACAATTCTTTTTATACAAAGTACCTTTATATTCGACAGTATCTGCAACATTCACCGCACAAAGCTTAGTCCTGAATTCTGCTCTCTGGCCGATACTAGCTATGGTAATTGTAATGTCCTCATTTGTTAAATAGACTAATCTCGAAAACGTTATGTCATTGGCTGAAATGAAATTCTTTTGTAATAAGTAAAAAGCTTTCTAATACATTATATATAATCACATAAAACTTACATTTTACCACTGGAAACAGGCGTTGTACTTCAAATCGGCCAGCCAGTCTTGAGTCAAATCAAAAATATTTATGAGCTCTCCATTTTCGTCGACTACACTTATTTTTTCCATCTTTACACAACCGAAGGAGACACAAGAATAACAACGACAATGAGCTCACCATCACCGTAGCGACACTTATCGGGACATACAAATAAGTATGTTTCCCTTTGAATCTACGTTGATCGTTATTGAAATGAGTAGCGTCAATGCACGACGAACATGTTCCACTTTGTTTCTAGATTGTTGCCACTTTAAAATGAATATGCAACACTTTAAATTAACGTTGATTCAAGTTTGAAACTACGATGTGTGAAGAATATGCATGTAAGTATTATTTGCATGTACCAAAAAATTTCGGCATAAATCACTTAAACACTTTGAAGATTACTTACTTCCGCACTAACTAGGCAAATAACCACTACGAGAGTTGCAGAGCGACTGAGTCCAACACGCTATCCACTAGGCTGTACTCTGGAACTTGAAAGTCGAGAAAGAACAACGAAGTACTTGAACTGTGTTGACTCATTCTCCGGTAGGTTCCCGATATTTTCACCATTTTCCGATCTTTTCAACTTGTCCCAATCTTTTCATCTTATTCCCGATCTTTTAACCATAGCTTTTTGAAGCCATCATTCGTAAGCTCTAAACATGCTATGCTTCGGACTAACTTCGTGCTAAGTTCTACCGAAACATCTTAACGTATGGTACATGTACACACATCTCCGGAAGCTTACAGAAGTTACGCCATCAAGGACATACAACATCGACGACTTGGACAGAACGTTTTTATTGATATATATAACTTTGAGGATGACAACAACATCTCGTCAGAAATGAAACGAAGAATTACGTTTGCCAACCGCTGTTTCTTCGAGGTAAGAACTCACTTTATTAGTAAAGCCCTCACTCGAACTACTAAGGAGATCCTATATAAGACCCTGATCATCCCAGTCTTGCTCTACGGCGCTGAAGCATGGACCGTATCAAAAGCGGATGAAGAAATCCTTGGTCGATTCGAGCGGAAAATTCTTCGGAAAATCTTCGGTCCCGTTTGCGTTGACGGGCTATGGAGACGAAGATTCAACCACGAACTATACGAGCTGTACAGCGACATACCCTGATCAAAAAACTCCGCATCGGACGTTTAAGATGTCTAGGACATGTAGAACGAATGGACACCAATACTGCGGCTCGCAGAGTCTTCGATTCTCAACCAGACGTCGGACGCAGTAGAGGAAGACCTCAACTTAAGTGGCGCGCACAAGCATTCAACCAACTTGGAGTGCGCAACTGGATGCGCTAATTGGAGAGGCATGTTGGTTGAGGCCCAGGTTCATCCCGGATTTTAGCGCTACTTAAGTAGGTTAGGTTAGGTTTACGGGTTGGTGGAGTAAAGAATTCTCTATTCCGCCACACTTAGGTCCATGTGGACCCATTGTGATACCCTTGGTGGGATTACGTCCTTCCTTATCGTTACTATGGGTTACTCCCCTCTATCCAGCCATCCTGATGTTCGTAGGAACCTGCAAAGATAGGGTAATGGAATATCGGAAAGCTCTTGGATGTCTTGGAAGTAGTAGCTTCCAAGTGTTCTGTTCCTCAGGTAACAGAGACTCGGGCAGTGACAGAGGAAGTGAGGTGTATCCTCGTGTGTTTCCTCATCGCCGCAGCCTCTACAGATATCGTCATCCTCGAGATTTAATTTCATTGTATGGGTTCTGAGAAAGTTGTGACCAGTTAGAGCCCCTACCAGTTTAGATAAGGAGCTTCTGTCGTACCGCAAAAGTTTTTTGGTTCGGTTTCCGTTATATTCTGGCCAGAGCTTCTGAGATATTTCGCAGGTAGTCAATGACTTCCACCTGGTATTGGCTTTCATTCGGGTTTTGTATTCCACTCTTTCTCTGAGGTTACAGAGTGGTGGTTCGACGGTTTGTAGTGCCTGATCATGATCTGTAGCAGATCCATTTCTTGCCAGTTCGTCGGCCATCTCGTTGCCGTCTATGTCCCTGTGACCAGGAACCCAGCAGAGATCAGCATTATGCTGTGAGCAGAGAACTTTGAGCTCCTCGCGACAGCGGCGAACTATCTTTGATTTAATCTCGATAGCAGATACTGCTTTTATGGCCGCTTGGCTGTCAATGAATATGGTGATATCACTGTGTGGTATTTCCATTATTGACACCAAATGAGCCGCTTCAGCGATTGCTAGCACCTCAGCCTGGAACACACTACTATGATCAGGAAGCCTGATCGATTTGTGTATTGCTAATTCCTCTGAGAATATGCCAGCACCTGTTCCACAGTCCATCTTTGATCCATCTGTGAAGATGAATATCGATTTCCTTTTTGTGGGTTCATTCTTGTCCCATTCGTCTCTGCTCGGTAACGAGCAGGTGAAGGGTCGATCGAAGTCTAGATAGGGAGATAGATAATCAGAGTTTACTACGCTCCCTACGTATTTTTTTAGGACCTGCGCATGCCCAGCGAGGCTCGGGATCCAGCTGTTTGTTTGGCTGATCCTCGAGGAGCTTTTGGCAGCTGATTCCTGCATGTATAGATCCAAGGGTAGCAGATTCAGAATCACCTCCAATCCAGAGGTTGGGGTTGTTCTCATCGCACTGGTTGTCCCTATACACGCTAGTCTTTGTATTTTTGTCATTTGCTTCAAGTTGGTTGCTCTGTCTGTGGCTTGCCACCATACTATACTGCCATATGTGAGTATTGGTCGCACGATAGCCGTATACATCCACAGGATTATTTTGGGGCTACGTCCCCACTTTCTGCCGAATGTTCGGTTGCATGCGTAGAAAGCATTTGCTGCTTTCTTAACTCTTTCATTGACGTTAAGTTTCCAATTGAGCTTCTTGTCTAGAATTATTCCTAGATATTTCGCACTTTCAGCTATTTTAAGGGGTATTCCTTCTATAGCTGGTGGTTCGAAGTGTGGTATTGTTCTTTTATTTGTGAACAGCACAAGCTCGGTTTTTTGGGGGTTGACCCCAAGGCCGCACTGCTTTGCCCACGCGTTGAGTGTTGAGCGAGTTTTCTAACAGCTCGCTTATGGTTGGTAAGAATTTGCCTGTCGCAAGCAATACTACATCGTCTGCGTACGCAATTACTTTAACCCCCCTGTTTTTGAATTTCATTAGTATTTCATTAACGACAAGAACCCATAGTAGAGGGGAGATGACTCCTCCTTGCGGTGTGCCCCTTGAGGCGTTTACTTTTAGTTCAGTGTCGCCCAGTTTTGCCTTGATATTCCTTTCTTTGAGAAGACTTACAATCACGTTAGTGAGTGCCTGGTCAACGTTGGAATTCTGCAATGCCCTTTCCACTGCGCGCTACTTAAGTAAGTAAGTAAGTAATATTATTGTGAAAACTGAGCCTATGCGTAAGGATTTCAAAATAGTTCCCCAGTGCAAGCGGTGCCAAGGATACAATTATACGCAAACCTATTGTCAAAATTTTACACATCGCGCTTCTGATGTGTAAAATGTGCAGGAAATCATCTGACGATAGATTGTATGTCAGATAAGAAAACTCCTGCTCTCTGCATTATCTGTAAAGACAATCATCCGGCAAATTATCGCTGCTGCGAAGTAGCTAAAGTGTTGCAAAAAATACGGATGAAATTTAATAGTATTAATTCGCAGAAATTATATTTAAACAAGCAAACGCCTAAAACTCCTATTAAAAATATGTCGAAGCCGAAGTAGGCTATAATAGAAAAACCGAAATTTTCAAAAACTTCGCGGCCATCAGATATCTGTTCGGAACTTGTACATCCAAAACCAAATGTACAAACGTATGCTCAAGCTACAGTATCCAATAAAGCCCAAAAAATATCTCATCTGACCCAGTTTCAATATTCATTCAAAACTTGTACTTGAAAATAATATTCGCAATAGATACATGAATAGATTGCTTAAAATTCTTACATGGAATTCCAATGGCCTTTGCCAAAAACTTGGAGAACTTGAATTATCTATGCAGAAAAAAAAATATATAGACATCTGTTTAATACCCGAAACTTACGCCAAGAGTGATTCTCGAACTTAAAGAACATCGAATAAGGTTAGATGTTGTAATAGTGAGCTATAGTAAAATTAAGTACCCCCGAGAAATACAAGATTAAGACAAAAAAGAAAAGCTCTTAAAAGATGGCACCAAACTCGTGCCCCGAAATATAAAACACGTCTCATTCGGTTGAGTAACTTGTTATCAAATTCGATTAAAAATTTAAAAAACCATGCAGAAGAAACTTACCTGCAAAGCCTAAACGCTGGAAAAGAAACGAATTTTTCACTCTATAAAGGAATTAAAGTCATAAATCTGCCGCCACCAATATTAGGGTAACTCAAAACGTTTGGGCAAAAATCGATAAGGAAAAAGCAGTTTTTGCCGCACATCTTGAGGAAACATTTTAAACATGTGATGGTCCAGCGCAAAATGAAATCATTAATTTATTTGAGACCACAACCTATAATAATAAAATAAGATATGCAAGTATTGCCGAGCTTAAACGGAAAATACATAAACTTAATGCTAAAAAGGCTCCAGTTTATGACCTGATTACCGGAGAAATTCTTAAAATGTTCCCTCGGAAAGCATTAAATAAACTTCTCTACATTGTAAATGCGGCAATTAGATTAGAGTTCATATCAAGACAGTGGAAAGTCGCGGAAGTGATTATGGTTCTAAACCAGGAAAATCACCGAATGAAATAAGATCTAACAGACCTATTTCACTTCTTCCAATAATTTCAAAAGTTTTTGAAAGGATATAACTCGGGCGCTTACACCCCATTATTGATCAGAAACGCCTTTTACCTGACCATCAATTTGTACATCGAATTTCTGATGTAATTGAGAAGGCTTCCGAAGGAAACAAACGTGTCGCAAGCTTTGACAAGTTTTGGCAAATTAAGACAAGTTCTGTCTGAAAAATTATAAAAAATCGTCATGACGTATCTTGAGCATAGACTCTTCGTGTGAAACTTGGAAACGAATATTCAGAGTTCAAAGAAATAATGGCAGGAGTACCCCAAGGAAGCGTCTTTGGACCACTCCTATAACTCATATCATATCCCACAAAGAAACGATACAATAGTTGCAACGTTTGCTGACGATACTGCTATACTAGCAGTTGGGACAACAATAGAGGAAACAAATATCAAATTACAAAACGCTCTTAACGAGGTTAATAAATGGACAAGATCCTGGCGAATCGCAAATCGATTCATGTAGAATTTTCGTTTAAACGGACAAACAATTTGCTTGTATTTCTAAATATACGGTTCGAAGTCGCATGTATAAAAGAAATGCGAAGAACTTAAAAATAAATACGGAGAACTGTACTGGTTGCTTGGAAAATAATCTAATATTGTATACAACTATGGGTCTGTACAAGTGAAACGAATTTAAACATTTTACAAACATTTGAAAACAATATGTTAAGATCATTCGTCAATGCGGTTCTCCAAATTCTTGACGAAACAAATTTATTGCGGCGTCTTGAAAGAACTAAGCCCTTGGATTTTTCCCGATTATAACAAACCTCGCTATATATTGCGGAAAAGCAGGAACTCTCAACCTGGCAAATATTTCATTACTCGTGATAAAAAAAAATTCTAGAAAAGCATGGTTAGTTGCAATTAGCCTTGCCATCCGTCCGGGTTTCCCGGACATTTACTCTTTTTTGCCTCTGCGGGGAACGTCCGGTATAGTTTTAATAATATGTCCGGGATGGTATTTTCACTTATCTACTTGGCAGTTTGTCTTAATTAATATTTGATAAAAAATAATTAGGAGATCACTAAAATCAACAAAATTAATAATTCAGAAATGAATACTCAGAACAATCATTGGCCGTGTTCCGGGTTTCAGTTTTAGTAAGACATCATGATGAAGCCCTGTTCACATTGGTCAATCGACCATTTAAGTTACGTGACATTAGGGGGAAATGACGGGAAATGGCTGACGAAACAAGTTGAAAATTTACGCATGGGCACTCCGATATGAGTGAAACAACTGATTTTTCTTCGGCATGTCCTTAAGATGTTTTTTTATATCAATAAAATTACTCGATATTATAGATTATTCAAGTTATGTTTTACTTTTCTGATAAAGCATAATTATTCTGAATAGATGGAAGTTAATAAAAATCTAAAAATATGATAAAATTAAATTGCAAAATAAAGGGTTTGGAATAGTTTGACATTTACCTTACCATTCGGTAAGATTTTGCGTTCCGCGTTACTTTACCTTATTCAGTTGTAGTCAGAAATCCGGAACACGGCCATTGTGGTGGATTTGGCTCTCTCAAAGCAAATGTTTTTAATGTGAAAGTAAACATATTTGGATTAAAAATGTATACTACGACTGAACGGAGTGAATTGTATAATCAGATTATGCATACATACATTAAATATATTTATTCAATATAGAGTTGTGTTTTAAAATGAATAATGTAATTGCAGTTGCACAACATTCCGAGAAGGAAGTGTACCTTCAACAAGGAGTCGAAATGTGAAACTATTTATTTTATGTTAAAGAAGTCGATACCTTAGAACCATATTAAAACATTTAAAAAAAAAACTTTTTTTTTGTTTGTCCTAATTTTGTACTCTTTTTCTGTTCGTCATTTGTCCGGATAAGTCCGGGATTTGGAACCCCATGTACTACTTTTATCAAATACCATCTGGCAACACTAGTTGCAATACATATACAAACATATGAAAAGGCTACAATCCGCTGTGCAGATCGTTTAATACCCTGTCCCATCCTATCCTTAAAACTAATATCCCCAAAGTGTGGGATTTTATGGCAATGAAATATAAAAAATGACGTTGTCACAACATATTGTTCAGACAGTTTATCGAAATCTTTTATGGTTCGAAACAAAAAAAACAACAATTTTCTCCAACATATGCAATGGACTATGGAGTAGGGTATACATTTTTGTAAGAAAACGCCTCCAAATAGTGGGAGTGGGTTAAAATGATCTATGTACGAAATGTTTATATTAACTCTATTAATGTTTTTGTATGGAACGTTTTTAAATTTTCCTAAGAATTAACCGAAAACCGTTTTTAACAGAAAACGCCATCAAAAAGTGGGCTTGGCAAATGTTATATGGGCGAGATATAGATTTTAAGATTGTGTTAATAGCTTGTTCACAAACATTTTCGAAAATCCCTACCGTTTGACTAAAAAGAACGTTTTTGGTAACAGTGAGCGAATTTTGAAAATGTTCACACTTGTTCTGTAGGCACGGACGAGGATTCTATATACCAAATTTCATTATCCTATAGCTCAAAATTTAAGGCCTAAAATCGGTGACGTACAAACGGACGGACGGACATGGCTCAAGCAACATTACTCCTGCTATTTTTAAACCATGTAACTATATACTTTGAGGTATATCTAACTATATTATTTCTCTATGTTACAAACTATGTATCAAAACTAATATAGATAGGGTATAATTATTTTTATATTAGTCAAGGCAGACATTGGACCAAGCAGAATTAGGAATGTTTATGATGATCAGGTGGTTTGGCACACAGGACTTTTTTTCGTATAACCAAACGCTTGAGACGCTGTATTGAATCAGTTGTTAATAAAATCTAAGTTCATTACGATTGTAGAGTTGTATGCAATTGCAAACTTATCACCTTTTGGCACTAATTGTAGCTACAGGCACTTTCCAAAATCATTAATCATAGCTTCACGTAGCATTTTATTAGGATCCAGAGCTACCTACCACATGTAATGGTTTTCCTTTTTTTTTTAGATAAAATGTCAAGTGTACGTAAATTTTGTTACGAAATAAATTCAATGAATTAATTAAAACACAAATTAGAGCAAAACACATATTATATCACTGTAAAGGACCAAACTCGTATGTTTCGAGAGTATACGTAAGGGAAATAAACAATGACTATTGCCTAAGAAAAAATCCGTTCATTCAGCATCGTGTACTGGACATGAGTTCATAAATAGCTACATTATGTACATTGTTTTGACAGCCCTTGGGTAAGGAATTTCTGCGCTTCGTCTGCTTGCCACACAGAGTACCGAATACGTAGTGGGGTATACACAGTTTATTTAGCAACATGGAAACGCCTTCTTTCGTCAGGACCTACCCCTGGCGTTGGGCTTTGGCCAATCAGAAGGACGTCTATTATAACACATTCCTTCTTCTTGAAGTAAGCATGGTACAATTGATTTTTGAGGGAACCGTCACTATGGGTATTGTGTTGTGTCAATAAATATATCTTGCGGTGCACAGTTTGTGGGTTGATTTTTTTCCTTTGGGTTGTTTTTGTATATAAATTAATTTGCGCAATCGGAACAGAAATGCGTTTAAGAGGTGTAACGCTATTTACAAAATCGTTTACAAAGGGAAGGTTTAAAAATTAATGGCTCTTATCCTACTAATATTTGTTTTATTTTATACAGAAAATATATGAAATGTGCTGGTTTCCAAAAGAACAAAACAATTTCTGGGATTTTGGTGGGTATATTTTCTGTTGTCTAAATAAATGTTTTGAATATTTTACATAGAATCGTTGAATAGTAAAGATAACTATTTTGGATAGCTTCGATAGTCATGTGATCAGAGTGTAATTCAACATTCCATTTGTTGTACTATTGAGTAAATTTTTGATATTGGTACCTTACCATACATACTAACATATACAATTGGACACTTATTGTATCTAATGATTTTAATATTTTGTATCGCTCTTTAATTACGTTGTTTTATTTTGAAGGTTCGTTGGAAGGGAACATTTTTAAAAAAATATTGCCGATATAATGCGAGGGACATTCTGCAGTAATAAGGGACTTTAAATGGATATAAAAGAAAAGCCCCTGATTGACGTCTGTCTTCTAGGAATCCTTCCTAGTCTTTGGACTATTATTTTGCGTTTGTAATAGATATTAGTGAAAATCGACGTTGGTTGTAGGTAGATATTTCTTAACGTTTTGGGCACAAGAACGATAACTTAAGTATATGTACCGTTTGGCAAGCGCGTTAAATAGAGGATACATTTTATTCTCTGCCTAATTCTTTACATTTCTGTATGGATAAAAAAGTTAGGATTTTGCTATCTCGTTTGGATTTAAGAGATTTATTAAATGCAAATTAATTTCTTTGTTTATTTACATAAAAAAAACTTTATTTATAAAATAAAAAAACTTAAACTAAATAAAAAAACTTAAACTAATATAAAGAAAGACAGTGTGTCGATCTACCGCTGTGGATCGATTGACTCGTGTGTGCTGCTGACCGTAGTATTTATATCTACTAGTCCTATTGTATTTGGCGTGGATGAGGGATGTTTTGGTTTCTGGATGGCACATGTTTTTTATTGCATTCCAATGCTCGAATTTCGGTGATAGCCTATGGTTTTATTGCTTCCAGATGGTAGGGTTATTTCATGGGTGCGTTGAGGGTCACGTATCTACTTTAAGTGGTTCAATGTGTTAACTTCCCCCATAGTGAAGAAAATATCGTCCCGATATTTATGGTGATTGTGCGTGCACTTTGTTCATGATGTCTCGTCCTTGCAGACTTAAGTATTCGTCTCTAGTGATTACGGGATGTCTTTGTTTTCTAAAATATACTATTATAAAAATGGTTACGATACTAAGTATAGTTAGAATTATAAGTCCAAATGTGGATATAATCGGGCTGCCTGTAATTTCTTGTTGAATGGGTTGTAATATGTTGATGTTTTCCATCTGGAGTCTTTCGTCCAATGCTTCAAAGTATACGCCTATGTCATATTCATTGAATTTATATGTTTTTAGGAACGTTCTGATTTTTCCCGTGGGGTTCTCATATACTTTTCCATCTATGGTCGTTGTGTTTTCAAATGTAAGAAGGTATGTTCCCACGATAGTTTGGTTATCTACTTGATGACCTCCAGTGAGAAGAATTGATCCATCTTTAATTACTTCCAAGTCCAAATCTTTTCCTTTTGTTTTGTTACATAAAGCTCGCTTATTGTGTAATAATTCTATTAAACAAGTATTGTTATCTTTTTGCGTTTTACAATAGTTGAGTCTTAATTCAAATTTACATTCTTTAATATTTTGAAAAGTATTACCACATTTGGCTACTTCTTTATTAATTATTAATTTGCCGTCAGGCCGGCTTAAAGCTCTTGTTTTGTAAAGCTTACATTTATTATATAAAATTGGATATTCTATCATAATGGCCAATTTTGGACAATTTTAAATTTAGATATATCAATCAGTTCATTAATGGTTAATTCTGTACGTTCATTTTGAATAATCTTATATATTTCTTTATGATTTAAATTAGTTGGATTAAGTATCCCTAGTTTTGATAAAGAAAGTAGTTATTATATTCTGTAATTCTAAAATAATCAATTTACATTTTTCTGTTATGATACCATCTTTGGTATCTCTTTTAATACTTTTAAAAGCATCAATTAATTTGGAGTTCATAATGAATTGTTTATTATTATTGATTATTAAGTCATTTATTTTATTTTCTTAAATTAATTCATCATCGTGGTCTGGTGAACCCGCGATCCATTTCCAAATTATACCAATAGTTTCTATTGCTCTTTTTGGCCTTGAAATGGTTAACTGATCGAGATAAGTTTGAATTATATTTAAATTATTGTCGTGCTTCTTCTTTCTAAAATTAAAATTTCAAGTTATCCTTGTGGACTATTTTGCCATTTTTAAGTTTTACTTTATTCCCTAAATCTTTTTTTACTATTCTTTTTTTAAATCTTGGTTGTAACTTATTCCTTGTTGTAGGGTCCTTTTGGTATACTACTTCTTTGGGTCTTATATTTTTGGTTTTTCTATTTTTATTATTATATTCTATCATTTTATCTTGAGCGATAGTTAGTTTCAGCGGAATATCTTCATGAAAAGTTTTGTTAAATAAAATGTCTACAGGTTTTTTCTGAGTTACAGAATGGATAGTTGAATTGTATTCCTTTGCTGCTTTTATAAATATTTCTACTGGTTCAAGTAATGAATGTTCCGTTTTTATACATCTCGCTATTTCCTGTAGTGTACTATGTACTCGTTCAACTTGTCCATTGGACGTACTGTGGTTTGTTGTAACATAATATAATGTTATGTTGGATCTTTCCATGAGAGCCGTGAAGACTGCGGATGTGAATGCTAGGTCTTGGTCGCATGTTATATGTTTGCAACCTGGAAAAATTTGTAATAGTTCTTAAACTTTGTTTGACATTTCTTGCCTGTTTTCAATATGTTTAATAATTAGGAATTTTGAATATGCGTCTATGCATGTAAGAAATTTTTGCTTTTCAGCGAACATTACATCAATGTGTATTGATTCTCCCTCTTTTTTCGGAATTGGTGCCTCAACAATGGGCTGAAGGTTAGGGTGCCTATTATATTTGTTTGTGTTACAGACCTCACAATTTTTGGCGTATTGTAAAAATTCATCTTGCATTTTAGGCCAATAATATTGTTCTATGATTTGTTTTACATTCTCTCGGGCATTTCTATGTGCTCGGTTATGAGTTTGTTTAATGATTTCTATTTGATCATCCTTATTTGCTATGTCATTAGCGAAATATTTTGATCTTATGAATTTGTTATTAAAATGTTTTTTTAAAGTTGTTTTTAATTCGTAAACAACCTCTGGAGTTGTGTACAAGGCTACTATACCATCCTGCAAATATTCTCTGAATATGGGGATTATATCTTGGGGATCTTTGTATGTAATTAAATGTCGTTTTCTATTAGGAAATGGAGTTAGTTGGTGATGTATAGTTTCAATACCTTTATATACTATAATTTGTTGGTTAAATTGATTAACCGGTCTATTTATGACATCTATATCATCTTCTTCGCTACTTTCAGCTGAATGTACAGTGTTAGAATCGGAAATTTGGTTTAAATTTTGTCTTGACAAAGCGTCAGCGACTACATTGGTATGACCTGGTTTGTAAACCATTTTAGGCGCATGCTCTTCTATAAGGGCGTGCCATCTCTTCATCTTTGCATTTGGGTTTCTTGGAGAAACTGCAAATGTCAGAGGTTGGTGATCCGTGTGGATCTCTAAATTTGCGACACCATATAAATAGTTTCTTAAATTCTTTAGTGCGTATACGATCGCGAAAAGCTCTTTTTCGTTGGCGGCAAAATTTCGTTCTGACTTGCTGAGAGTCTTTGATATGAAAGTAATGGGTTTATTGTCTTGTGACAAGACTGCCCCAACTGCGTCATCTGATGCGTCAGTGGTTAATACAAATTTCTTTGAGAAGTCTGGTTGCGTTAGTTCAACTTCGGTTAGTAAATGGTCTTTCAATGACTGAAAAGCTATTTTCGCTTCTTGGTCTAAATCAATGACCGTCTTTTTTGACATATGTGTTGAAACCTGTCCGCCTTCGTTCTGGAGATATTTAGTCAGAGGTTTCGCAATTTTTGCGTAGTTTTGGATAAACTTCCGATAGTATCCAATCATTCCTAAAAATGATCTTAATTGCCTTAAGGTTTTAGGCTCAGGGTAATCCTTTATGGTTTGTGTTTTATTAGGATTTGTTTTTATAACGTTATGTCCGACGACATAACCCAAAAAATCTACTTTGTCTTCGTATAGGGTAGATTTGTCTACTGAAATTTTCATATTAGCTTCTTTTAACGTATTAATTATTGTGTTTAGGTGTCCTGTATGTTCTTCTAGTGAATTTGAATATATAATTATATCATCTATATAAACGTGACAGAATTTCCCTATATATGGTCTTAATATGTCATCCATTGCTCTTTGGAATATTGAAGGAGCGTTCTTTAATCCAAAGGGTAGTCGAATGAATTCGTATTTACCATTGTTAATACTGAAGCTTGTTTTTTCAATGTCAGATTCTTTCATTTTTATTTGGTGGAATCCACTTTCTAAATCTAAAGTTGAAAAGTACTTTGCTTTCCCTAAATTGGATAAGATGACGTTGGTGTCTGGTATCGGGTATTTGTCCGAAATTGTTTGTTCGTTTAATTTCTTATAGTCAATTACTAAACGATTTTTTGGTGTGCTATCTTCATTCGTTCCTTTTTTTGGGACAACCCATACCGGTGAGTTATAAGGACTTTTCGAGGGCCTTATTATATTCTTTTTTAATAAATCCTGAATTTCGTCATTAACGAACTTGTTGGCGCTCAGGGGATATGGATATCGTTTAGTCCAAATGGGACGGTCTGAACTTGTGCGGATTTCCGCTGTAACATCAGTCCTAAAAGGCAAAGTGGTATCGATGTTTGAATGGATACTTTTAATTTTCTCCATCATCTTGGTCACTTGTCTAGATATATCACTACCCTGAATATTATTAATCATATTCGAATCCTCGTCTTCAAAATATATTTTCTCGGATTTATTGTTATATTTTAAAGTGTTATCATTAAAGTCAACTTTGGCATTGACCCGACTTAATAAATTGGCTCCTATTAGAGCTTCGTATTCAAGATTTTCAATTACGTAAAATCTTGTTTTAACATTAAGTATATGTGCTTCGTGACATTTTTTAATTATTAGTTCCCCGTTTACTGTTCGGGCACGTTTAAATATAGGTAGAGTGATTGGGACACTCAATATACCTGGTTGACAGTAGTTACTACTGGCACCGGTATCTATAAGTATTTTAATTTGTTTGTTATTTATTACTCTTCGTAAGTGGGGTAATCCCACTCTTTTCCTAAAAAAATCTTCGTTTTCATTGAGGTTATTCACCCTCTCAGTCTTTACTGGAGGTGGTTGCATAGAATTCTGTGTACTCTCTCTTTCCCTTTTATTTACAGGTCTTGTGTTATTGTTATAATAATTTCCTTGTTTAGACGGGTTTTGTCCGTTTGTTTGTGCGTTTATTTGTTTATAACGATTTGTGTCTTCTCTATTAATAGGTCTGTTGGCCGAACTACCAAGGACCATTGGTTCGAAGCGTTGTGGAAGTTGTCTATAATCGTTATGCGCGGGAGGTGGAAAATTATTATTTGGCTGTCGAGACAACCTGAGTGTATTATTATTCCTATTCTCAACTTTGTGATGTGCAAACTGTAGGGCAAAGTTTGTCCTTATGTTGTTGCTTTCCAGTTCTTGTGCCTTAGCGAGTGCGTTGGGCAAATCTGGCGGATTCAAGGAGAATAGAATTTGAGGTAGTTGACCGTTAAGGCCAGTTATGAATATCCGGAGTGCATTTCGCCTATTCATAGCGTTTAACTCGTTTGATATTGGTGAATTTGAACCATGTGTCATAATGGTTTTATTTGTTAACAACGTTAACTTACAGTTAATCGCGTTGTAAAATTCCAAGATGGTGGAGGGACCCTGTCTCAGAACACTAAGTTCTTGTTCAATGATGTGCATAGGTCGTTTATCGTCATATGCGAAATCTAGTCTAGCTATGATTGCGTCAAAGTTTAAAACTGTGCCGTGGTTTGTAAGGACATCATTGGCTGCCATAGTTATCTTATTTCTTAACACAGTCAAAGCTCCAAAATATCGTTTGCTCCCCTTTTGATAAAGTTTCATGGAATTGTGGGCAGCTTCCCTCCAACTGACGTAGGAGGTTTGCGTACCATCGAAATCTCGTAGAGATTTTATTATATCCAGCGTTTCATCGCAAGGAATTGTACTATTGATTGTCTGAGTTTCGTACTCAGTAACGTTCGAGATAATATCTCTGTCCTGAATCAGTTTTTGTAGCCTACTTATCTCTTCAGTATAGGAGGCACGTTGCTCGTTTAAAGCAACCTCGAATTTTGAATTATTCGAGCGAATAGCTTGTGAAATCAAATTATTTACCATTTCTTGGTCCATTTTAAAAAAAATAAGGGTTAAATACCTGTTCCACCAGATCACGTTACAATAAAATAAAATGTACAAAATAGTATGTACTTACAAAATATTCTTACTCTAATCGTTATTTTTTTCTCCCTCTGATTTCGGGATACTTATTTTTGTTTTCCTTTTTTGAAGCTGCGTATTCCTCGGACTGCTGTCTGGTCTTACTGCTTCTATTTGGTTTGCTGCTCTTTTTTCTATCTTGTAGAATATTTGGCAATAAATTTTTGGCAGGAACCACTTAGCACTGATTTTACTTTTTTTTTCAAATCTAACTTTATGCTGAAGGGATCCCGGTTGAGCCCCCAATTAATTTCTTTGTTTATTTACATAAAAAAAAACTTTATTTATAAAATAAAAAAACTTAAACTAAATAAAAAAACTTAAACTAATATAAAGAAAGACAGTGTGTCGATCTACCGCTGTGGATCGATTGACTCGTGTGTGCTGCTGACCGTAGTATTTATATCTACTAGTCCTATTGTATTTGGCGTGGATGAGGGATGTTTTGGTTTCTGGATGGCACATGTTTTTTATTGCATTCCAATGCTCGAATTTCGGTGATAGCCTATGGTTTTATTGCTTCCAGATGGTAGGGTTATTTCATGGGTGCGTTGAGGGTCACGTATCTACTTTAAGTGGTTCAATGTGTTAACTTGCATTACATTTTCATTGATTTCCCATAAAACATGAAAGAAAACCCCGTTCCTTACCTTGAAATAGAAAAATACCGAATAGATTTCAAAGAGAAAAAAAATGCAGTGCAATAACCCCAGCGGAATTAAGACCCATGTGGCTAAATTCACAAAAATAAAACTGCGCGAATCCTTGAATACCCTATCCTATCCCATCCTATCTTTAAAACTAACATCCCCAAAAAGTGTGTGTGGCTAAAAACTTTTTGTGGATGAAATTTGAAAATGACATCGTTACAACATACTGTTTATACAGTTGATCAAAATCTTCAATTGTTCGACATAAAACGACGTTTCTGGGGTACATACAAATCGTTTTGTTAAGAAAACGCCCCCAAAAAGTGGGCTTGGCGAAATATTCATGTTAATATTACCAATGAGTTTGCATCAAAAAGTGGACGTTGCAAAAAAACTTTGTACAGACAAATTATAGGTTCTGGAACTCAACTAGCGATTCTTAGTCGATCCATATACTTTGAGTTATATCTTTCGAAATTATTTCTCTATGTAAACCGAGCAGGGGTAATTTCCCTTTCGAAATGGATATAAGTCCTGCGGCTGGTAAAGCCTATTGCTTAATGCCGATTTCTAATGGCAATAACAGCCGCAGATGTTAATGCTTTTTTCTGGCTGGGTTATTTTCATTTCGAAATGGAAATAAGTCCTGAGGAATTCAGCCCTGCGAATGTTACTGCACTGCACCGACTGTCATACTCTATATATATTATTAGTATTTTACACGCAAGAGTTGCCACGATCACTAATATGATCCCATCCATTATGCGTGGTGCCACACCTACTTTTTTGATCCTGCTCATTTTATGTAATGCTACTGACATTATAATAGCCTGCTCACACTAAGCCTCAAGACTGTGGCTTTCATATTTATTTGAGATACATATTTTGATTTGTATGCAAGGTGAAATGCCCACTTACTGCTACTGGTATTTATGGCTTATGAACTCACCCAAACATTCAAGCACTCACTATTTTAGTGATACATATAGCTGGCATTAACTATTTACTTTGTATGGGAGGTGCCACGCCACTTAGTTTGGCTTTTTTAGTACTCCCGATATATTTTATTTTTGTATGGGAAGTGACACGCCCAATGATCACATCCCACCAATTCGTAAGACCACACCACTCAAAAATCAAACCACTATAACGTGTGTTTTTTTAGAGGTATAGAACTTTGAGTTGGCAAAACTATTAACTGGCGGCCATTTTTTCAGCTGTCAAGTGATTCACTTCCAAATTGTGGAAATTTATTTTGAAAATCATGGTTTTCTTCGAAATACGTATCGCGCACTGTACGTCCATTTTACAGTTAACATAATCGTCCATCGGAGCAATTAATTCGATTAAGTATGGAACGTTTTCGCATCCACAGAGACGTGCGTCGGTCGTACAATGCGTACAGAAGAAGTCATTGCTGCTGTAGAGCGTAGCGTAGAGGAAGACCCGAATCAGTCTATCACCTAGCGAGGCGTAGATTCGGTGAATTGCCGTTGATCCCAATTTTCATAAGCGAATTTTGTTTAGCGATGAAGCTCACTTCTGGTTGAATGGATACGTCAATAAACAAAACTGCCGCATTTGGAGTGATGATCATCCACAAGGGTATGTTGAGACACCGTTACATCCACAAAAACTGACTGTTTGGTGTGCTTTATGGGTTGGTGTTGGCCAAAACGTTACAGTCAATTGAACAAACATCATGTGCAGGAGCTTTGGTTTCAAGAAGACGGCCAACATGGCACACAGCTCATGCTATAATTGATTTGTTAAAGAACACGTTCGGTGAGCGCATAATTTTGGCCTCCAAAATCGTGCGGTTGTGCGGAATCATATGTGGACTCTAAAATCAGGGACATGGCCATTCTATATATTCCCCATGATAAGGTTCGGTCACCTGCCCTTCAAAAAGAAAATCCAAAGCTAGGTGAGGTTCTTCAGATTACATAACTCTTCGAAGAAACCACGAAAACATGCAGTGAGTTTGGCCAAGAGGTGAATGCCATCCATCAATCAAGATATCACCTGTCAAAAGGTAAGCGGGTAATTAGTAATGGTGATGTAATAAAAGCTACGTGAAAGATCCCAGTCGTCCATTCAGAAACAAAGTGTTCCAAAAAATATGAATATTGAAAATGTAATTCGAAACTTTAATTACTGTTGATATACTTGAGTCATTATCATTAGTATCGCATATCGATATCAATCATAGCCATGTTGCTTCAGACAAGCTGTTCGTCAATGTAAGCGTCAATTGCAAAATTCTTAAATTTCAAATAGACACAGGTGCGTCGTGTTCACTCATTGGTCTTGAAGGATACCATCAGCTAAACAAACCGCTTTGCACACCTACAACGAAAATTCCAATAGCTTACGATGGTAGTATCTCGCCTTTGAAAGGCCCAATATCAGTTGATGTAGCGTAGGGTAGCAATAATGAAAGCTTGAATTTGCTTGTAGTCGATAGTCAATGTGTTATTGACATAGATTGATTCCGAGATAAATTCGATATACAAATTACTAAGTCGACTGAATATACTAATGACCCCTATTCAAACCCTCACTATTTCAATGTAGCTTAAATCATAACTTGATCTCATAAGAAATGAATTACAATCAACATTTTCATCGGAACTTGGTCACTGTTCCACGTTCAAAGCGAATATAGTTTTAAAACCGAACGCTAAACTTAAGTGCTGCAAACAATAAAATCATCCTTTCGCACTCTATGATGACGTACGTACTACTTACTTAAGTGGCGCTACAGTCCGGGATGAACCTGGGCCTCAACCAACATGCCTCTCCATAGTTATAGTTCGTGGTTGAATCTTCGTCTCCATATCCCGTCAACGCAAACGTGACCGAAGATTTTTCGAAGAATTTTTCTCTCGAATCGACCAAGAATTTCTTAATCCGCTTTTGATACGGTCCATGCTTCAGCGCCGTAGGGCATGACTATGACTAGGATAATCAGGGTCTTATATAGGATCTCCTTAGTAGTTCGAGTGAGGGCTTTACTACTAAATTGTCTTTTAAGCCCTTCTTCGTTTGATTTCTGAAAAGATGTTGTTGCCAGAGTTAATAGCGGAGCCGAGGTAGACAAAGTACCGTACTACCTCAAAGTTATATCTGTCAATGGTGACGTTCTATCCCATTCGTCGATGTTGTGTGTCATTTCGTGTTGACAGCATATAAGCCCATTTTTACCGCATCCTTTTCTATACTAACAAACGTGGCTATGACATCACGTTGAGTCTTACCAATGATGTCAATAACGTTTTACACTTTGGTAAAACTTGCGAACATTGTTCCTGTAGTGACAGGAACGACGATCCTCGATCGCGCGCTTTTCTTTCTCTTTTTTCTTCTTTCTGAAAAGCCGAGGTTCTTCCCTTCTTCTTTGCCTATAGAGCTCAATGGCAGCTCTCGTGTTTACCTGCATCTGTCGGTATTCCTCATCTTGCTGGTGGCAGCGAGAAGGCTAGCACATCAGTTGCGGCTGATCTAATGGCTTGTTGGCATCGTTACCATTGTTCTTCGACACTAGATGCAGGTGGTGTGGTGTGAATTGAGAGGTTAAGGGATACGCGTTGCGCGAAGGTCTTGGCGGTCTCTGGCGATTGCAGTCTTTCGACATTAAATTTTTTCACAGTATTTCTGGTTTGTTGTGGCGTGGTGGATATCCGCATCCTTACCTTGGCTGCAACAAGGTAGTGGTCCGAGTCAATGTTAGCCGCTCGGAATGTTCGGACATCCAAAATACTGGATGCGTGCCTCTTGTCTATCGCAATGTGATCAATTTGGTTGACTGTTCGTTGATCTGGAGACCGCCATGTCCCCTTATGGATATCGAGGTAAGGAAACCGTGTGCTGGCTTTGGTGGCATTTCGTTCCGTAGCGAAGTCAATTATCCTAAGTCCGTTAACTGACGTGTTGTCGTGTAGACGATATTTTCCGACAGTTCTGCTAAAGTTGTCTTCCCTTCCTACCTTTGCGTTAAAATCTCCCAGCACGATTTTAACATCGTACTTTGGTGGTCGCTCATAGGTTTTGTCGAGGAGCTCGTAGAAGCAATTTGGCCTTGATGCGGATTGTTACAATGCGTTCGCCAATGTCTTGGAAACATAAGACTTTTTGCCTAAGTCTGGCACTTATAACGAATCCGCATCCTAGACCTTAGGACAGCGGGCCGGAAATACCGATATCAGTAGCCCATTTTGGGATGTGAGCGCTCCTCCGCCACCAACTCTTTTCCAACACCCTGGCTCAGTATTGGAAATCCCATAGAGCTGGTGTTCAAATATGTCGAAGCAGCTTATATAGGGATTACACTACCAGTTCGATCAAACTGGAGCTGTATAGGCGCCACGTTGACTCCATCTAGGGAATTCCTCCGCTTGCCGCCTGAGAGTGAGTGCATTAGTGAGAGGACACTCCTCCCCCTCTCTTTTTTGCTGCCACCAACGATCTTCTACAAGGGTTTATTACCCCATCTCCAGTCGAGGTACTAGGCACCCACCAGTCACCAGCGTGGAGGTGAGAGTAGGAGTTGATAGTGAGAGGCTAGAGTGAGAACGCTTGTGTTCTCATGTATCCTTAAACACCTGCATGATGACGTACGTACCACTGAAATTAACCGTTTGGTGTCATTTAATATTCTCAAGCCAGTGAATGCGAGTGATTGGATCGCCCAATCATTTGTTTTTATTAAAAAACCCAAAGGAAAATTGAGAATTTGCGCTGACTTTATCCCATGTTTCATATGCTCATATGCTCAGCGGTGGACAATTGTTCACAAAAATCGATTAAAGTGACGCATATTTGCAGATCGAACTCACAGAGTACTCAAAAACGTATTTTCATCAACAATCCCTTAAGACTTTTCCAATATGAAAGGATGTCATTCGGAATCGCGAGTTCAACAGGCATTTTTCAATGAATCATGGATGCGATAGTCGCTGGCATAGCTAGGAAAATCAACTATTACCATAAGTTCATTCCCAATTTCTCAACAAGAGCCTCAAATCAACCTTAATCAACTTCGCCGACAAGATACAGACTTTATGTGGGGATGGAAACAAAATTCGGCTTTTCATTCATTGTAGGATGACATCATCAAAGCTGTGAAATTAGTTCATTTCGACGAAAAGCTTCCTCTAATTTCGGCAACAGATGCATCACAAAAATATATTGGTGCCGCTCTGTTTTACCGATACCCAAATGGTTCAGAAAACACATTTCGTTCGTTTCGAATAAATTGAACAAGAGCAAGGTAAAATAAGAGAAGCTCTATCAATAATTTTCGACGTTACTAGATATCATCAGTACCTCAACGGCAGAAAATTTGAACTCCTCACCGACCATCAAGCAATTATCACTTTCTTCCACCCATCAAAAAAATTACCAGTTATGACTCTTCACCGGCTCTAACGTTTTGCAATAATTCTCCAGGCCTACACGTTTTCGATTCACTACCGTAACACCAAACAACACTCTAATGTCGACGTTCTATCCCGTTTGCCAATTGGAGATGACATCAAGTCTGACAACAAAGAAATGCTTTCCGTTGAACACATCCATGAGTCAGTCCTCGCAGAGTTCCCGATCAGCTACGACATCATTGCAGCATATACCAAAACAGACGAAGCTCTAAGTCGCATTTCTCACTACGTCAAAAACGGATGGCCATGATCGCTACCATAATCGCAAGTGAATTTAATGCCTTATTTTAATCGAAAGTTTGCTCTTCACTTCAGAATGGATTTTTGCTCCTTCAAACTTAACACACTCGTGTTGTTATACCTAACGCTCTTAAACACAAGATTCTACAAATGCAGGTCATTGGAGCTCTACTTGCAAGCAACAACTTGCTCGCAGATATGTTTGGTTTTCCAACATCGACCAAGCGATCAATAACTCTTCAGAAGCTTGCTCCAACTGCAACATAATCGATCGAGTCGATCTAGCCATGTCTTTCTGTCTGTCCGTCCGTCTGTGTGTGACCGATTTTTGGGCATTAAATTTAGAGCTAGAGTGTTGAAATTTGGTATATGAGTTTCTAGCCAACGAAGCATAACAAGTATAAACATTTTTGAAATCCGCCCACTGCCACGCCCTTTTTTAATAAAAATGTGGTTTTTGGCCAAACCGTAAGGAATTTCGAAAAAATGTCTGAGCAACATTCTAAGAGAATCTCAATATATATATATCAATATTTTAAGCATAGGATAGGATAGGGTATTAAACGATCCGCACAGGGGATTGTAGCATTCTCATATGTTTTAATGATTGGCTAGGTGTTTTCCGAATATTTATACAAAGTCTTCTTTCGGTCCTTCTCGTCGTGCATTATCTTTTTAAAGACTCCTTGAAGGTGCGCTTCATTCTAGCTCAAAATTTAAGGCCCCCTTCGGGTTAGGGATCAGAATATACCCGAGGTAAGGCATGCCTGTCGTAGACGGCGACTAAAATCCACTCCCCGTATACCGAGTGTAAAGCGTATACAAACAACAAAAACAATGAGTACAACAAAAAGATTTAATACCCCAGGTGGCAATACAGTTTCACTGGAAAATCCACCCTCTACTGAGGTCGGCTCTACGGATTCTGGGGAGAGCCAACTATTTCAAATGTGTAACCCTTTCGGGAAAAGTTCAAGGGTAACGAGGCCACCTACATCTGGATCTCAAAAAAATAAATGTGTCTCAAGGAGCCCGACAACAAAAGAAGTGTCAGCCCACGAAAAACGAGACTCAATGAAAAATAAGAGCCTAAAGGAAGAAAACGACGTTCTTCGAACAAGGCTTAACAATGTCGAACTGCTCTGCGAAGAGCTTCGTAAAGAAATTCTCCATCTAAAGGAAGAAAATATGACTCCGAAGAGTTTATTTAAAATACCTAATGAGCCAAAACCAAGTTCAAACGGCACCGTGAATTCGGAATACCACACGGATGAAGAAGAACTCAGTCGCGAAACTGACTGGATCTTAAAGAAAAGACCAGTAAAAAAGAGGAAAGCTGTATCTTCTCCTGAAATAATAAACCGCGACAAAGAGATTATTAACAAAGCGAAACAGCTAAAACAACGTCCCCCACCGCCAATTAATGTGATCAGAATTGACGACTTTAACAAGTTGCATACCTTGATAAAATCGTTGCCATTATCGGCCTACCAAGTAACTTCGCTAAGAAAAAATACATGGAAAGTCTGCGTTAAAGACCCTGAAAGTTACCGTCTATTATCTCGCAAGCTCAATACCGATAAAATAGAATGGTATTTGAAAATAAATCTGAAAGGCCTTTACGCTTTGTAGCTAGAGGGTAACACGCGTCCTGCTTAAAGTATGACATTGTAAACGATCTGAATAACAGGCAATAAATATAAAGTCATAGATGCCGTTAACATTGTAAAGCGAGACCAAAAGCAAAAAGATGGCGAAGGATATGTGATAAAACGCGGTCTGCCTTTATTTATACTCACTTTCGATAGAACAGAAAGTTTGAACAAAATTTATGAAATAAAAACAATACTTACTATTGTTGTCAAAATAGAGCCTATGCGTAAGGATTCCAAACTAGTACCCCAGTGCAAGCGCTGCCAAGGATACAATCATACGCAAAGCTATTTTCAAATAGAACCGCGGTGTGTAAAATGTGCCGGAAATCATCTGACATAGATTGTATGTCAGATCAGAAAACTCCTGCTATCTGCATTAACTGTAAAGGCAATCATCAGGCAAATTATCGCGGCTGCGAAGTAGCTAAAGCAAAAAAGACGGACCAAATTTAATAGTATTAATTCACAGAAATTGAATTTAAACAAGCAAAAGCCTAAAATTCCGATTAAAAATATGTCGATGACAAAGCAGGCCATAATCGCAAAAACTAAATTTTCACAAACTACGCGGCCATCAGATATCCGTTCGGATCTTGTACATCCAAAACCAAATGTACAAACGTATGCTCAAGCTACAGTATCCAATAACGCCCAAAAAAATATCTCTACCTGACCCAGTTTCAAATGTATTTTCGATTATTCTTTCAAAACTTGAGGAACAAAGCAAAACGACAAACAAAGGAACGGTGCACCAAGTACATCGAATTACAGATGTAATTGAGAAAGCTTTCGAAGAAAAGAAAATTTGTTCAGCCGTATTTCTTGACGTGTCGCAAGCTTTTGACAAGGTGTGGCACAAGTGCCTTATATATAAACTAAGTTAAGTTCTGCCAGAACTATTATATAAAATCCTCGTGTCGTATCTTGAGCATAGACTCTTCCGTGTGAAACTTGGAAGCGAATATTCCGAGTCCAAAGATATAATGGCAGGTGTACCGCAAGGAAGCGTCCTTGGACCAATCCTGTACCTCCTATTCACTCGTGATATCCCACAAACAAACGATACAATAGTTGCAACGTTTGCTGACGATACAGCTATACTAGCAGTTGGCACAACAGTAGAGGAAACAAATATCAAATTACAAAACGCTCTTAACGAGGTTAATGAATGGACTAAATCCTGGCGGATTGCACTTAATGAGAGCAGATCGATCCATGTAGATTTTTCGTATAAACGGACAAACAATTTGCCTATATTTCTAAATACGGTTCGAGTCCCGTTTGCAAATGAAGCGAAATATCTCGGTATGACACTCGGTGCAAAATTAAAATGGAAGTCGCATGTAAAAAAGAAATGCGAAGAACTTAAAAATAAATACAGAGAACTGTACTGGTTGTTCGGAAAATATTCGAAGCTTGACCTTGATAAGAAGCTGCTATTATACAAGCAAGTGCTAAAACCGGTTTGGACATATGGTATACAACTATGGGATTGTACCAGTGAAACGAACTTTTGAAAACAAAATGTTAAGATCATTCGTCAATGCACCGTGGTACGTAAGGAACGAAGATCTACGCAGTGATCTGGGTATTCCCGCGGTTAAAGATGAAACAAAAAAATTTGCACGAAAACATAAAAAACGTTTACCAGGACACGTTAACATAACAGTCCTCCAAATTCTTGCCGAAACAAATACATTGCGGCGTCTTCAAAGAACTAAACCCTTAGATTTGGCCCGATAATAACAAACCGCGCTATAAATTGCGGAAAAAGCAGGAACTCTCAAAGGAAAGTTACCTGCCAAACTTAGTATATACTCGTTGCAATATTATATACTAGTTGCAATAGCAATACAAAATGTGTGGTGGTTTTAGTGAGTAAAAATCTCACACTACTTTGGGCACGTGCTCATCGTGTCTTTGAAGATTTCCACCAGCCCACGAAAAAAAAAATTAAGGCCCAAAAACTGGTGACGTATGGATGGACAGACAGACGGACACACATGGCTAAATCGACTCAGCTAGCGATTCTGAGTCGATCCATATACTTTGAGGTATATCTAGCTGAATTTGGATGGGATGGGATGGGGTATAACTAGAACAGCCACAGCAAGCACTTATTATAGATAGACACCCTATCCGGCGTATAATATAGCATAAATGAATTGTATAAATGTTAGTATTCAAGGCAAACTATATCTCGCATTAACCACAACTGGATATTCTCTTTTTATACCCTATCCCATAGGGGGGATAATTAGATTTGATACTTAGTTTGTAACATAGAGAAATAATTTTGCTACATATACCTCAAAGTATATGGATCGACTCAGAATCGCTAGCTGAGTCGAATTAGCCATGTCTGTCTGTCCGTCCGTCCGTCCGTCCGTCCGTCTGTCTGTTCGTCAGCGGTTTTTGGGCCTTAAATTTTGAGCTAGGATAATGAAATTTGGTATATAGGATCCTCGTCCGTGCCACCAGAACAAGTGTAAAAATTTTTGAAATCCGCCCACTGCCACGCCCCCTTTTTAGGAAAACTTATTTTTTGGCCAAACCGTAAGGAATTTCAAAAAAGTGTCTTAGTAGCATATTTAGACAATCCTAATATCTATATTTAGTTCATACAAAGTTTTTTGCCACGCCCACTTTTTGGGGGCGTTTTTAGTAAAAAACGCTTTTTGTCCAAATTTTAAAACTTTCGAAAAAAATTTTGATGCAAATACTTCCGCAATGGTAATATAAACATTTTGTCTATAGATCATTTTCACCTACGCCCACATTTTGGGGGCGTTTTCTTACAAAAACCATTTGTATACCCCATCCCAAGGCATTAGCAATAGAAATACGTTGTTTTTTGTCGAACCACACAAGATTTTGAGAAACTGTCTGAGCAATATATTGTGACAATGTGATTTTCTGCATTTCATCGCCATAAGGCCTATATTTTGAGGATATTAATTTAAAGGATGGGATGGGATAGGGTATTCAATGATCCGCATAGCGGATTGTAGCCTCTCATATGTTTTATACCCTATCCCATAGGGGGGTATATTAGTTTTGATACTTAGTTTGTAACATAGAGAAATAATTTTGCTACATATACCTCAAAGTATATGGATCGACTCAGAATCGCTAGCTGAGTCGAATTAGCCATGTCTGTCTGTCCGTCCGTCCGTCCGTCCGTCTGTCTGTTCGTCAGCGGTTTCTGGGCCTTAAATTTTGAGCTAGGATAATGAAATTTGGTATATAGGATCCTCGTCCGTGCCACCAGAACAAGTGTAAAAATTTTTGAAATCCGCCCACTGCCACGCCCCCTTTTTAGGAAAACTTATTTTTTGGCCAAACCGTAAGGAATTTCAAAAAAGTGTTTGAGTAGCATATTTAGACAATCCTAATATCTATATTTCGTTCATACAAAGTTTTTTGCCACGCCCACTTTTTGGGGGCGTTTTTAGTAAAAAACGCTTTTTGTCCAAATTTTAAAACTTTCGAAAAAAATTTGATGCAAATACTTCCGAAATGGTAATATAAACATTTTGTCCATAGATCATTTTCACCTACGCCCACATTTTGGGGGCGTTTTCTTACAAAAACCATTTGTATACCCCATCCCAAGGCATTAGCAATAGAAATACGTTGTTTTTTGTCGAACCACACAAGATTTTGAGAAACTGTCTGAGCAATATATTGTGACTATGTCATTTTCTGTATTTCATCGCCATAAGGCCTATATTTTGAGGATATTAATTTAAAGGATGGGATGGGATAGGGTATTTAACGATCCGCATAGCGGATTGTAGCCTCTCATATGTTTCTACTTAATATTTTCCTCTATTCTCTTGTTTTGGCTCAGTATCCCTCGCGCCGCATGGGTTTTTAGTTGTAGGATTTTGTAAATGTGGTTTTTAGATACCTCTTAGCTAAAATTTTAAGTTCGATTTTTATCGATATCGCATCGTTGTGAAATTTCTAATTTAAAATTAAGTTACCAATATAAATATATTGTTATCAAAGTCCTGTTACTCAGACAATTATTATCAAAATTACTTCATTAAATTGTTTTGTTGTTGAAATCCTCTAAAATCCCTTCCTAAGCTGAAAGTGATAAGCCCAGATAGTTCCTGAAGAGCTCATTTAACATCCTTATGGAAGAATCTTAATTTTGCTATCACGCATACCATAAACCTTTGCAACACGTGCTGTCCGCACTTAAGTGGATGTCCGCACGTGCCAACCGATTAATTTAACACCATGTATACAAATATTTTATTATTAGAATTGGTGCGATCACAACACCAAAGTAAATATTGTTCGTTGATTGAATCGGTAGTCTGGTAATGTTGTTTGCTTGTGTAAACGAGATACTTTGATGTACCGATACAGATTAAGTTTGGAATGTTTAATAAAACGTTTTCAAACAAGAAAATTGTGCACATACTTGTATTGATGGTGTGAAGATGATTATTTTTTTGTTTGCACGTGTTCGAAATAGGAAGAGTACATATCAAACCAAAAGTGTTTGAAATCAATAGTATAATTAAAAATTCACAATCTTTCAAGTATTTTATTTACATCTATTTACAAAACTGCGATGTTAAGAACCTATATAGTTTTATATAATAGTATTGAAACGCCTACTCATTAAGCATTTTTATACCCTATCCCATAGGGGTATATTAGTTTTGATACATAGTTTGTAACATAGAGAAATAATTTAGCTAGATATACCTTAATGTATATGGATCGACGCAGAATCCCTAGCTGAGTCGATTTAGCCATGTCTGTCCGTCCGTCCGTACGTCATTAGTTTTTGGGCCTTAAATTTTGAGCTAGAAGGATGAAATTTGGTACACGTGCTCTTTGTTGCTCCCAAAAGAACAAGTGTAACATCCGCCCACTACCACTCCCCCTTTAAAGAAAAACTTAGTTTTTGGTAAAACCGTAAGGAATTTTGTAAAAGTATCTGAACAACATATATAGGATTCTCAATATCTAAATTTCTTCTATATTTTCGCCCAATTTTTGGGAGTGTTTTCAGTAAAACAAAACTTTTTTCGGTCATATTTTGAGATTTTCTGAAAAAAATCGATGCAGAATCATTGGTAATATTAATGTGAACATCTCAACACCAGTTAGGGGCGTTTTTATACACTACCCCATAACATATGCAGGAGAAAAACCTTGTCTTTTGTAGAACCATAAAAGTGTTCTATGAACCTTCTGATCATTTTGTTGTGAAAATGTCATTTACTATCGTCGTGTTTTAAGCCATGTCCACTTTTTGGGGATATTAGTTTTACGGATGGGATGGAATAGGGTATTCAATGATCCACACAGCGGATTGTAGCATTTTCATATGTTTTATCTCCAAGTGGTAACCATCGGGTACTGGTCTCATCCAATCGGATTTGACTGGCTAAACGATAAGTGCGAGTGTTAATAAAACGACGAAAAACAGCAACACTATAGACACCTTAGTCAGAATGGCACGAAATGAATAACCGTCCTGCCGTCCCAGATGAACTTAGATGAGCTGCTTCGACGTATTCGGACAACAGGTTATCTAGGAATCTCAAGGGTAAGTCAGGCCCCTTAAACAGGGATGGTGGTGGATGAACCGAAAGGCCAACGGCAGCGCTCAATCCCGTAGTGGATATAGATGGCCCCGTGTCCTAGGGGTATCTAATAAATATGAACTGGCCCTCCAGGTTGGGGTCCTGCTTTGGGTTAAGTACCCACCCATGGAAAAAACCATTTGTTACGAAGCAACCAATAGCATCGGTAAGGACTGATCTTATTGTTGACGACCCTGCTAAACGAAAAAAGGACAACGAGCTATGTATCTGCACCTGTAATGAGAGCACATTACACAGGAGAGGTGCAGGCGAACAACTAGCGGAAACCCTAAACTGCTTCAAAGCAGACACTTATGTTAACGCAAAGGTAGGAAGAGAAGACATCTTTAGCAGTATTGTCGGAAAACATTGCATACATGACAACACGTCTGGTAACAGACTTAGGCTGATTGAATTCGTTACGGAACGAAATGCCACTATAGGCAGCACACGGTTTCCTCACCTCGATATCCATAAGGGGACATGGCGGTCTCCAGATCAATGGCCAGTCAATCAAATTCCAGTATTTTGGATGCCCGAACATTTCGAGGGGCTAACATCAACTCGCACAACAACCTTGTTGCAGCCATGGTACTAATGCGGCTATCCGCCACGCCACAGCAAATCAGAAATACCGTGAAAAAATTTAAAGTCGAATGACTGCATCGCAAGAGACCGCCAAAACTTTCGCGCAAAGCGTATCCCTTAACCTTCGATTGACACCATACCACCAGCATCTAATGTCGAAGAACAATGGCATCGTTGCCATTACAAGCCACTAGTTCAGCCGCAACTGATGTGTTAGGTTTCTCGCGGCCACCAGCAAGAAACCTCTGATTTGATTTGGTATGCCGAATGCCGATAGATGCACGCAGCCAAGAACGAGAGCTGCCATTGAGTTCTATAGACAGAGACGCAGGGAAGAACAACGGCTTTTCAGAAAGGAGAGAAAAGAGTAAGAAAAGCGCGCGATCGAGGATATAGAGAGGTGCCACTCCACGAGCGATGTTCGCAAGTTTTACTAAAGTGTTAAACGTCAAAGCTAAGGATACAAGCCTCGAAAAGAATTCTGTCGAGATGAACAAGGATATATCGTAGTTGAGACATAGTCGATGCTGAGAATATGAAAGAACCACTTCTGCAGACTGTTAAACGGCGATGAAGAACAACATTGCGCTGTCAGGTAGAGCGAACCATTTAATATTTAACGGCAACGGCCTTCCCGCGGAGCTTTATAAAGCTGGATGATATGACTCGGTACGCAACATCCACCAACTCATAAGTCAAATCTGGTCGGATGAAAGTATGCCTTAAGAATGGAACCTCATTATCGTTTGCCCGTTCCACAAAAAAGGAGACCCCCTGAACTGCCCCAACTACAGAAGCAAAAGACTCCTCAACCTTGCCTACAAGACAAGTGAAAGCCTGAAACCGATTACCAACAACCTGATCGGCCCTTATCAATGTGGTTTTAAGCAAGGAAAGTCCACAACTGATCAAATTTTCACACTTCGGCAGATCCTGGAAAAGAACCCAAGAAGTCCAATTCGATACCCACAACCTATTTATCGATTTCAAAGCCGCATACGACAGCATTTGTAGAGACGAACTATACAGAGCCATGTCTAGTTTTGGTGTACCACACAAACTCGGCCGTTTGTGTTTGATGACGATGGAGAATTTTCGCTCCTCCATTAGGGTCAGAAACGACCTCGCCGACATATTTGATACCAAAAAAGGATTTAGGCAAGCCGATGCGCTGTCATGTGACTTTTTCAACACTCCCGAGCCAACACCAGAGGCACAATTTTCCAAAAATCGGTGCAACTACTAGCATACGCCGACGATATTGACATCATTGGTAGGGCTCAACGTGATGTCATAGCCACGTTTGCTAGTGTACAGAAGGAAGCGGCAAAAATGGGTTTAGCAATAAATAAGGGTAAGACAAAGTATATGCTGGCAACACGAAAGGACACACAACATCGACGAATTGGACAGAACGTCACCATTGACAGATATAACTTTGAGGTAGTACGGGACTTTGTCTACCTCGGCTCCGCTATTAACTCTGACAACAACATCTCGTCAGAAATCAAACGAAGAATTACTCTTGCCAATCGCTGTTTCTTCGGGCTAAGAAGGCGATTTGGTAGTAAAGCCCTCACTCGAACTACTAAGGAGATCCTATATAAGACCCTGGTCATCCCAGTCCTGCTCTACGGCGCTGAAGCATGGACCGTATCAAAAGCGGATGTAGAAATCCTTGGTCGATTCGAGCGGAAAATTCTTCGGAAAATCTTCGGTCCCGTTTGCGTTGACGGGCTATGGAGACGAAGATTCAACCACGAACTATACGAGCTGTACAGCGAAATACCCATAGTCAAAAAACTCCGCATTGGACGTTTAAGATGGCTAGGACATGTAGAAAGAATGGACACCAATACTCCGGCTCGCAGAGTCTTCGATTCCCAGCCAGACGTCGGACGCAGTAGAGGAAGACCTCGCCTTAAGTGGCGCGCACAAGTAGAAACCGACCTCAACCAACTTGGAGTGCGCAACTGGAGGTAGTTAGCTATGGACCGGGCTAATTGGAGAGGCATGTTGGTTGAGGCCCAGGTTCATCCCGGACTGTAGCGCCACTTAAGTAAGTAAGTACGTTTGCGTTGACGGGCTATGGAGGCGAAGATTCAACCACCTGTACAGCGACATCAACCTGGTCAAAATACTCCGCATTGGACGTTTAAGATGGCTAGGACATGTAGAACGAACGGACACTAATACCCCGGCTCGCAGAGTCTTCGATTCCCAGCCAGACGTCGGACGCAGTAGAGGAAGACCTCGCCTTAAGGGCGCGCACAAGTAGAAACCGTCCTCAACCAACTTTGACTGCACAACTGGAGGTAGTTAGCTTAGGACCGGACTAATTGAAGAGGCATGTTGGTTGAGGTCCAGGTTCATCCCGGACAAATGAAATGCTCTCTTCTGCAATAAAAATGAGTGCCTAGAAAACATCAAAATAATGAATAATAATGCAATCCGCAGCCCGAAAGAAGACTTATAAAAACAATTTCTTGGCAGAATCAATTTTTCTTATGTAAAAACAATATGCTGACAGATTATATATTATATATATTATACAGAAACTTATTGTATAGTATAAATATATACATGATATGTATTTGTATCACTTCTAAAATCCGGTCAAAAACTGTGTAGCACTTTTTGAATACACTTTATTTTTTATCATAACCATAAGACATTTTGAAACAGTGTCTCTCAAGATATTTATACTATGTCTTTGTCTATATTTCATTTATATAAAGATTTTTATTACATTTTGAGAGTTGGGATTACAAAAACATTTTGCAATTAACACAGGCACACACTTTTGGGATGGGAATGAATAGGGTTTTATACGATTCGCACAGTAGATTCTTGCCTATTCATATGTTTCATCAGTAAAACGACTTTTGTGTGGGATATTTTTTTGTAAATTTTTATTAGTTGAAAAAATATTTGATGACATTAGGTAGGGAATATAACGTCGTTCAAATGCTTGCCATAACTATGCTTTGTATCATGTATTTGAAAAACACCATTTCGATTTCTATGTCTGTCTGAATTTGCTGTATGGCATTTGTTATGTTTATACCGACGGCATCCATAATTCTAACAAAAGAAGACTACCGATGTTGTTTTCGTATCTATCTATCGTATCTTAGGTATCTATATTTTCCAGGTAATGTCAGAAGAAATTATTATCGATCTGTAGTATTAATCGTTGATAATTACGACAATAACAAACTGAAATCCGCAAAAACCAGTGACTTTCTCGGATGTGTGGATGGGTATCCTCATAAATTTGACAATTTTGTTCATCCGAATTCCAAATATTCACCTAATCGCTGATTTTTTTTGCCGTAACTTCCAACTAAAGTAAGCCCTGGAATTTTAAACAGGTGTTAATGGGTTATAGCGGACATTTTGAGGATCCATATAAATTGACCCTTTAACTTTGAAATGTAATTTTTTAATCGTACTATATACATTTCTGCTTGTAATTATTAATTTGTAAACCATACGTTTAAAATACTATTTCAAATAAAAATTGGTGGTGACTGATGTGATTGGAAACTTGTGCATTCTTTCCCAGCCAAAATCCATGACACCATAATTCAAGGAAATAACAGTTTTCGAAAAAGTTTCTACGAAACTAGGCGCACACAGGAAAAAAAACTAAACATTTATTTTTATAAAAAAACGCCCAAAAAGTGTGGCAAACAACTTTATACAGATAAAAGATACATATTCCGATTGTCTTTAAACACTTTACCTGAATACTTTACGGTTTGACCAAAAACTGAGCATGGAGGTGGTGGTATTATGAAAATGTTTTCACTCCTACTGGGAACAATCAAATTTTCAGGTACTAAATTTAATCATGACAGACATGGCTAAATTGACTCAGCTAGCTTTCCATATACTTTACGATATGCATATACTATGGGTATATGAGTTTGAGCAAAGACGACGTTTTCTCTAAAAAGTGAGCGTGGTAGTGCGTGGATTTTAAAAATATTTCCACTTGTAATTAAAGCAAACAGAAAGAGCTTATATACCAAATTCCATTACCCAAGCTCAAAACTTTGAGATTGGTTAATGTATCTATCTATATGATATATGGTTATGACATAATATTAATATTATATGGAATATGGACCTATACAAATGGTACTTTTAGAAAAAAACATATGAGAAAGCTACAATCCACTGTGCGGATCGTATCCCATCCTATCTGTAAAACTAAAATCCCCAAAAAGTGGACATGGCTAAAAACACGATGTGGATAAAATTAAGAATATGACATGGTGACAACAAATTCTTCAGACTGCTTATAAAAAACTTTTACGGTTCTACAAAAGACAAGGTTTTCTCCTGCATATGTTATGGGGTAGGGTATAAAAATGGTTTTTATATAAAAACGCCCCCGAAAAGTGGGCGTGGGTTAAAATGGTCTATTGACGAAATGTTATTATTTATATTACTAATAATTCTGCATCAAATTTTTTTTAGAAAATTTTAAAATTTGACCGAAAAACGTTTTTTATTAATAACGCCCCCAAAAAGTGGGCGTGGCAAAAAAACTTTATATGAACGAAATACAGATATTCATATTGTCTAAATATGTTGTTCAGAAAGTTTTTCAAAATTCCTTATGGTTTGGCCAAAAAATACGTTTTTCTAAAAAGGGGGCGTGGCAGTGGGCGGATTTCAAAAATTTTTACACTTGTTCTGCTGGGAGCAACAAAGAGCATGTGTACCAAATTTCATCCTTCTAGCTCAAAATTTAAGGCCCAAAAACTGGTGACGTACGGACGGACGGACGGACGGACGGACAGACATGGCTAAATCGACTCAGCTATCGATTCTGAGTCGATCCATATACTTTGAGGTATATATAGCTAAATTATTTCTCTATGTTACAAACTATGTATCAAAACTAATATACCCCTATGGGATAGGGTATAAAAAACGCCGCCGGGCGTATTAAGCAATTGTTTAAGGCCTTACCAGAATGCATATCTGGAGCTGGAATATTACATCGCTGTCAAAAGAGAGATACATTTCATGCCTTGTTTTGCCTTGTTTTCACTCAGCTACAGATACCAGCTACAGATACGCATTCTGGTCGGCCCTTTACACTTATACTGGAGGGCTTGTACAAAGACCGTATATAACATACAGACGAACGGAAAGAAAGAATAAACATTCAGAGGTATTTCAGATAAAACTAATTTCAAAAGTACTAAACGCGGATATTAAAATTCATTCAACTGATTTATATAGTTAACAAGAAATTAAATTAAAGTTTAGTCACCAGCATGCACAGACCCGCAGACGTACAGAATACTATTCGAATAGTTTTACATTTAAAATATTTTTAAAGGAATGTGATTAAATTAACTGTTATCCCGTTATTGATTATAACGAAAAAAATGTTAAGAATTACCTCGGCCAAAAACTAATTATAAGATTGTTACAAAAGTTAATATGAATTTTTTTTATTACAACAAAATTGTTATTATGTGCTGGAAGAAAAACAGACAGCGTCGCCTTGAAGAATGGTTCGTGTAACTAACCCCTTGTACATTATAAACATTAAAGTTTCATAAATGTTCTGCCTATTGTCAGCAACGCCACCTGTTTCAGTTAGAAGCAAGTGTTTGTGACTTTTGTGATCAGTCATAGCGTCTTCACTAGGAAGTGTGTTTTTCTTCCAGCACATAATAGCAATTTTGTTTTAATGTGCGTCGCCTTGAATACGTGTTTTATATTTGCTGATGATAATGCACAAAACGCTATGTGAAAAAGTAATTTTTACTAAAAAAAGTAAGCAAAAATTCTTTTTTACATATTGATTAATGTAATAAATTTCTAGGATACATTCTCAATCTGTACGAAAATTTGATAAAGGTTCGATTTATTTCTCTCTTTCTTTTGTATCTCCTTACACTAAAATTTCTTGAAGATGTTTTCGCTTTTCCATTTGCCTCTTGCAAGTATATCTTGCTGCTAAAGCTGTAGTAGATTTAATGCTTCCTGGTGATGCTTCAATAATAGCATCTCTGAGAACTGATCGAACCCATCCACTAATTACAGTCCATGCTGCTGGTTTTGGATCACCTGTTAAAGTTATAAACAGATTTTCCAATCCAGTTGCACTTGCTCTTCTTTTTTACTGGACACACCTTTTTATTAGGATGCTTTGAGTAAAGCCATTCGGATTGCCTATGAAAAATCAGTTTTTGATCCAAAAACTGGCCAAAATAATATATACCCATCCGCTGAAGATATATTACCTTTTGAAATCCGCAGTAATGTTAGATCATGCACTCTGTGACCTGATGCTAACAAGAGAATTGTAGCCACTGGTCTAGATACCTCAAACAATGTGTTCTTGGCTATAGATTAAGCCAACAAATTAAGTAATTAAATTAGAGCATCAATTGTCGGATCTTGTTTTGGTCTTTTGTTTGGAGGCCTTGAAGAATTCCAATCAGATTCCGAATCGGAGGAGGAATATTTCCGACCAACCTCACATTCTGGAGCACGCTGTGTCTTTCTTCCTTGCTCCGTAATTTTGATGGTTAAATCTGTATCAGAATTTTCATTCTCGATTTCACCATGTGAATTCTTATCTTGAGTATAACTCACAATGATTTATTAAATGAATAATTCTATAAATAATTTTAGTTTTGTTGGTACATTTATAAAAGAATGACCGTTCACGGGAATTACACAAAACGCTATGAAATGACAGAAGTCACAAACACTTGCTTGTATCGATAGGCACATAATAGTAAATTCAATATAAAATTTAGTTTCATTCAACTACATATTTTTGACTAACAAAAACAATACCTTCCACTTGTATGGTAAAGTTAACGTTAAACTTATGGAAATAAAGTTAATATGAGTACTGAAATTATTTTATTGTTTATTATCAGGAATTATTCGGCTATACGAAGAGACATTTGCACACTAATTGTATGCTTTGCACATTGCATTATAATTTATAACAAGTGAATCATCGTATTCAATAAGGCATACGGTTAATAGCAGATTAAATATACTTTAATGACTATTCATAAACGGTTGCGTCAATCAACCATTCGGGGTGTAAGGTTAACTAATCCTTTATTTAGATTCCATTCAGTTCATAAGATATTAAACCATCAAGTGTAAATAAATATAAAAACACCCCACAATTGGAAAATCGTCCGCATCACACCCATGCCTATGCCAATTGCAGCCATGTGTGTAGGTTTGTTCACTCAGCGGTAGCTTAATAGCTTCGCTTGCGTGAAGCCGTCGTTTTATTGATCATTTCAGTACCTCTAATCGGGTATCAACTATTTAATTTATACACTTGGTCTGACAAATTCGAGGGGCTGCTTCTGGATTACAGCGAATGGCTCACTGAAGCAAAATGTCCTTTCTCAATTATTATTGCTGACAAGCAAGCAATAAGATTCCTTGCTGGTGTTTTCTGAAAGGGATTAACCGAGCGTAAAATATTATTGCTTGATGTTGATACGTATTGCGATGCGATGCAGTGTGATTCGAGTCCTTTTCTCAAATAGGTCTACCTTCATTGAAGGATTAAGTGAATACCGAGGGAAGCTCTAAGTATGTTGTGTATTCTGTATTGTATGTTGACAGGGTGCTTCACCACTACCATTCAAAGAGAACAATAATAAATCAAGTTATACTTATAGGAAGAGCGATGCATATATACGTCCTTTTTGAAGATTATAAGTATTCGGCCTCTCCATTGTACACATACCCTGAAAGACATTTTTGAATGAAATCACCCCCGATAAATTGAGCTAACGACTTTTGTTTTTGACTTTGAATGGAAGATTTGTCTTGTTGTCCCTTTACACCGTATATATCGTATATACTTAATAGCAGTATTGGAGTAATTCAAGTGTCAGTTCTCTTATTTGCTTTGTGTAAATTTGCAATAAGGAACATTATTCAACCTTCAACAAAAGAAGGATTTTATTAAATTGGTACGTACTTACGTCGTGCTGGCGCATTGGTTTAACGTTTTCATTGCTTTTTATACTCGCTTGCGGTTTCATTCTATTTTATGTAGGTATTTTGTATACATATGTATATGTGGATACATTTTTATGAAGAAGAAAAGCAATAAAAGTGATAATGTGTACAAAATAAAGGATCACTTTCATTGTTATTACCCAAAATGGGAAACTATTGCTCAGTTAACAAATATTATACGACATCATTTTCGACTTCCGGTCATGCACTAATCTTTTAATGCAAAAAGTTAGATATTTTTAATTTCTTAAAAAAAGAAAAAGGTTACAATTCTAATTTTTTAAAAAATATGTTTGGACACAGATGTCTTCTAACTTTCTTCTTGAAAGGTGGGAGCGGTATCTAGGTATCTAAATATTAACGAAACATTCTTGTAGGGGTAATTATATTTTAATTCTTATTTTATAAATACTTTAACTTTATTAAGGCTATATAGTTTTTTGAGTACATACTACATACCTAATCATATAATAATGATTTCAAAAGTACCATGTAGAAACATGGGAATTTTTTATCGGAATCCATGCATTAAAATAGAGATAACCTAGTAAGGACACCTAAAACATATTTTATTGTGACACTGATATCTCCCTTTTCCCGCAAGAAATCTTGTTGCTCGAACAGTTTGGGTCTTACTTCGGATTTAGTCAATAATTTGGTTTCCGACGATAAAATGTTCGCATATGGGGATTGGAAGATCCACATATGATTGTCGAGAAGCCAATGCATCAATTGGTTAATATAATTTATAAAACTCATTAACGCTATTGAGCTATGAAATTTAATAAACATTTAAAAATGTTGACATAAATGTGTATATGTAAATATGAAAATATATAAAACTAAAAACTTTAACCCATTTATTTATGAATCCCAATATAAAGCAAACAAAGTTTCAAGTAAATTCACAAAAAAATATTTTGAGAAATTGACAATTTTTAATCACTTCTTTGGATTCTCCGGTAATCCCAACAACGATTGAGTCAATCATTAAAAATGAAAAACCACACAGATGGAAAATTAACTAAGAAAAAACGATATTGAAAACTATAGGTATCCGACTGGATGTATCGCTCAGAACCCAATTGGAACTCGAAGTCGCGTTTGACTCCTTTATAGATAGCGTGGAATAATACTCTCAACAAAACAAAATTTAGTTGGACATAAAAGAAAAGCTTGTAAAAAATGGCAAGAAATGCCTGATCCTTAAGATAAAACATATTTAAATCGGTTGAGTAACTTGCTATCAAATTCGAATCAAAATGTTAAATTTTACCGAAAACCGCGTGGCAAAATATTATATAAATAATATATAGATATTAAGATTTTCTAAATATCTAGTTCAGTAACTGTTTTAAATATTGTAAGTGTTTGAAGAAAAATAACGCTTTTCTAAGAAGTGGGCGTGGCAGTTGGTGGATATTAAAATTTGTACGCATGTTCCAACAGCACGGACAACGGGTAGAGTACGATAACTTAGGCGCCGAATATTGATTTTCATTTTTCTCAAAAACTAGAATTCCCGAAAACCATAATAAAATCATCAAGTTTTCAGTTTTTGATCAAGAATTAATTAGAGCAAAGAATTTCGGAAAAAACATATAGAAGGCTACAATCCGCTGTGTAGATCGTTGAATACCCTATGCCATCCCATCCTTAAAATTACTATCCCCAAAATGTGGCCTTTATGGCAATGAAATATAGAAAATGACAAAGTCACAACATATTGTTATAACGTTTATCTGAATCCTTTGTTGTTCGCCAAAAAGCAACGTTTTTCTTCTGCATAAGCTATGGGATAGGTTATACAAATGGTTTTTGTAGGAAAACGCCTCCAAAAAATGGGCGGGGGTTAAAATAATATATAGACGAAATTTTTATATTACCATAGCCAATGATTTTGCATTAAAAGTTTTTTCGAATATTAGAATATAGATAATGAGATTGTCTAAAAATTTTGCCCAGACATTTTTTCAAAATTCCTAACGGTTTGGGAAAAAACTACGTTTTTCTAAAAAGGGGCGTGGCTGTGGCCAGATTTAAAAAATTGTGCACTTATTTTGCTCCACTGCACAAGAATTCTATATGCCAAATTTTATTCTCCTAGCTCAAAATTTAAGGCCTTGAAATCGTGGACATACAGACGGACGGACGGACAGGTAGACATGGCTAGAGATTCTGAGAGATTCTGATCCATATAACGGGTGATCCAAGTAGAGATACTTTTTTCAATAGCCTTTTTTGACAGATCACGTGTGAGTCGTGTCATGCTGTCCTGTTATTTTTGTTTAGTATTGTTTGGCATTTCATAATGGAAAGACTTACGCGTGAACAACGTTTACAAATTGTTCAACTTTATTATGAAAATTCACGTTCTGTGAGGAATGTGTTTCGTGCACTTCGCTCAACTTATGGTCAACATAATCGGCCTACTGAGCGTACTATTCGCAACACCATCACCCATTTTGAGACCCAGCATTCATTATTGGATAATATTCGACCGAATAGACCACGTCCAGCACGCTGTGAAGAAAATATAGCGGCCGTAGCTGAGAGTGTACACGAAGACCGTAGAGAGTCGATTCGGCGTCATCGTGCCATGATAACCGACTATTTGATGCCTGAAATTGAAGCTAGTGATCTCGGCGACATTTGGTTTCAACAAGACGGCGCCACTTCCCACACATCGCATCAATCAATGGACTTATTGAGAGAACATTTCGGTGAACACATAATTTCAGGTTTTGGGCCGGTCGATTGGCCACCAAGATCGTGTGATATCACACCCTTAGACTTTTTCCTGTGGGGATATGTAAAGTCAAAAGCTTATGCCGACAAACCCGCTTCGATTCAGGCCTTGGAGGAAGACATCACGCGTGTCATTCGCCAGTTACCAGTCGAAATGCTCGAACGAGTGATCGAAAATTGGACTCAACGGATGGACCATCTGCGACGTAGCAACGGCCAACATTTGATAGACATAATCTTCAAAAAATAAATGCCAAAGAATGTTCTTTCAAATGATAATAAACATTCTCCATTAAATTTGAATTTTCTGTGTTTTTTTCTTTAAAAAAAGTAGGGAACCTCGAAATGGATCACCCTTTACTTTGAGGTATATGTAGCTCAATTATATCTCATGTTACAAACTATGTATCAAAACTAACATACCCCTATAGGATAGGGTTAAAAATAATATATAATTTTACAGTTTTGAAAAATTAAACTTTAAGGTTTTTTTTATTTTTTTCCAAATTTTGAGTTTAAAACCCGTTTTATTTTCAAAAACTATGCATGTCCGGACAACAATCGCATATACCAAATTTCATAATCCTAGCTTAAAATTTAATGCAAAGGCCTAAAAACTGGTTACCTATAGACGGACGGACAGACAGACATGACTAAATCGATTCAGCTAGCGATTCTGAGTCGATCCAAATACTTTAAGGTATACCTAACTAAATTATTTCACTATGTTACACACTATATATCAAAACTAATATACCCCTATGGGATAGGGTATAACAACGTTTTTCTATTAAATATGCTTTGGGGTAGGTATACAAACGTTTTTTATATGACGATGAGAATTGTTGTTTTAATAAAACGCACACATGAATTGGGCTTGGCTGAAAACTTTGTATGGGTGTAATATAGACAATGCCATCGTCTAAATATATTGTTCCAACACTTTTTAACATTAGTTATGGTTTGATCAAAAAATATGCTAAACAAAACGTACGTTCGACAAAAAACAACGTTTTTCTTCTGCATAAGCTATGGGATAGGTTATACAAATGGTTTTTGTAGGAAAACGCCTCCAAAAAATGGGCGGGGGTTAAAATAATATATAGACGAAATTTTTATATTACCATAGCCAATGATTTTGCATTAAAAGTTTTTTCGAATATTAGAATATAGCTAATGAGATTGTCTAAAAATTTTGCTCAGAAATTTTTTCAAAATTCCTAACGGTTTGGGAAAAAACTACGTTTTTCTGGGTTAAAAAATAATATATAATTTTACAGTTTTGAAAAGTTACACTTTAAAGGTTTTTTATTTTTTTTCCCAAATTTTGAGTTTAAAACCCGTTTTATTTTCAAAAACTATGCATGTCCGAACAACAATCGCATATACCAAATTTCATAATCCTAGCTTAAAATTTAAGGCAAAGGCCTAAGAACTGGTTTCCTATAGACGGACGGACAGACAGACATGACAAATCGATTCAGCTAGCGATTCTGAGTCGATCCAAATACTAAGGTATACCTAACTAAATTATTTCACTATGTTACAAACTATATATCAAAACTAATATACCCCTATGGGATAGGGTATAACAACGTTTTTCTATTAAATATGCTTTGGGGTAGGTATACAAACGTTTTTTTATATGACGATGAGAATTGTTGTTTTAATAAAACGCACACATGAATTGGGCTTGGCTGAAAACTTTGTATGGGTGTAATATACAATGCCATCGTCTAAATATATTGTTCCAACACTTTTTATACCCTATCCCATAGGGGGGTATATTAGTTTTGATACTTAGTTTGTAACATAGAGAAATAATTTTGCTACATATACCTCAAAGTATATGGATCGACTCAGAATCGCTAGCTGAGTCGAATTAGCCATGTCTGTCTGTCCGTCCGTCCGTCCGTCCGTCTGTCTGTTCGTCAGCGGTTTTTGGGCCTTAAATTTTGAGCTAGGATAATGAAATTTGGTATATAGGATCCTCGTCCGTGCCACCAGAACAAGTGTAAAAATTTTTGAAATCCGCCCACTGCCACGCCCCCTTTTAAGGAAAACTTATTTTTTGGCCAAACCGTAAGGAATTTCAAAAAAGTGTCTTAGTAGCATATTTAGACAATCCTAATATCTATATTTAGTTCATACAAAGTTTTTTGCCACGCCCACTTTTTGGGGGCGTTTTTAGTAAAAAACGCTTTTTGTCCAAATTTTAAAACTTTCGAAAAAAATTTTGATGCAAATACTTCCGCAATGGTAATATAAACATTTTGTCTTTAGATCATTTTCACCTACGCCCACATTTTGGGGTCGTTTTCTTACAAAAACCGTTTGTATACCCCAAGGCATTAGCAATAGAAATACGAACCACACAAGATTTTGAGAAACTGTCTGAGCAATATATTGTGACAATGTCATTTTCTGCATTTCATCGCCATAAGGCCTATATTTTGAGGATATTAATTTAAAGGATGGGATGGGATAGGGTATTCAATGATCCGCATAGCGGATTGTAGCCTCTCATATGTTTTATACCCTATCCCATAGGGGGGTATATTAGTTTTGATACTTAGTTTGTAACATAGAGAAATAATTTTGCTACATATACCTCAAAGTATATGGATCGACTCAGAATCGCTAGCTGAGTCGAATTAGCCATGTTCATATTGCCACGCCCACTTTTTGGGGGCGTTTTTAGTAAAAAACGCTTTTTGTCCAAATTTTAAAACTTTCGAAAAAAATTTGATGCAAATACTTCCGAAATGGTAATATAAACATTTTGTCCATAGATCATTTTCACCTACGCCCACATTTTGGGGGCGTTTTCTTACAAAAACCATTTGTATACCCCATCCCAAGGCATTAGCAATAGAAATACGTTGTTTTTGTCGAACCACACAAGATTTTGAGAAACTGTCTGAGCAATATATTGTGACAATGTCATTTTCTGTATTTCATCGCCATAAGGCCTATATTTTGAGGATATTAATTTAAAGGATGGGATGGGATAGGGTATTTAACGATCCGCATAGCGGATTGTAGCCTCTCATATGTTTAACATTAGTTATGGTTTGATCAAAAAATATGCTAAACAAAACGTACGTTCGACAAAAAACAACGTTTTTCTTCTGCATAAGCTATGGGATAGGTTATACAAATGGTTTTTGTAGGAAAACGCCTCCAAAAAATGGGCGGGGGTTAAAATAATATATAGACGAAATTTTTATATAACCATAGCCAATGATTTTGCATTAAAAGTTTTTTCGAATATTAGAATATAGATAATGAGATTGTCTAAAAATTTTGCTCAGAAAATTTTTCAAAATTCCTAACGGTTTGGGAAAAAACTACGTTTTTCTGGGTTAAAAAATAATATATAATTTTACAGTTTTGAAAAGTTACACTTTAAAGGTTTTTTATTTTTTTTCCCAAATTTTGAGTTTAAAACCCGTTTTATTTTCAAAAACTATGCATGACCGAACAACAATCGCATGTACAAAATTTCATAATCCTAGCTTAAAATTTAAGGCAAAGGCATAAGAACTGGTTTCCTATAGACGGACGGACAGACAGACATGACTAAATCGACTCAGCTAGCGATTCTGAGTCGATCCAAATACTAAGGTATACCTAACTAAATTATTTCACTATGTTACAAACTATATATCAAAACTAATATACCCCTATGGGATAGGGTATAACAACGTTTTTCTATTAAATATGCTTTGGGGTAGGTATACAAACGTTTTTTTATATGACGATGAGAATTGTTGTTTTAATAAAACGCACACATGAATTGGGCTTGGCTGAAAACTTTGTATGGGTGTAATATAGACAATGCCATCGTCTAAATATATTGTTCCAACACTTTTTAACATTAGTTATGGTTTGATCAAAAAATATGCTAAACAAAACATACGTTATATCTATCTTTACTGAAATCAACTTTATACTTTTTCTATAATAATTATCATTTGAAATGTTGCAACCGTTCGCGACAAATCCTTCAATTTTAAAAGTATGTACCGTTATTTGTACTTTATACTATATACCATAATTTTAATGATTAATAAAAGTCCGTTATATGGTAGATATTGCTAGTTTCAAACTCCATTACGCTCCAGACGACTGACATACAAAAAAACAATTTTTTAACTCAGGATACACAAATCAGTTTTAAAAACTAAAGTTCGAATTTTCTCGCCGTATTAATACTTTCTTTTACGACTTAGGAAGTAAAAATTGGCAGATGATGACGCCAAGTCAGTTTGGACTTCAGTCAAGTCTACCAATATAATAAGTCAGATTAAGAAAATGTCTCCGAGAGTAGATACTTATTTTCTAAAATTGCTCCATATTCTGACCACCGTTTTATATTTGATATGTAATATGTTTTCGGCCATAGAAAAGCACTAAGGTGTAAAAGAAGCATTTTATTTTATTAATGAAATAATACTTGTAAAGTAAATAAAATTTTCTTAATTTTTGGATTCCCAAATTGGCAAATGTGTATTTGCTATATATGTATGTACCTGCAAAGATTAGAAATAAAAACGGTCAATTTCCCAAAGGATATTCGCATTGTATTTCTTTTTCCAGGTTTTGCGAAGTGGACAAAAACTAGTAAAAGTGACAGAAATAATAGGAACTGTGGATCTTTTTATTTGTAATCAAAAGTATGCATGCTGGTAGAGCAACGTCAAATGATAAAACCACCCTTGCTAAATTTGAGGAAAATCAGCATGTATCCACGTCTCCAAAAGTGAACGCGTGCGTACTAAATGGTGTTTTTTCTCAGGAACTTTCTGTGATGGTTCTTCATATTAGCGTGCTTTGCTAAAACAATATATAAATTATATGCTTACCTATACCTTTAGGAATAATATTTTTTAAACTATAAATATGTATTTTACAACTCACAGCATATTGGCTTGTCTTGCATATTTTACAAATCATGCGCAACTTTTTTACAATTTGAAAAACGAAGTACACTGGTAAACAACCAAATTCATAGATGCCCGAATAACCTTCCAAGCATCAATGTTGGAGTTATCGCATTAACAATTGAGCATTGAAATTTTGATTACAACGATTAGGTCTATGTCACCCTCAAGGCATTATAAACAGATGGGTTGTACTTTTGATATACTTATGTAAACAAAGGGACATTTGCGCACACTATATTCTCTACGGTAAACAAAGGATATTACAAATACCCAGCCTGCTGACATTAACTGAAAGGGGGTTGAATGGATTAACACAAATCAAATATTTAGAGATGACAAATAAGTGTCATTGTGAAAAGGACAATTATTTGTTTATGCTGTCACTTAAATTGCAATTCAATGTCTTCTACTTGTAACATTTATTTGCTTAAACCAAAACATGAAAAACGTGAAGTAAAAAAGGAAAAATCTATTTGAGCTAAAGATTTCATTAGAGGATTACTACTTAATACTTCCCATGAAAACGACGTTAATGTAGATATTGGGGTATGAGAAAAATTGAATAGAAAAATGTGTTTCGCTTGTTGCACATGTTTATGAGTTCCATCAGCTACTGATAATTTATAATGTAATTCTAGCAATGAAATATTTACTCAAAATAAAAAAAAATGTTTACGTACCCACCTTAAAATATTTCAATATAACTGAACATCACCAAAAACTCGACGATAAAGTTTTCGTTCGAAAGTGCCTAATATTTGGTCCGCTTACCCGCTTATTGTCCATAACTTGGATCCGTAAAGTAGGAATGGAAGGATTACGATTCTTTAACTACCTCAAAGTTACTACCTACTATCAAAAGTGACATTTTATCCCTTGTTACAGGCCAACAATTACTGTCTGTTTATTGCATATATATGCTATAAAACCAACGCATTTCGCCTGCTTATCAATTTTCATAAATACTATGGCAACGGCACGATCGATGAGAGCAGCCAATGATGTCAATATCGTTTGCGTATCGCAGTAGCGGGACAGATTTGTTACAATAGCGCCTTTCACTTACACCTGCCCCACGTACACATTGCTCATCTACTTGTCGGTATCCGCTATATGTTTGGAAAACTTCAAAAGCTCCTTCAAAACTAAACGTCACGTGTATCCTCTAGTGTTAGGCGACACAGCTAATATGAAATTTTGAATAACACAACAAAATTGGAATTATGTGCTGGAAGAAAAACAAACAGCGTCGCCCTGAAAAATAGTTCGTGTAACTTATTCTTTGCCCATTAAAGTTTCATAAATGTTCTGCCTATCGTCAGCAACGCCACCTGTTTCAGTTAGAAGCAAGTGTTTGTTCCTTCTGTTATCTCATAGCGTTTCCACTAGTAAGATATTCTTGCGACTCTGCGTGTTTTTCTTCGAGCATATAATAACAGTTTTGTTGTAATTCAAAATCGAAAAAACACAGCGGCCCTTGAAGAAGTGGTTTGATATCTGCTGGTGATAAGGCACAAAACGCTATGAAGGTTAGGTTAGGTGAGGTTAGGTGGCTGCTCGCGGAACGCGTGCACACTTAGACCAAGAAGGTCCGTTGTGGTACCACATGGGTAAAACATATTTTCCTACGAATCGTCTGCCTAGTTGAACCAATCCGAAAACGGATTGAACCGAATTGAAAACGGTGGAGGTTCCTGATGTCAATGATAATCAGGTCACCTAGGTTGTCGAAGAAGTTGTCTCCAAGGAGGAGTCTTATTATGTTGGAGAGCGCTGGACATGAACAAAGAAGATGAGTGATACTTTCCTCCTCCTCGTCGTCCATGCAGCTTCTGCAGAATTCGTTGCTATAAAGGCCAAGTCTTTTAGCATGTATAGGCCTATGGGGCAGTGTCCTGTAAGGACACCTATGATGGTGCTGATGGTAGATCTGTTCAGCATTATTAAACTGAGCGTTTCAGGCTATTTATAGGCCAGACTTGCCGGAAATTAGACACGTTACAATTAGCTTTTTTGATCGCATCTAGTTTAAGTGTTGTAGCGAGGGAAATGCCTTACATTTCTACATGTGGTAGAATATCAAGCGTGGTGCACCTTCTGGCCAACTCTTCCGCCTTACAGTTCCCTGGATTATCACTATGGCCCGACACCCAAAATAGGTGAATGGTAAATAGCTCTGCTATCTCGTTAAGAGACAGTCGGCATTCGTGGGCTGATTTTGAAGTGAATGCGGAAGATCTCAAGGATTTGCTTGCCGCTTGGCTGTCACTGAAGATGCTAATATTCTTCTCGGATATTACAGTACACCTCAGCCAGGGCTTCATCGATTGCCATGATTTCCGCCTCTAAAACGCTGCAATGATTGGGAAGGCGAAAGGATATGCTCAGGTTGAGCATCTCGGAGAAGACACCTCCACATACCCTCGTTTCAATTTTAGACCCATCTGTGTAGATGTGAATCGAGTTGTCCAATCCAACCGAGTCTTGTTCCCAGTCAGCTGGGAATTGTTGACTGGAAGTTGCGATCGAAGCTGAGTTTGGTAGTGATGTGGTCGGTGTTTTCTGTAATGTTTAGATGATTTAATATCTCTGTGTGTACACCCTGGCTGGGTGTCCATTGTGACGAGGCTCTTAGTCGGGCAGCTGCACGAGTTGCGGTCTGTTTGCCGAAGATGTCTAAGGGCACTAGATGTAGAATAGCTTCTAGAGCTGCGGATGGGGTGGTTCTTAGAGTGCCACTCATGCAGATGCAGGCGGATCTTTAAACTTTCCCCAGAAGGTTGCATATCTGAGAACTGATCGAACCTAACACAAATTACAATCCTTGATGCTGGTTTTGGATCACCTGTTGACGACGGTTGTGTCTGCAGACGCAAAGAGATGGATGCGACGTCTGGAATGTCCCAATGATTTTTTTTTCTTTGGGCTGGTGGAAATCTTCATAGACACGATGAGCACGTGTCCACAGTAGTGTGAGATTTTTACTCGCTAAAACCACCCCTTCGGGTTAGGGGTCATAATATACCCGAGGTAACGCATGCCTGTCGTAGAAGGCGACTAAAATCCACTCCCCGTATACCGAGTGTAATGCGTCTACAAACAAGAACGAGTGGTGGGTGCACCACTGTGAAAAATAATTATTATAATAAATTATAATTATAATTATTTTTCGATATTGGCCAAAACTGAAAATTGCGTTTAGTGATAGTAGGGCTAAAACTAATTATGTGGAATTGTTTAGAACTATAATAGTAGTATATATATTAAATTTCATTCAATTTGATATACAAATTTGAGATAAATTACAATTTTCTTTATATGGCCTAAATGACCAAACCCGTTATATGGATTTTTCGAAAAAAACTGGGTATGCCGTTTTGTTGGAACTAATATGGTTATAGTATATATAAATTTTAATCAAAATCGTTAGAGCCGTTTTCGAGAAAATTGAGGTTATCTGTAATTTTTAAATGGCAGGTACCGTTATTAACATGGATAAAAGCAAACAAAAAAAATGGCCTAGAATTATGACCAAAACAAGCTTGGATACGAAGTTTGAAGAAAATCGGTCAAGCCGTTTGGCTGGGGAGACCATTACGGACAGACGGGCCGACGCGACGGACCGACGGACGGAATTCTAAAAACCAATTTTTTAGGCTCCGCTATCATCGTAATGTTAGAATCAATCAAAATCTCGAGGTCAAAAATTTTCACGAACACAATATCTTTCTCTTTGTAAGAGAAAGTTAAAACCACTAACCCCTGCACTGACACTACCCCCCTGACATAGTAGTTTTTGAGAAATTAACAATTTTCTTTATATGGCCTGAATGACACACCGTTATATGGATTTTCTCGAAAAAAAACTGGGTATGCAGTTTTGTTGGAATTAATATACTTATAGTAATTATAAAGTTTAATCAGAATCGTTAGAGCCGTTTTTGAGAAAATTGAGGTTATATGTAATTTTTATATGACAGGTACCGTTAAAAATATGGCTTAAAGCAAAAAAAAAAATGGCCTAGAATTATGACCAAAAGAAACTTGGATAAGAAATTTGGAGTAAATCGGCCAAGCTGTTTAGGCTGGGGAGACCATTACGGACAGACGAACTGAAGGACCGACGGACGGAATTCAAAAACCACTTGGGTTCCGCTATCATCGTAATGTTAGAATCAATCAAAATCTCGAGATCGAAAATTTTCACGAAAACAATATCTTTCTCTTTGTAAGAGAAAGTTAAAAATGCAATGAGTACAACAAAAATATTTAATACCCCAGGTGGCAATTCAGTTTCACTGGAAAATTCACCCCCTTCGGAGGTCGGCTCTATAGATTCTGGGGAGAGCCAATTTTTGCAAATGTGTAACCCTTTCGGGAAAAGTTCAAGGGTAACGACGCCACCTACATCTGGATCTCAAAAAAATATAAGTGTCTCAAGGAGCTCGACAACACCAGAAGTGTCGGCCCACGAAAAACGAGACTCAATGAAAAATAAGAGCCTAAACGAAGAAACCGACGTTCTTCAAACAAGGCTTAACAATGTCGAACTGCTCTGCGAAGAGCTTCGTAAAGAAATTCTCCATCTAAAGGAAGAAAATATGACTCCGAAGAGTTCACTTAAAATACCTAATGAGCCAAAACCAAGTTCAAACGATCTGAAATACAGGCAATATAAAGTCATAGATGCCGTTAACATTGTCAAGCAAGACCGAAAGCAAAAAAATGGCGAAGGAAATGTGATAAAACGCGGTCTTCCTTTATTTATACTCACTTTCGATAGAACAGAAAGTTTTAACAAAATTTATTAAATAAAAACAATACCTAATATTGTTGTTAAAAATAGAGCCTATGCGTAAGGATTCCAAACTAGTTCCCCAGTGCAAGCGCTGCCAAGGATACAATCATACGCAAAGCTATTGTCAAAAAGAACCGCGGTGTGTAAAATGTGCCGGAAATCATCTGACGGTAGATTGTATATCAGATAAGAAAACTCCTGCTATCTGCATCAATAGTAAAGGCAATCAACCGCAAATTATCGCGGCTGCGAAGTAGCTAAAGAGTTGCAAAAAAGACGGACGGATTTTAATAGTATTAATTCACAGAAATTAAATTTAAACAAGCAAAAGCCTAAAATTCCGATTAAAAATATTTGGAAGACAAAGCAGGCCATGATCGAAAACCTAAATTTTCACAAACTACGCGGCCATCAGATATTTGTTCGGATCTTGTAAATCCAAAACCAAATGTACAAACGTATGCAAGCTACAGTATCCAATAACACCCAAAAAAATATCTCACCTGACCCAGTTTCAAATGTATTTTCGATTATTCTTTCAAAACTTGAGGAACAAAGCAAAACGAATAAACTTATTTTCGACATGCTCATTAAAGCCCAGTACGCAGCTCGCGCTAAATTTTATCTCCCATACAAAAATCTCTACAGAGATAAAATTTAGCGAGCAAATTTATCAGTGCAGTACGCAGCTCGCGAAATAAATTCTTAACTTCATAAAGATGGGACACACAAAATGTAGGTAGGGTATAACAATATTAAGTGTTATACGAAAAGGGTTATACTCAGATGAAAGGTCTCCACTTATTTATCTCGCGAAATTAATGTGCGAGGCATTTAAATCGGCGAAATTTTAATAAAAAATAAAAACAAAATGGAAGAAAATGAAAAAGAATATTTTATGGACGTATTTCTCGAGGAAGACGACATCTTTATTAACAAAGAAAATATTAATATTACTGACATCTGCGAATGCATGACATTTCCCTGACTCATCTATACGCTGTGTTCGAATTTAGCGAGCATTTATCTTTGGATTGGAGAAAACAAGTGGAGAGTAGTAAAGATAAAATTTAGCGCGAGCTGCGTAGAACTTGAATTATTTATGCAGGAAACAGATATAGACATCTGTTTAATATCCGAAACTCACGCAAAGAGTAATTCGAACCTAAAGATTAAAGGTTACCTCGACTTTCATGCTCTACATCCATCGAATAAGGCTAGAGGTGGAGCCTCACTATATATAAGAGAGTGTATCGAACATTCGATTGATCTTAAATTAGAAATCGAAACAATTCAAGTTAGCTCTATACAAGTCAAAAGTAGACAATGCTTTCTGAAGATATCGTCTATTTACTGCCCACCACCATGCAAGGTTGAGAAAATTGACTTTGAAAACTTGCTTAATTCCCTTGGACAACGTTTTGTCATCGGAGGGAACTTTAATGCAAAACATACATTCTGGGGATCTAGATGCATATCACAGAAAGGTAGGATGCTTTATGATGTAAGTAGAAAGTACAATACTGAATTTCATTCTACGGGAAAACCAACTTACTGGCCAACTGATGTTAGAAAAATAACGGATTTGATCGATTTTTTCATTGTAAAAGGTCTGCCGTCCAATCGAATCAAAGTTGAAGAATGCTTTTATCTTTCCTCTAATCACTATCCAGTCACTGATTATAAATGAAGAACCACCCAGATTAACAAACGGGAAAACCAACTGGGAAGGTTTCAAAAACGATATTGAAAATAATATCCGACTGGGTGTATCGCTTAGAACCCCATTGGAATTCGAAGTCGCTGTTGACTCATTTATCAATACCATCCAAAAAGCAGCATGGAATAATACTCCTCAACAGAACAAAATTGTGAGCTATAGTAAAATTAAGTACCCCCGAGAAATACAAGATTTAATAAGACAAAAAAGAAAAGCTCGTAAAAGATGGCACCAAACTCGTGCCCCGCAAGATAAAACACATCTCAATCGGTTGAGTAATTTGCTATCAAATTCGATAACAAATTTTAAAAACCATGCAGTAGAAACTTATCTGCAAAGCCTAACCGCTGGAAAGGAATCGAATTATTCGCTCTGGAAAGCATTTAGTGTCATAAAATGGCCAAAAATCGCTGTGCCGCCAATTAGGGTAAATCAAGACGATTGGGCAACAAGCGATAAGGAAAAAGCTGACTTTTTGCCTCACATCTTGAGGAAACATTTAAGCCATTTGATGGTCCAGCGCAATATGAAAACATTAATATATTCGAGAGTACAACCGATAATAATATAGTAAGTTATGCAAGTATTGCCGAGCTTAAACGGGAAATACAGAAACTAAAGCCTAAAAAATCTCGGGGTTATAACCTGATTACAGGGGAACTTCTTAAAATGTTGCCTCGGAAAGCATTAACTAATGCGGCAACCAGATTAGAATACATACCAAGACAGTGGAAAGTAGCGGAAGTGATTTTGGTCATAAAATCTGCAAAATCACCGAATGAAATAAAATCTTACAGGCCTATTTCACTTCTTCCAATAATTTCAAAAGTTTTTGAAAGGATATTACTCGGTCGATTACACCCCATAATTGACCAGAAACGTCTTTTACCTGACCATCAATTTGGGGTTATAAGTAAATATTCGACTGTGGACCAAGAACATCGAATTAGAGATGTAATCGAGAAAGCTTTCGAAGAATAGAAAATTTGCTCAGCCGTATTTCTTGAAGTTCTGCCAGAACAATTATATAAAATCCTCGTGTCGTATCTTGAGCATAGACTCTTTTTTTAACACTATCAGATCTGTGTCGTAGCGAGCTTAATACAAGCGCATCTACGAGCAGAGATTTGCCACAGCATATAAAATGCATCCACAGGTTCATCATTTAGTGCATTTGTTAGTGGGACATAACAAAACACTGAAGTTAGTTTAACGTCACTAACAAAATCAATAAACGATGAAATTAAACTTTATTTTTGTATTATTAACAAAACAAAAAAAAAATAAACATACACTAATTACGACTCTAGAATACAATTACGCAAAGTGTTTTTTAAACTACTTTTACTTACATGCAGTTCAACAAAATTCTATTTTTATTGTAAGCTCTACTCATGCGACTTATAGCCTCATGCATACCATAGTTGTATTTATGATTAGGTATATGTAAAATATTTAGTCTACGAAGGTTATAGGAACCTCCACGGGTATTAAAACCAATAGCACTTAAAAGATCAGGAGCATCTATTTGTCCTGATAATATTTGGTGTAAGAAGACCATGTCATTGTCTAGTCTAGTTGAGACAAAGGCAACAACTTACTTACTTACTTACTTAAGTGGCGCTACAGTCCGGAATGAACCTGGGCCTCAACCAACATGCCTCTCCAATTAGCCCGGTCCTTAGCTCCAGTTGCGCACTCCAAGTTGGTTGAGGTCGGTTTCCACTTGTGCGCGCCACTTAAGGCGAGGTCTTCCTCTACTGTGTCCGACGTCTGGCTGGGAATCGAAGACTCTGCGAGCCGGAGTATTGGTGTCCATTCGTTCTACATGTCCTAGCCATCTTAAACGTCCAATGCGGAGTTTTTTGACCAGGGGCATGTCGCTGTACAGCTCGTATAGTTCTTGGTTGAATCTTCGTATCCATAGCCCGTCAACGCAAACGGGACCGAAGATTTTTCGAAGAATTTTCCTCTCGAATCTACCAAGGATTTCTTCATCCGCTTTTGATACGGTCCATGCTTCAGCGCCGTAGAGCAGGACTGGGATGATCAGGGTCTTATATAGGATCTCCTTAGTAGTTCGAGTGAGGGCTTTACTACTAAATTGCCTTCTTAGCTTGAAGAAACAGCGGTTGGCAAGAGTAATTCTTCGTTTAATTTCTGACGAGATGTTTTTGTCAGAGTTAATAGCGGAGCCGAGGTAGACAAAGTCCCGTACTACCTCAAAGTTATATCTGTCAATGGTGACGTTCTGTCCAATTCGTCGATGTTGTGTGTCCTTTCGTGTTGACAGCATATACTTTGTCTTATCCTCATTTACTGCTAAACCCATTTTCGCCGCTTCCTTCTCTATACTAGCAAACGTGGCTATGACATCACGTTGAGCCCTACCAATGATGTCAATATCGTATGCTAGTAGTTGCACCGACTTTTGGAAAATTGTGCCTCTGGTGTTGGCTCTGGAGTTTTGCACAATTCTCTCAAGAATCAGATTAAAGAAGTCACATGACAGCGCATCGCCTTGCCTAAATCCTTTTTTGGTATCGAATGTGTCGGTGAGGTCATTTCCGACCCTGATGGAGCAGCGAGAATTCTCTATCGTCATCCTACACAAACGGACGAGTTTGGGCGGTAAACCAAAACTAGACATGGCTCTGTACAGTTCGTCTCTATAAATGCTGTCATATGCGGCTTTGAAATCGATGAATAGGTGGTGGGTATCGATTTGGACTTCTTGAGTTTTTTCCAGGATCTGCCGAAGTGTGAAAATTTGATCGGTTGTGGACTTTCCTGGCCTAAAACCACACTGATAATGGCCAATCAGGTTGTTGGTAAACGGTTTCAGGCGTTCACATATTACGGCAGATAGGATCTTGTAGGCGATGTTGAGGAGACTTATGCCTCTGTAGTTGGCGCAGTTCAGAGGGTCTCCTTTTTTGTGGATCGGGCAAACGATGCTGAGGTTCCATTCTTCAGGCATATTTTCATCCGACCAGATTTGGCTTATGAGTTGGTGGATGTTACTTGCCAAGTCATCTCCGCCGGCCTTAAAGAGCTCAGCGGGAAGGCCGTCATTTCCGGCAGCCTTATTAAGCTTGAGTTCAGATATTGCTATCCTCACTTCACTCAGGTCGGGTGGTTGGCAGTTTTCGCTGTCGTTGCCAATATTGAATGGTTCGTTCTGCCTGACAGCGGAATGTTGTTCGTCATCGCCGTTTAACAGTCTGCAGAAGTGGTTCTTCCATATCCTCAGCATCGACTGTGTCTCAACTACGATATTTCCTTCTTCATCTCGACAGGATTCTGTTCGAGCCTTGTAGCCTTGGCATTGACGTTTTACACTTTGGTAAAACTTGCGAACATCGTTCCTGGAGTGGCACCTCTCTATATCCTCGATCGCGCGCTTTTCTTGCTCTTTTTTCTTCTTGCTGAAAAGCCGATGTTCTTCCCTTCTTCTTTGCCTATAGAGCTCAATGGCAGCTTTCGTCTTCACCTGCAGCTTAGCCTTGTAGGCCTCGTTCTTGGCTGCGAGCATCTGTCGGCATTCCTCATCAAACCAGGGGTTTCCTGCTGGTGGGCGCGAGAAACCTAGCACATCAGTTGCGGCTGATCTAATGGCCTGTTGGCATCGTTGCCATTGTTCTTCGACATTCGATGCTCTTGGTATGGTGTTAATCGAGAGGTTAAGGGATACGCGTTCTGCGAAGGTCTTGGCGGTCTCTTGCGATTGCAGTCTTCCGACATTAAATTTTTTCACAGTATTTCTGGATTGTTGTGGCGTGATGGATATCCGCATTCTTACCTTGGCTGCTACAAGGTAGTGATCCGAGTCGATGTTAGCTCCTCGGAATGTTCGGATATCCAAAATACTGGATGCGTGCCTCTTATCTATCGCAATGTGATCAATTTGGTTGACCGTTCGTTGATCTGGAGACCGCCATGTCCCCTTATGGATATCGAGGTGAGGAAACCGTGTGCTGGCTATAGTGGCATTTCGTTCCGTAGCGAAATCAATTAGCCTAAGTCCGTTACCAGACGTGTTGTCGTGTAGGCTTTGTTTTCCGACAATACTTCTAAAGATGTCTTCTCTTCCTACCTTTGCGTTAAAATCTCCCAGCACGATTTTAACATCGTACTTCGGTAGTCGCTCATAGGTTTTGTCGAGGAGCTCGTAGAAGCAATCCTTAGTTATATCATCATTTTCCTCCGTCGGAGCATGAGCGCATATAAGGCTTTTGTTGGCGAATTTGGTCTTGATGCGGATTGTTACAATGCGTTCGCTAATGTCTTGGAAACATAAGACTTCTTGCCTAAGTCTGGCACTTTTAACATATCCGCATCCGAGTAGTCGCTGTTTCTGCGCACTATAACACGGTCCATAGTAGTTGTCACAGTTTTTCATTATCTTTTTGCCCGGCCCATCCCATCGTATTTCCTGGAATGCAGTAATGTCTGCTTTGTAGCAGTTTGGGGCTTCCGCTAGTTGTTCGCCTGCACCTCTCCTGTTTAATGTTCTCACATTCCAGGTGCAGATACGAACGTCGTTGTCCTTTTTTCGTTTAGCAGGGTCGTCAACAATAAAATCCGTCCTTTCCGAGGCTATTGGTTGCTTCGTAACCATGTTTTTTTTCTGTGTGTGGGTAGTTAACCCAAAGCACAACCCCCAACCTGGAGGGCCAGTTCCAATTTATTAGATACCCCTAGGACACGAGGCCATCAGTATCCACTACGGGATTGAGCGCTGCCGTTGGCCTTTCGGTTCATCCGCCACCATCTCTGTTCAAGGGGCCTGACTAACCCTTGAAATTTTGGGTTGGGCAAAATCCTCATCTTTCAGTCCTTCTCGCGGGCGCCCACCTGAAAATGACTAATCAGCATGCCTGATTAGGGTCAGCCAAGGGTCCCACTTGGATATTGACCGTGCGCTGTAACACGTTGCAACGCACGATCAATCTACAAGCGGGAACCATAAGTTTGAGGTGGGAGAAAACCCTTAAACCCAAATCCAAGGTGGAACAGCAAACGCCGAAGGATGCATGGCTAAAAAGGGAGTTTTAAGCCGCTAGTTTGCGAATTTCGGATACCGGGCTACCTCCGATCTCAAGATAGCCTTCCTGTGGTTAGACGGGTAGACCACGGGCGACCAATAAATCCCGCCTACTCGTGGGAAAAATTGAAGTACCAAAAGTAAAAAACATAGAGAATGATGCCTCTACAAATGCATCAACAACTAGGGATGTTTCAGAACACCCTGTCGAAACCGACACGACACCTGCCAATCGGGAAGGGTCACAAATCAGTGATTTCGAGATGATGAGCCTAGAAGAGAAATTGTCTCATCTGAGCGACTCAGCCTCGGAATCAAGTACTGTATACAGCATCAGTATACTCTCGGATGAATTGCATCCGGAATATACAGAAGCGCCAGGGACCCCAGGCAAAACGGCTCAAACTGATTCCAAGCGTATCAGGTTCACGCCAGCGGAACAGCGTCGTTTCAACAGAGCGCTGAAACAGGGTAGCAGCATAGAGCAAGCCCGCATCTTTGCAAAAACAAAAGATGATGCCAAAGAAACCAAACGCATGAGATCTGAGGACAACACACCACCTCAGTCCAAAGCGAAGCGAGCTCGCACTGGGAAAACAACCTCTGACAGAACCACCTATAGAGATATAGCGAGCTATGTCAGATTGGGTGTCGTACCAGTCGATATCGATCGCAATCCTCTCACGAATGAACAAATGGTTCAGATACAAGAGAGGATTATGGACATCACGATCGAACTGCGCGACGGGGATGCAAAGCCAGCTTTCCGCGGGACAACTTTCAAAGCCGGATGGCTCTTGTTAGTATGTGCGGACATCACCACTTCAGAGTGGATGAAAACAAACTTCCTCAGACTAAAGGAGAAATGCGAGTTGGAAGTAATGCTTGTGGGAGAGGATGACTTTCCGAAACCACATATTGTCAGAGCTTTCTTCCCGCAGAGTACCGGTGTCACAAATGAGAGAATACTGGCAATACTAGACGGTCAAAACAGAGACCTAAATACGAGAACGTGGAGAGTTCTGCAAAGATCGGACGAGAAAGACATCGCCCACATGGTCTTTGCAATAAATGAGAGTGCGATGCGTAGGCTTGCGGAGCTAAAGGGGATGGTATCATACAGATTTGGCCAAATCAAGATCATCCTTAAAGGATCCGACAAGTCTGCAATTCAGACCCGAAAAAATAGTGTAAATGTCACTGATAAAAAGAAAAAGTCGCCAGAAAAAACAAGCGCCAGCTCGTCGCAACCAGCAGCCAGTATTAGTACTGCCGCCGGAAGCGATACAAAGAAGACTGGTTCACTGCCTACGACTTTATCGCCAAACGCCCCTAGTACGAGCAACGTTAACATCAGCCAGCAACAGTTTAGACCAAAGCTAGCTGCGGAACGGGCGCGTGAACGGCAAAAACACGGACAGCGTAAAAAACGGTCCGAGAGATAGACACGAAGGTCTTTCTCAACAGGGTATCGTACGCAGAAGAGGCGATAACAAGCCTTATAGGGTACGAAACCCTGAGCACGGTAGGAAGCGATGACCACCCTACTAAATGTGCTGCAGGCAAACCTGCACCGAGCTATAGGTGCCTCGGACACCTACAACCAAAGATGTGCCGAAGGGAACATCGCTCTAGGTTTAATCCAGGAGCCATGGGCAACAGAGGGTAAGATATTTGGTTTACAAAGTAAAACCAGAGAGCTCATCTTCGCCCGGGGAAATTTTAGACCAAGGGCAGCTCTTTTAGTTGCAAAAGATATAAAATTCTCTCCCATTCCAGGTTTCATTACCAAAGATCTGGTGGCTGTCCTTTTAGAAAGACGCAACGGCCGAGAGCTACAAAAAATTGTATGCGCATCGGCGTACTTTGCTGGAGATGACGAAATACCACCTCGCCCAGTACAGGAACTTGTCCAGTACTGCCAGACCCAGCAACTACATCTTATCTTCGGCTGCGACGCCAACGCGCATAACACAATATGGGGCAGTCGAGATACAAACAAAAGAGGTGAGTCCTTATTAGAATACCTATATAGCAACAATTTAGTTATACTAAATAAGGGTAATAAACCCACGTTTAGAAACGTTTTAAGAGAAGAAGTTTTAGACCTTACCATCTCTTCTCCGTTTGTCCAAAACACCGTCGAAAATTGGCACGTTTCTGGTGAGGCATCTTTATCGGATCACATGCACATAAGTTTCCAATTAAGATGCAACACCGAGGATGCGCCGATTAAATACGACAACAAACTCACAAATTGGAGAACGTATCGAGAAAATCTATCGATTAAATGTGACATACTTCCAGAAAAACCTTCATGTGTAAGTGAAGCGGAAGTCGCACAATGTCAACTAAATGACATTATCATCTCATCTTTTACAAATAGCTGTAAGGTTAAACGCACTGTGGCAAAGAGGTGCACACCATGGTGGAACGATAACCTAGAAAGTTTCCGTAAAAGAGTAAGAAAACTTTTCAATAAAGCCAAACGCACCGGAAAGTGGGACCAATATAAATCTCTACTTACCCAATACAACATAGAGTTGCGAAAATCAAAAAGAGCGTCCTGGCGCAAATACTGTGAGGAACTCGAAGAGCTTCCGGCGGTGGCGCGTCTCCAGAGGGCACTCTCGAAAGATAAAACAAACTGCATGGGATTACTAGTCAAAGCTGACGGTAAAATCACATGCGACCGGGAAGAAACGTTGACCACACTTCTTCAGGTACACTTTCCCGGCTCTACAATCACAAGTGAGTTTCATGAACACATGATAGATAACTCACCCCCTATAAACCTGAAAAGGATTAATAGTTTATCCGGCAAACTTTTTACTCCGGATAAGGTCAAATGGGCGATCAACTCATTTAAACCATACAAGGCACCAGGGACAGACGGAATCTTTCCTGCTCTTATACAAAAGGGCTTGGACTTTTTCCTACCCACTATGGTAGCCTTATTTAGGTTTAGTTTCAATTGGGGCTACATACCACAAACCTGGAGGGAGGTAAACGTGGTATTTATCCCCAAACCAGGCAAACCAATAGAACTACCTAAATCATACCGTCCAATAAGCTTAACATCGTTTTTCCTGAAAACAATGGAAAGAATACTTGACGTACACATTAGAGAGTGCTTAAATGAAAGCACTCCTCTGCACCCATGTCAATTCGCCTACCAAAAAGGTAAATCCACGGAAGGAGCACTTCTAAGTTTAACATCACAAATAAAAAGTGCATACGAAAACAAAGAAGTAGCTTTATGTGCCTTCCTAGACATAGAGGGCGCTTTTGACAACACTGGATATGACTCCATATCAAATGCTTTGACTCATAGAAGAATAGATCATCCCACCATCAAATGGATCAAAGCGATGCTTGAAAGTCGGAAAATAACTGCTTCATCAGCACAGACCTCAGTATCAGTAACAGCCGTTAAAGGCTGCCCTCAGGGAGGAGTACTCTCACCCCTACTATGGTCTCTGGTTATCGATAACCTACTTCAAGACCTAAGTAATGCAGGTTTCAATATAATTGGATACGCCGATGACCTAGTCATCATAATAAAGGGCAAAGAACCAAACGAAGTTACAACACGTTTGCAAAACGCCCTTAAGATAGTCATAGACTGGTGTAATAAAGAAAGTCTCTCTATAAACCCCAGCAAGGCTATCATCGTCCCTTTTACAAAAAGGAGGAAATTAAATCTTACCCAAATTTCAATAAACGGTACATACATTGAGTATTCCAACGAAGTAAAATATCTTGGAGTGATCCTCGATAAAAAAACTAAGCTGGAACTCCCACATCAACAACAAAATTCAAAAAGCAACCAAAGCTTTCTGGGCTTGCCGAAGCATGTATGGTAAAACCTGGGGAATCTCTCCAAAGACCACACACTGGATCTACACGATCATGGTCAGGCCCATTATAACATACGCTTCAATAGTATGGTGGAACAAAGTCACCCAAAAAACAACTATAAATAAATTAAACAAGGTACAACGGCTTGCCTGTCTGGGCATTACCGGAGCTATGCGTACCTGTCCCACGGCGGCTATGGAAGCCATAATAGGACTAACACCTCTCCACATTTACATAAAAAAAGTGGCAATTCGCAGCTCAGCAAGTTTGACACAAGCGGAAGAATTAAACATTAGTGAACATCTAAAACTAATTGAACTTCTATCCGAACTTCCAGAACTTGACATGATCTGTGCGGTTACAGACCGCTTACCAAAGACACTATGCTTCGACAAAAGATTCTCAACGGAGATCACAACCAGAGAAGCATGGTGTAGCAACAACCCTCCAAACTGCCTAAACGGCCTAAAGTGGTATACGGATGGTTCTAAAATGGACTCAGGGGTAGGAGCTGGCATACATGGACCAAATAAAAACATCTCAATACCTATGGGAAAAAACCCTAGTGTATTCCAAGCTGAGCTCCATGCCATAAAAGAATGCGCAAACCTAATACACAACTCAGGTATTAAAGGCGCAAACATCCATATATTCACGGACAGTCAAGCAGCTATAAAAGCCCTTAGCTCACACATCATTGACTCCAAATCAGTACTACACTGCTTCAACTCCCTCCAAACACTCAGTTCCAGGAACAAGACCAAACTATGGTGGGTCCCCGGACATAAGGGAGTTGAAGGTAACGAAAAAGCTGATGAACTAGCCGGAAAAGGTTCCGAAACCCCCTTCATTGGACCTGAACCCTTCTGTGCAATCCCCAAATCAGCCATAAATCTAGTCATAAAAAACTGGGAACAAAACAGATGTGTTTCATACTGGGGAAACATCCCAGGCCTAAGACAGGCCAAAAGAGCTATTCAGCCCTTCAAATCAGATGCCGACAAGATACTAAATCTTCGCAGGCACGATATCAAAAACTTAGTAGGCTACCTAACTGGTCATCACGGTCTGCGATATCATCTAAATAAAATGCGTCTAGTCGACTCACCGGAGTGCAGACTATGTCTAGAAGAAGACGAAACAGCCGAGCATATCATATGTGAATGCCCGGCTCTTTACGGTATGAGAAGAGAATCTTTCTTCAGGGAATTCTTAAGTCCCGAAGAATTGAGGAAATCTTCGGCTGAAAGTATTATCAGCTACATTAGGAAAGTAGAAGCGCTACTAACCTAAAAAACATCTGACGGCAAACACAATAGATCTTTTAGGTCGATGTGTATATTACTGCTTAGGCAGGTCAGAATTTAAAAAAAAAAAAAAAAAAAAAAAAAAAAACCCTTGAAATTCCTAGACTACCTGTTGTCCGAATATGTCAGAGCAGCTCATCTAGGTTCGCCTGGGACAGCAGGCCGGGTATTCTTCCGTGGCATTCTCACCAGGGTGTTTATAGTGTTGCTGTTTTTCGTCGTGTTATCAACACTCGCACTTATCGTTTAGCAAGTCAAATCCGGTTGGATGAGACCAGTACCCGATGGTTACCACTTGGAGGTAAAGATATAATAATAGGCTTTATTTATAAAAATTGACCTTTTGAGATCCATACACATAAAGTCATATTATTATTATTATTTTACATTTATAGAGTTACTAGCTGTAACCCAGTGCGCTTCGCTACATATTTTATAAATTTGGTTAAAAAATATATGACACGGCTACAATCCCCTGTGCGGATCGTTTAATACAATATCCTATCCCAACCTTAAATTTATATCCCCAAATTGTGGCCTTTATGGTGATGAAATATTAAAAATGACGTTATCACAAGATATTGTTCGGAAAGTTTATCAAAATATTTTATTGTTCGACAAAAAACAACGATTTTCTCCTGCATATGCTATATGGAGTAGGGTATACAAATGGTTTTTATAGAAAAGCGCCCCCAAAAATTGGGCGTGGGCTAAAATTATGTATATTTTGCAAATATTTTAAATAGTACCAAAAATGTGGCAAACAACTTTATAAAGACGAAATATAGATATTGCTCAAATTTTTTTCAAAATTCCTTACGATTTGGCCAAAAACTACGTTTTTCTAAAAAGGGAGCGTGGCAGTGGCCGAATTTCAAGAATGTTTACACTTGTTCTGCTGGGAGCAATACAGAGAATAGGGTATAACTACAGGTCATTAAGAAGAAAACAAAACTTATGAGAAGGCTACAATCCGCTGTGCGGATCGTTGAATACCCTATCCCATCCCATCCTTAAAATTAATATCCCCAAAATGTGGTCTTTATGGGCATAGAGTATTGTAAATGACGTTGTCACAACATAATGTTCAGAAGGTTTATCAAATTCTTTTATGGTTGGACGAAAAGCAACGTTTTTCTATTGAATATGCCTTGGGGTAGGGCATACAAATGTTTTTATACCCTATCCCATAGGGGTATATTAGTTTTGATACATAGTTTTTAACATAGAGAAATAATTTTACTACATATACCTCAAAGTATATGGATCGACTCAAAATCGCTAGCTGAGTCGAATTAGCCATGTCTGTCTGTCCGTCCGTCCGTCCGTCTGTCTGTTCGTCACCGATTTTGGGCCTTAAATTTTGAGCTAGGATAATGTAATTTGGCATATAGGATCCTTGTCAGAGTCACCAGAACAAGTGTAAAAAATTTTAAAATCCGCCCACTGCCACGCCCCCTTTTAGAAAAACGTAGTTTAAAGCCAAACCGTAAGGAATTTCAAAAAAGTATGTTAGCAACATATTTAGACAATCATAATATCTATATTTCGTCCAGACAACGTTTTTTACCACGCCTACTTTTTGGGGGCGTTTTTAGTAAAAAACGTTTTTTGTCCAAATTTTAAAAAAATCAAAAAAACTTTTGATGCAATGATAAAATAAACATTTTGTCTATATATCATTTTCACCTACACCCACTTTTTGGGGGCGTTTTCTTACAAAAACCATTTGTATGCCTTACTCCAATTCATATGCAATAGAAAAACGTTGTTTTTTGTCGAACCACAAAAGATTTGATAAACTGTCTGAGCAATATATTGTGACAATGTCATTTTCTGTATTTCATCGTGATAAAGCCTATATTTTGAGGATATTAATTTTAAGGATGGGATGGGATAGGGTATTCAACGATCCGCACAGGGGATTGTAGCCTCTCATATGTTTCTATTGCATATGCTATGGGGTAGGGTGTTAAAATGATCTATAGAAGAAATATTCATATAACTTAATCAAAGTTTTTGCATTAAAACTTTTATTTTTCAAAGTTTATAGAAATTTGACCGAAAGTATTTTTTTACTGAAAATGCTTCCAAAAAAAGTGGACGTGCCAAAAAACGTTAACATCCCACCTAACAATTATTCTTTTATAAGGTACAAATATTTAATTCCCACAAGGAATTATTTCTATAGGCCTTATATAGTACTTCTGCGCGTAGGTTGACCATTTTGGCAGTCGATTGTTTTGGTAGAAGATTGGACTACCGTGAGGGAGTACGCGAGTTCGAATCCCAGTAAGATGAGAGTTTTTATATAATGAATTACATTTAATTTCATACTTTCATAATAACGAATTGAGTTTTAATAATTATAAGATATTGAAATTGGAATTAATAAAAGTAAATAATACAAGAAAATAATAAAACATATGAGAAGGCTACAATCCGCTGTGCGGATCGTTGAATACCCTATCCCATCCTATCCATAAAACTAAAATCCCCAAAAAAGGGGACATGGCTAAAAACACGATGTGGATAAATAGAAAAAATGATATAGTGACAACAAATTCTTCAGACTGCTTACAAAACACTTTAACGGTTCTACAAAAGACAAGGTTTTCTCTTGCATATGTTATGGGGTGGTGTATAAAAATGGTTTTTATATAAAAACGCCCCCAAAAAGTGGGCGTGGGTTAAAATGGTATATAGACGAAATGTTCATATTAATAATGTTAATGATTCTGCATCAAAATTTTTTTCGAAAAATTTAATATTTGACCGAAAACAGTTTTTTATTGAAAACGCCCCCAAAAAGTGGGCGTGGCAAAAAACTTTATATGGACGAAATATAGATATTAATATTGTCTAAATATGATGTTCAGAAACTTTTTTAAAATTCCTTACGGTTTGGTCAAAAACTGAGTTTTTCTTAAAAGGGGGCGTGGCAGTGGGCGGATTTCAAAAATTTTTACACTTGTTCTGTAGGCAGAGACGAGGATCCTATATACCAAATTTCATTATCCTAGCTCAAAATTTAAGGCCTAAAAATCGGTGACGTACAGACGGACGGACGGACGGACGGACGGACGGACGGACGGACGGACAGACAGACATGGCTTAATCGACTCAGCTAGCGATTCTGAGTCGATCCATATACTTTGAGGTTTATGTAGCAAAATTATTTCTCTATGTTACAAACTAAGTATCAAAACTAATATACCCCCTATGGGATAGGGTATAAAAATAATGTTATTTTTCATGGCCTTTTATAAGCAAACGAAGTTATTTCTTTAAGGCCTATTAGAGGTATTTAAATAAGTCTTATAGAAGTAAATAGCTTCCTAAAAGTGCGCCCAATGTTTTTCCATAAGACTTCCTACAAGTAATATTACTTACTTACTTACTTAAGTGGCGCTACAGTCCGGAATGAACCTGGGCCTCAACCAACATGCCTCTCCAATTAGCCCGGTCCTTAGCTAACTGCCTCCAGTTGCGCACTCCAAGTTGGTTGAGGTCGGTTTCCACTTGTGCGCGCCACTTAAGGCGAGGTCTTCCTCTACTGCGTCCGACGTCTGGCTGGGAATCGAAGACTCTGCGAGCCGGAGTATTGGTGTCCATTCGTTCTACATGTCCTAGCCATCTTAAACGTCCAATGCGGAGTTTTTTGACCAGGGGCATGTCGCTGTACAGCTCGTATAGTTCTTGGTTGAATCTTCGTCTCCATAGCCCGTCAACGCAAACGGGACCGAAGATTTTTCGAAGAATTTTCCTCTCGAATCTACCAAGGATTTCTTCATCCGCTTTTGATACGGTCCATGCTTCAGCGCCGTAGAGCAGGACTGGGATGATCAGGGTCTTATATAGGGTTTCCTTAGTAGTTCGAGTGAGGGCTTTACTACTAAATTGCCTTCTTAGCCCGAAGAAACAGCGGTTGGCAAGAGTAATTCTTCGTTTAATTTCTGACGAGATGTTGTTGTCAGAGTTAATAGCGGAGCCGAGGTAGACAAAGTCCCGTACTACCTCAAAGTTATATCTGTCAATGGTGACGTTCTGTCCAATTCGTCGATGTTGTGAGTCCTTTCGTGATGACAGCATATACTTAGTCTTACCCTCATTTACTGCTAAACCCATTTTCGCCGCTTCCTTCTCTATACTAGCAAACGTGGCTATGACATCACGTTGAGTCCTGCCAATGATGTCAATATCGTCAGCGTATGCTAGTAGTTGCACCGACTTTTGGAAAATTGTGCCTCTGGTGTTGGCTTTGGAGTTTTGCACAATTCTCTCAAGAATCAGATTAAAGAAGTCACATGACAGCGCATCGCCTTGCCTAAATCCTTTTTTGGTATCGAATGTGTCGGTGAGGTCGTTTCCGACCCTGATGGAGCAGCGAGAATTCTCCATCGTCATCCTACACAAACGGACGAGTTTGGGCGGTATACCAAAACTAGACATGGCTCTATACAGTTCGTCTCTATAAATGCTGTCATATGCGGCTTTGAAATCGATGAATAGGTGGTGGGTATCGATTTGGACTTCTTGAGTTTTTTCCAGGATCTGCCGAAGTGTGAAAATTTGATCGGTTGTGGACTTTCCTGGCCTAAAACCACACTGATAAGGGCCAATCAGGTTGTTGGTAAACGGTTTCAGGCGTTCACATATTACGGCAGATAGGATCTTGTAGGCGATGTTGAGGAGACTTATGCCTCTGTAGTTGGCGCAGTTCAGAGGGTCTCCTTTTTTGTGGATCGGGCAAACGATGCTGAGGTTCCATTCTTCAGGCATATTTTCCTCCGACCAGATTTGGCTTATGAGTTGGTGGATGTTACTTACCAAGTCATCTCCGCCGGCCTTATAGAGCTCAGCGGGAAGGCCGTCATTTCCGGCAGCCTTATTAAGCTTGAGTTTAGATATTGCTATCCTCACTTCACTCAGGTCGGGTGGTTGGCAGTTTTCGCTGTCGTTGCCAATATTGAATGGTTCGTTCTGCCTGACAGCGGAATGTTGTTCGTCATCGCCGTTTAACAGTCTGCAGAAGTGGTTCTTCCATATCCTCAGCATCGACTGTGTCTCAACTACAATATTTCCTTGTTCATCTCGACAGGATTCTGTTCGAGCCTTGTATCCTTGGCTTTGACGTTTTACACTTTGGTAAAACTTGCGAACATCGTTCCTGGAGTGGCACCTCTCTATATCCTCGATCGCGCGCTTTTCTTGCTCTTTTTTCTTCTTGCTGAAAAGCCGATGTTCTTCCCTTCTTCTTTGCCTATAGAGCTCAATGGCAGCTCTCGTCTTCACCTGCAGCTTAGCCTTGTAGGCCTCGTTCTTGGCTGCGAGCATCTGTCGGCATTCCTCATCAAACCAGGGGTTTCTTGCTGGTGGGCGCGAGAAACCTAGCACTTCAGTTGCGGCTGATCTAATGGCCTGTTGGCATCGTTGCCATTGCTCTTCGACATTCGATGCTGGTGGTATGGTGTTAATCGAGAGGTTAAGGGATACGCGTTGTGCGAAGGTCTTGGCGGTCTCTTGCGATTGCAGTCTTCCGACATTAAATTTTTTCACAGTATTTCTGGATTGTTGTGGCGTGGTGGATATCCGCATTCTTACCTTGGCTGCTACAAGGTAGTGATCCGAGTCGATGTTAGCTCCTCGGAATGTTCGGACATCCAAAATACTGGATGCGTGCCTCTTATCTATCGCAATGTGATCAATTTGGTTGACCGTTCGTTGATCTGGAGACCGCCATGTCCCCTTATGGATATCGAGGTGAGGAAACCGTGTGCTGGCTATAGTGGCATTTCGTTCCGTAGCGAAATCAATTAGCCTAAGTCCGTTACCAGACGTGTTGTCGTGTAGGCTATGTTTTCCGACAATACTTCTAAAGATGTCTTCTCTTCCTACCTTTGCGTTAAAATCTCCCAGCACGATTTTAACATCGTACTTCGGTAGTCGCTCATAGGTTTTGTCGAGGAGCTCGTAGAAGCAATCCTTAGCTATATCATCTTTTTCTTCCGTCGGAGCGTGAGCGCATATAAGGCTTATGTTGGCGAATTTGGCCTTGATGCGGATTGTTACTATGCGTTCGCTAATGTCTTGGAAACATAAGACTTCTTGCCTAAGTCTGGCACTTATAACAAATCCGCATCCGAATAGTCGCTGTTTCTGCTCACTATAACACGGTCCGTAGTATATGTCACAGTTTTTCATCCTCTTTTTGCCCGGCCCATCCCATCGTATTTCCTGGATGGCAGTAATGTCTGCTTTGTAGCAGTTTAGGGCTTCCGCTAGTTGTTCGCCTGCACCTCTCCTGTTTAATGTTCTCACATTCCAGGTGCAGATACGAACGTCGTTGTCCTTTTTTCGTTTAGCAGGGTCGTCAACAATAAAATCAGTCCTTTCCGAGGCTATTGGTTGCTTCGTAACAATAGTTTTTTCCGTGGATGGGTAGTTAACCCAAAGCACAACCCCCAACCTGGAGGGCCAGTTCCAATTTATTAGATACCCCTAGGACACGGGGCCATCAGTATCCACTACGGGATTGAGCGCTGCCGTTGGCCTTTCGGTTCATCCGCCACCATCTCTGTTCAAGGGGCCTGACTAACCCTTGAAATTCCTAGACAACCTGTTGTCCGAATATGTCAGAGCAGCTCATCTAGGTTCGCCTGGGACAGCAGGCCGGGTATTCATCCGTGCCATTCTCACCAGGGTGTTTATAGTGTTGCTGTTTTTCGTCGTGTTATCAACACTCGCACTTATCGTTTAGCAAGTCAAATCCGGTTGGATGAGACCAGTATCCGATGGTTACCACTTGGAGGTAAAGATAAGCACATTTGATGTGTAGTCAAAGTTGCAACACTGGGCATTGCCAAGTTAACGCCAATCAGAGTCTACCCTCGTTCTACAACACCCAGCCATCCAAGTAATATTACTGGAGGGAAATAGCTTCGATAGTGCTTTAACGAAGCGAAATTGCTAGTTGGGATAGAGTAAGTCCACCATGGTCACAAAATGATTAGTTTATAATAATCGGATATATATGAACAATAACTTAATGAATCAAGAACAGGTCGAAAACATCAGATGAATCATTTTCTCCTATGATAATTTCAAAGCGCTTAATATCTGTAACCCAAGCAGTGTTAAAAATATTTTATTTAAAATCATAATAATTGTATAGCTCCTAATATTTGAACCCGCCAATGTGTTTAACTACTTTGAACTACTGATGCCTCCCATTTTCTGTTACGATGCTTATATTACCAGCCTATGGACGTACAAACAGTTTTTATACCCTATCCCATAGGGGTATATTAATTTTGATACATAGTTTGTAACATAGAGAAATAATTTAGCTACATATACCTCAAAGTATATGGATCGACTCAGAATCGATAGCTGAGTCGATTTAGCCATGTCTGTCCGACCGTCTTTCCGTCCGACACCAGTTTTTGAGCCTTAAATTTTGAGCTAGAATGATGAAATTTGGTACACGTGCTCTTTGTTGCTCCCAGCAGAACGAGTGTAAACATTTTTAAAATCCGCCCACTGCCACGCCCCCTTTTTACAAAAACGTTGTTTTTGGCCAAACCGTAAGGAATTTTAAAAAAGTGTCTGAAAAGTATATTTAGAGAATCGTAATATCTATATATCGTCAATACAAAGTTTTTTTGCCACGCCAACTTTTTGGGGGCGTTTTCTATAACAAAAACTTTTTTGGCCAAAATTGAAAATTTTCGAAAAAAAATGTTGATGCAAAATCATTAACCCACGCCCACTTTTTGGGGGCGTTTTCCTACAAAAACCATTTGTTTGCCCTACCCCAAGGCATATGCAATACAAACATATGAGAAGGCTACAATCCACTGTGCGGATCGTTGAATACCCTATCCCATCCCATCTTTAAATTAATATCCCCAAAATGTGGTCTTTATGGGCATAAAGTATTGTAAATGACGTTGTCACAACATATTTTTCAGAAGGTTTATCAAATACTTTTATGGTTCGACAAAAAAAGCGTTTTTATACCCTATCCCATAGGGGTATATTAGTTTTGATACATAGTTTGTAACATAGAGAAATAATTTAGCTACATGTACCTCAAAGTATATGGATCGACTCAGAATCGAAAACTGAGTCGATTAAGCCATGTCTGTCCGTCCGTCCGTCCGTACGTCACCAGTTTTTGGGCCTTCAATTTGGAGTTACAATGATGAAATTTGGTACACGTGGTTTTTGTTGCTCCCAGCAGAACAAGTGTAAAAAATTTTGAAATCCGCCCACTGCCACGCCCCCTTTTCAGAAAAACGTAGTTTTTGGCCAAACGGTAAGGAATTTTAAAAAAGTGTCTGACAAACGTAGTTAGACAATCGTAATATCTATATTTCGTTCATATAAAGTTTTTTGCCACGCCCACTTTTTGGGGGCCTTTTTAATAAAAAAACATTTTACGGTCAAATTTTAAAATTTTCGAAAAAAATGTTGATGCAGAATAATTAGTAATATTAATATAAACATTTCGTCCATAAATCTATTTAGCCCAGGCCCACTTTTTGGGGGCGTTTTCTTACGTATACCCTACCCCATAGCATATGCAGGAGGAAAACAATGTGTTTTGTCAAACAACAAAAGATTCTGATAAACTGTTTGAACAATATCTTGTGACAATGACATTTTCTATATTATAGGCTGATAAAGCCCACTTTTTGAAGATATTAATTTTAAAGATGGGATGGGATAGGATTTTCAACGATCCGCACAGCTGATTGTAACCTTCTCATATGTTTAATTTCACTATTATAGTGTTCCATAAATATGACATTATATATAAATACTTTTTATGGGAATTACGAAGCCCACTCTTTTGATCTCACCCATTTAATGTAATGAGATTTTCGGGATTTTGGATTTTTGGGTTTTCGGTATTTCGGGACTTTCATATATATATATGAAGGAGTGGTACCTCCCATACGAAGTAAATATTTAATGCCAGATACATATATATATATAAATGCAGATATATATATATATATATATATATATATATATATATATATATATATATATCTGGCATTAAATATTTACTTCGTATGGGAGGTACCACTCCTACATATTCCACAACGCCCATTTTCTACTCAACAACTCAGATTAGCAATTCATATGCTCGCACTAAGTTTCAAAACTGTGGCTTTAAAGTGGCTCCAGATATTTTGTTTTTGTATGGGAGGTTTCATGCCCACTTTTCCGATCCCGTTCATTTTTTGCACGACTACTCAAAACCACAACCAATATGCCTGGATAAATACAAGACCTTCACTATCATAGTGTTCCAGATATATGACATTAAATATTTACTTAATATTGAAGGTTCAATGACCACTTTACCGGAAATGCCACACCCACTTGAGATGTCGAAAAAAATATAGCCAATTGCTCCTTCGAGATATGCAGCTAGATCCTGTAAGAATTTTAAGAAAGTCGGTATAGTGAATTAGCCAGCTATATACTCCAAACAAACTTACAAACATACAGTCCATTTTTATAGTTATATTAGATAACCCCTAGAATTTCCATTGTAATATTCGAAACAAAGTTTAAAATAGCTATGTAAAAGCATTTGATACTTAAATTTGAAAAAAAATCCACTTCTTGTTGTGGCATATAAATCGTGAACCGTTAAAATTTATTGAATTTATTTTATTCGTGTTGCCGTCAATTAATTGACGAATTGATTATGTTAAGTGTATACAGTGTATCGTTTTTCAAAGTTCATTAGAATTCGTTTGCAATTTTGCGCATTCATATTCATGAAAAGATCTGCGCAGAACGTTGAGGACGTTTGAAGTCCACTTATTGAACCTACCCTCATATATTGTGCTTCTATTTTTGAAGTGGTGGTATAAGCAAGTGCACTCGCTGCAGAGAACAATTTTCCGATGTGTACTTTTAAGTAAACTTCATTATACGGGTTTGGAGTACCTACAATATGTACTCGTGCATCATTGGTATTCCTGAGCCTTGTCATTGGTACCCTTTCACAAACAAGTGTTTAAAGCACTTGAGATACACAACAAAATTGGAATTATTGATGTTTTTGAAATTGGAAAATACATAACGTTATTTAAGACTGCAGTCTGTACCTACTTTGCAATCTTTCTTGTTTACACATGTTAAATTTTTATTCACCTTGATAAATTCGATTTTTTTGTAAATACAGATAAAACATATAAACATCCGATGCAGGATCATTGGTTATGACAATATTAAGCTCCAAAAAATGGGATTGGGTATTAAACTATTCGCACAGCGGATTGTAGCCTTCTCATATGGTTTTCTTCTTAAAACAGTTAAGCTCAATACTTCAAACAATTCCGAGACGCTGAGATCTCAACTAAATATACCTAACATTTTTATATTTTCTAAAAATACAAACAAATTTTCACATTAATTAAATTCGCTTTTTATTTTATCATCTGTCAGAAACATCTGAACATTTAATCCCAGGGTTAACTCACCAAACTTGCTGGTTTAATTTGAAGTCAACTCTGGATTTAAATTGACTGAAAAACTACTTATTCGAGTTAACTCGAGTTAAATCCCGAAACTAGGATAATCTCGCACTGAACAACTAGGCCTTAGGGTATTAAACGATTCGCACAGCGGATTGTAGCTTTTCCCTTTTAATGCGATTATCTTATAAATGACTCCAACAATGTGTTTATTAAAACTTACAAGTGCAATTATACAATTATTAAGAATAAAGCTTCGTAAGTGCATAAGTAGATGAAAAGTTTCCTTAAATACATATAACGGATATTTTTTAAAAGGACAAATTAATCAAAAACGGATGGCTACGATTAATATGAAAATCGGTATATAGTGTTATGTATGTAGGTAGTTAAGTCGACGTACTCAGCGTTTTGAAAAATATTTCATGGTTCGACAAAAATAATTTTTAAAAATTTTATTGCATATGTCTTTGTGTCAAAAATTGGGCGTGGGTCAAAATGATCTAAAGACGAAATGTGCATATTAACCTTATGAATGTTTTAGTATCGAAAGTTTCATTATCCTAGCTCAAATTTAAGGTCTTAAAATCAGTGATGTACTGACGGACGGACAGTCAGGCTGAGCTAGCGATTCTGAGTCGATCCATTTCCGTGGAGGTATATCTAGGTTAGGTTAGGTTAGGTTGGTTGGTTGATGAGGCAGACGGTGTGCGTCTTCCCTCATCGCACTCAGGTCAATATAAACCCATTGTGATGCCCGTTGGGGGTCCACTTGTATGGTTGGTTCATTCATTGTCTCGTTACTTTCCATTGTTGTTAGCCCCTTTCCAGCCATCCAGATGTTTTTGTAAACCTGACAAGTTTGGGGAGAGGGATTTCGGATAGATCCGTGAGGTCATGGAAAAGTATTTTCCTAAGGTTCTCGTTCTTAATTGGTTGAGGCCTGGGCAGTGGTAAAGAAAGTGGAGGGTATCCTCGTGTATTTCTTCATCACCGCAGCCTCTACAGAGGTCATCATCTATAAGATGCATTTTTAGTTTGTGGCTTTTTAGTAAGTTATGTCCAGTAAGAATCCCAACTAAAGTAGAGACAGATTTCCTGTTTTTACGAAGTAGTTTATGGGTTCTGGCTTTGCCATACTCAGGCCACATCCTTTTGGAAGTTTCACAGGTGGGAAGGGAGTTCCACCTGTTTTTGGCAGTGATCAGTGTTTTCTGTCCCACCCGAGATTTGAGGTCACATAGTGGTGGTTTGACAGACTGGTCTGCTTGGTCAATGCTGGAGGCAGATCCTTTTCTCGCCAGTTCGTCAGCAATTTCATTGCCCTGTATGCCTCTGTGTCCGGGGACCCAGCAGAGCTTAACATTATAATGGACGCCAAGAACCTTTAGGTCTTCACGACAACGTTTCACAAGCCGAGATTTTATTTCGACAGCAGAGATAGCTTTTATTGCAGCCTGACTGCAAGATTATTAAAAGAACGAACAAAAAAGAACACGCCGAATCGATAGTTGAGGAATAACTAACTTTATTGCATTAAAAATTAAAACTAAGAGTTATGAAGTAACCATACATTCAGAGTATGTACTAACTTGTACATGTTTGTGTGAGAGTTCAATGTTTTGATTTACACTTGCTGATTGTACTTAAATAATATAAATATATGTACATTTCAAATTCACTACTTTATAGAAGATGGTGATATCATCTGGTGGTATCGCCAGCATTGAGGTCCGCTTTGGCTGCCTCTGCTACTGCCAATATTTCGGCTTGGAAGACACTGCCGTGCTTAGGGAGACGAAAGGTGCTCTTTAGCTTTAGTGTTTCTGAAAACACTCCAGCTCCAACGCCTACATCCATTTTTGAACCATCAGTGTAGATGGATATGGTTTCGGTGCCCTTTTCCTTCCTCTCCCACTCCTCTCTGCTTGGAAAGATACAGGATTAAGGTCTATGAAAGTCATGATGAAGCAGCATGTAGTCGGAGGATACAGCTGAGCCCAGATATCTGTGTAGAATTTGGGCATGTCTTCCTGAGTTCGATTTCCAGCAGTTGAGCTGGCTGATTCTTGAGCACCTTGGCTGCAGGTCTACCGGTAGCAGGTTAAGGATGGTTTCTAGTCCCGCTGTTGGTGTGGTTCTCGTTGCGCCCACACATGCTATTCTTTGTACCTTTGTCATATTTTTTAGATGGGTGACTTTATTTGTGTATTGCCACCAGACAGCCCCCATACGTCAATATAGGGTTACAATGGCCGTGTACACCCATAGGATGATCTTAGGGTTCGGACCGCAGTTCTTTCTGAATATTCGGTTACACGTATAGAAAGTGACTGTGGCCTTTTTAATGCGATCATGCACATTTAGGTTCCAGTTGAGTTTTCTCTCAAGAATTACCTACACCCAGATATTTTGCACTAGTTTGAGGGTAGTCCCATCGATAGCCGGTAGGTCGAATATTGGTACCTTCCTCTCATTCATAAAGAGAACGAGTTCTGTTTTCTAGGGGTTGATGACAAGCTATGACTTTTACCCCATTTCGTTGCAGCTTGATGAGTATCACATTCATGACAATGTTCCACAACAGAGGTGAGATAACGCCTCCTTGTGGTGTACCTCTTGATGCTATTACTTTGAGATGGGTGTCTCTCAGATTTCATTTTAATACCCTATCCCATAGGGGTATATTAGTTTTGACATTAAGTTTGTAACATAGAGAAATAATTTCGATACATATACCTCAAAGTATATGGATCGATTCAGAATCGCTAGCTGAGTCGATTTAGCCATGTCTGTCTGTCCGTCCGTCCGTCTGTGTGTCGCCGATTTTTGGGCCTTAAATTTTGAGCTAGAGTGTTGAAATTTGGTATATAGACTCTCTGGCCGACGAAGCAGAATAAGTGGAAAAAATTTTGAAATCCGCCCACTGCCACGCCCCTTTTTAGAAAAACGTAGTTTTAAGCCAAACCGTAAGCAATTTCAAAAAAGTGTCTGAACAGCATATTTAGACAATCCTAATATCTATATTTCGTCAATACAAAGTTTATTGCCACGTCCACTTTTTGGGGGCGTTTTTACTAAAAAAACGCTTTTTGTCCAAATTTTAACACTTTCGAAAAAATGTTTGATGCAAATACTTCCGCAATGGTAATATAAACTTTTGGTATAAAGATCATTTTCACCTACGCCCACATTTTGGGGCGGGAAGAGGTTTTTCTATTGTACTAACGATATCATGTAGGGCAGTTTCGACTCCCTTGCCTTTCGTGTAGGCATGCTGTGTCGGGGATATGTATTGGGGGTCGAGTTTGTCACGAATGTAGATATCCATTAGTTTTTCATAGGTTTTTAGTATGAAGGATGTAAGACTTATTGGTATAAAGTCCTTCGCGGTCGTGTGGCTGGGCTTGCCGGCTTTTGGGATAAAGACTACCTTTACTTCCCGCCAGCACCTAGGGATGTAACCACATTTTAGACTACCAACAAGCAATTTGTGTAGGAATGCTGTTACGAGGTGTTTCGATTTTTGTAGCATGATCGGGATAATACCATCGTCTCCTGGGGATTTATAGGGGGAGAAGGAGTCAATTGCCCAATTGATTCTTTCTACACTAACCTCCATTGCTGCTGTTATGGGGTTGCAATTATTGACGGTTGTGTCTGGGGTCCTACCGGAGTATGAATCACATCCTGGAAAGTGGGTTTCCAGTAGATGTGTTAAAGATTCATGGGTGGACTGTGTCCAGTCCCCATTGGGGAGCTTGGGGTAACCTGGCACAGCCAGTTTTTTGGCGATTATTTTTCTAAGTCTAGCTGATTCAGTAGTGCTTTCTACACTGCAACAGAAGTTACGCCAGGAGGTGCGTTTAGCACTGTTGACCGCACTTTTGAATTTGCGCTGATTATTCTTATAAAGATCCCAGTCTGTTTCCGAATTTGAGCTTCTTGCTGCGTTATAGGTTTTCCTGGTTTCCCTTCTTATGCTTTGAAGATTCTTTAGAGGGCAGATCCATTCATAGGCTTTGACTAAAATATTGCCTATTAGTTCCGCTGCAGCATCGATATCAAACGGAGTTTCCATCAGATGCAGTGGAAGGACGCTACTGTGTCTCCTTACTTCCACAACGAACTTGTCCCAGTTGGCTTTCTTGGGGTTTCGATGTTGAAGAGGGAGTTTAGTGTCGTTCTCTATTTCAAATTCTATTATTCTGTGGTCAGAGTATGATGTTTCTGATGAAACTTTCCAGTGCCGCACAGCGAATCTATCAGAATTGTTGAAGAGGGTAATGTCAAGAACCTCTTCTCTATTTTCAGTGACAAAGGTGGGGTCATTACCCCTGTTCGCCACTAACAAATTGTTGTCTACAATGTATTGAAACAAGGAATCACCTCGTGTGTTGGTGTCTGAACTGCCCCATCGTGTGTGATGAGAGTTAGCATCGCATCCCATTATGAGGTCCCACTTCTTACATTTAGCCATTTGCACCAGGGAGTCTGTTAGGGCAGATGGAGGTCCCTCCATCGAATCGTATGGCATGTAGATGGCCGCTAATATTTTACCACGGTCTGGTCATTGTTACTGAGAGTAGATAAGAGAAAAAGGTTAATTTGTTTCTTAGCTATAATACAAGATCTTGTCTTACTGTTTGGGTCGGATGAGCCGGTATGGTACAGTACTAAATCTTTGCTGTTAAGCCCTTTTATACTGCCTCGGACTACCCAAGGTTATTGTATTAGAGCAATGTCAATGTCGTTCCTATTTAAAAGGAAGACAAGGTTGGCGCTGGCCGCCTTACTGTGGTGAAGATTTATTTGTATTATCTTCATGGCGGTCAGCTTTCCTCCTATCATTACGTCTGACTGTTACGAAAGGTCGTACTTTGCATAGGGTAATCCCGACTCGTACTTTGTACACTTTCTTACTTAACAGCGGCTGAGTATCACCACGACTTCCGTGCCGGTTTTTGAGTGCTCTCCTGCCTCTATGACCTCCCAGTCCTTACTGAGGAATTCTGGGTTGAGGGATTGTAGGTTGCGCTCAATCCTATCCTTCGGGATGAATGGCCCTGGGATAAGGATGCGACCTTTGGGTCTGGTCAGGTTAAGAAGCTCTTTCTTTTCGGCGATGCGAAGGTCTGCATTAGACCATGGGGCGTCGATGAACTACGTCAACCAACTCAGTGTGCTCTTAATGTCACACTGGATTATTTTGAATCCTTTGAACGTTGTCAGCTGTCCAAAGAGCTGGATGTTCCCAGCATTTTTTATACCCTATCCCATAGGGGGGTATATTAGTTTTGATACTTAGTTTGTAACATAGAGAAATAATTTTGCTACATATACCTCAAAGTATATGGATCGACTCAGAATCGCTAGCTGAGTCGAATTAGCCATGTCTGTCTGTCCGTCCGTCCGTCCGTCTGTCTTTTCGTCAGCGGTTTTTGGGCCTTAAATTTTGAGCTAGGATAATGAAATTTGGTATATAGGATCCTCGTCCGTGCCACCAGAACAAGTGTAAAATTTTTTGAAATCCGCCCACTGCCACGCCCCCTTTTTAGGAAAACTTATTTTTTGGCCAAACCGTAAGGAATTTCAAAAAAGTGTCTGAGTAGCATATTTAGACAATCCTAATATCTATATTTCGTTCATACAAAGTTTTTTGCCACGCCCACTTTTTGGGGACGTTTTTAGTAAAAAACGCTTTTTGTCCAAATTTTAAAACTTTCGAAAGAAATTTTGATGCAAATACTTCCGAAATGAAAATATAAACATTTTGTCCATACATCATCTCACCTACGCCCACATTTTGGGAGCGTTTTCTTACAAAAACCATTTGAATACCCCATCACAAGGCATTAGCAATAGAAATACGTTGTTTTTGTCGAACCACACAAGATTTTGAGAAACTGTCTGAGCAATATATTGTGACAATGTCATTTTCTGTATTTCATCGCCATAAGGCCTATATTTTGAGGATATTAATTTAAAGGATGGGATGGGATAGGGTATTTAACGATCCGCATAGCGGATTGTAGCCTATCATATGTTTTTTTTTTTAAATTCTGACCTGCCTAAGCAGTAATATACACATCGACTTAAAAGATCTATTGTGCTTGCCGTCAGATGCTTTTTAGGTTAGTAGCGCTTCTACTTTCCTAATGTAGCTGATAATACTTTCAGCCGAAGATTTCCTCAATTCTTCGGGACTTAAGAATTCCCTGAAGAAAGATTCTCTTCTCATACCGTAAAGGGCCGGGCATTCACATATGATATGCTCGGCTGTTTCGTCTTCTTCTAGACATAGTCTGCACTCCGGTGAGTCGACTAGACGCATTTTGTTTAGGTGATATCGCAGACCGTGATGACCAGTTAGGTAGCCTACTAAGTTTTTGATATCGTGCCTGCGAAGATTTAGTATCTTGTTGGCATCTGCTTTGAAGGGCTGAATAGCTCTTTTGGCCTGTCTTAGGCCTGGGATGTTTCCCCAGTATGAAACACATCTGTTTTGTTCCCAGTTTTTTATGACTAGATTTATGGCTGATTTGGGGATTGCACAGAAGGGTTCAGGTCCAATGAAGGGGGTTTCCGAACCTTTTATGGCTAGTTCATCAGCTTTTTCGTTACCTTCAACTCCCTTATGTCCGGGGACCCACCATAGTTTGGTTTTGTTCCTGGAACTGAGTGTTTGGAGGGAGTTGAAGCAGTGTAGTACTGATTTGGAGTCAATGATGTGTGAGCTAAGGGCTTTTATAGCTGCTTGACTGTCCGTGAATATATGGATGTTTGCGCCTTTTATACCTGAGTTGTGTATTAGGTTTGCGCATTCTTTTATGGCATGTAGCTCAGCTTGGAATACACTAGGGTTTTTTCCCATAGGTATTGAGATGTTTTTATTTGGTCCATGTATGCCAGCTCCTACCCCTGAGTCCATTTTAGAACCATCCGTATACCACTTTAGGCCGTGTAGGCACTTTGGAGGGTTGCTGCTACACCATGCTTCTCTGGTTGTGATCTCCGTTGAGAATCTTTTGTCGAAGCATAGTGTCTTTGGTAAGCGGTCTGTAACCACACAGATCATGTCAAGTTCTGGAAGTTCGGATAGAAGTTCAATTAGTTTTAGATGTTCACTAATGTTTAATTCTTCCGCTTGTGTCAAACTTGCTGAGCTGCGAATTGCCACTTTTTTATATAAATGTGGAGAGGTGTTAGTCCTATTAAGGCTTCCATAGCCGCCGTGGGACAGGTACGCATAGCTCCGGTAATGCCCAGACAGGCAAGCCGTTGTACCTTGTTTAATTTATTTATAGTTGTTTTTTGGGTGACTTTGTTCCACCATTCTATTGAAGCGTATGTTATAATGGGCCTGACCATGATTGTGTAGATCCAGTGTGTGGTCTTTGGAGAGATTCCTCAGGTTTTACCATACATGCTTCGGCAAGCCCAGAAAGCTTTGGTTGCTTTTTGAATTTTGTTGTTGATGTGGGAGTTCCAGCTTAGTTTATTATCGAGGATCACTCCAAGATATTTTACTTCGTTGGAATACTCAATGTATGTACCATTAATTGAAATTTGGGTAAGATTTAATTTCCTCCTTTTTATAAGAGGGACGATGATAGCCTTGCTGGGGTTTATAGAGAGACTTTCTTTATTACACCAGCCTATGACTATCTTAAGGGCGTTTTGCAAACGTGTTGTAACTTCGTTTGGTTCTTTGCCCTTTATTATGATGACTAGGTCATCGGCGTATTCTCTATGTTACAAACAAAGTATCAAAACTAATATAGCCCTATGGGATAGGGTATAACAATTGTATAAACGGGTTTTACCGGTTTTAAAATTATACTCACGGTCGTCGCATTTAAGCTGTGCCTTCCTGTTCTATTGAAGAAAATGTCCTCGCGGTCTTTGAAAATATAGGTGGGTACCATCTACGCATCCGATAACTATGAAAATAAAATCACTAGTACAATTCGAAGAATCGACACTGAATCAGAAACACTGCTTTGTTAATTTAATTAATCTTAATTTTGTATTTCGTTGCCCACATCCCATGTAATCCAGATTGGACACAGCTTCAGTTCTAACGCTTTTATGGCCTCGCAAACTGTCTCTGAAAGGGTACTTTGGCCAACAGAAATTCCAAAGTCGTTACAAGTCAACCATTGGTAGCTGCCTCCAGCTAGGACCAGCTAGGTAGGTAGATTGTAAAATGGCAATCGTTCAATCGCAATCGTTCCATCGTCAGTATTTGACAGTTCAATTAGTTATACGACATACTAGTGAATCGTCCAAAACGACGTTGTCCAGACGATTCAAATATTATATTGTTAAACGAAATAATACAATCGTCGAAACGACGTCGTCAGATGATCGTCGTCTTACACGATGAGAGCCCTGATGTAATGCCGAGTCGAACTAGAACTTGAACTTGACTTGTCGTTAAACGACTGTTGGAATAAGGGTTAATATCTGCTCTGAACTTTATCATGTTTCCTTGCAAGAATTCATGTAAAACTGGAAAACATTCAACATTGTTCTTCTATACACAGGTAAGCTAGAAAATAATTTTTATTTTAAAGCTGTCATTTTGTCTCTTACAAAAAATGCTGATGTGGATATCCCTGCAAAGCAGTAGCAGTTTCGTTAAACTTTTCAAAAATGTCTGCAATACATCAAAAAGATTGACAGATGAAGACATATTTTTGTCCAGTTGGAAAACTTTCAACTCATCACGAAGTTGAAATAATATAATAAAGCTTTCCCTCTGCAAAGCCATCTTATTTCCTGTGCAGAAGAAGTGATTCGTACTTACTTCCATATCTTTGCATACTTTTGTGAACAATCTCGATTGGAGAAGACGACTTTTTACGAAATTTACAATCACAGCTTCATGAAGAACCTTTTTCAAATCAGTAAGCATTTTTCTAACCACATGTGTATAACGATGCAAAATACAATGACTGCTGTTACTTCCGCAATGTTATAATGAGGCTCCACCATCGCTACGTTTATCGATATATTTTTCCTAATTAGTGATGTGTTTATTCATAAAACAATTCATGGCCTTGATTATTTCTTCACCAGTTGTATTGGTGTGCAGATGAGCAAATCATTTTGAATAGATGTGTCGAAGAGATACCAAACAAATACAAGAAGTATTGAAAGGCCGGCAACATCCGTGCTTTCATCGAGTTGCATTGCAAACATATCACAAGCATTCAATCTGTGAACGAGTTCATCTTTAATGTGTTCAGATATATTGATGATGGGTAGCTCACACTTCAATAACAAGCAAACATGTTTGTAATTGCATACTTACAAAAATTATTTTTGTGTTTTACTATTATTTAATTCAAGAAAATCGCGGAACTCTGAAAACTCTTCTGCGGAATCCCAGTGTTCCGAGGAATACAGTTTAAGAGCCGAGGCGGCTGCGAGCTGCCGAAAATCGTCTGTAGACACAATGAGGACCGTCGCGACGTGCTCACAGAAGTGTTAGATTTTGACTCACTAAAACGACCACCCTCTTTATACCCTATCCCATAGGGGTATATTAGTTTTGATTGTATTTGTATTGCACATTAGTATGCGACTTATCTAGCAATTTTTGTTATCACCAGTACCTATATGTAGGTAAATTAATATTTGGAAGGTAACTTTCCTTTGAGTCTTTCTGCTTTTTGACTATTGTACCTTACCTTAAACTATCTAAGTCGGTCATATAATGTTTTGTTAAATCAACTATTTAAATTTACTGTAACCACCACAACAGGTTCTCCTGTCGCAACATACTCCGACGGCCTAAATCTGACATACCCTGCTAAATCGCAGGTGCTCTCCCCCTCCTTGAGCCATGATGTCTCGGTCGTAAAGGGACCGCCTTTCCATAGTTCTTCAGAAGACGAGGTAGATCTGTTACAAGGATCTAACCTGTAACATATAGGAAAGCTACAGGTGGAATATAGCTGCTTAAATGGTGCACTATCCAAATATATATCAATGGGGTAGAAGGCCCCAAAAATAACACAATTGCTCTTGCCGTGTGACTTGATTGAGTTTTACCAGAAAATTATCTATTCTGCTTATGTTGGCCCCATTGTATAGAACCCGATTGGAATAATATTTTATGTAGTCACCCTGGTGTTCTGTGTTTTCCACGTTGAACAACTTTTACCCATAGACAATCATCGGCCTGATAAGGGCCATGTACCAAATCACCTTCACCCTGCTGTCAAGACGACTGTTATAAATTAATCTTCTTATGAGGGCAAACGCTCTCCTAGCTCTCGCCAGAGCAGCATCTTCATGTCGGCGAAATATAGATACTGATCCAGCCAAATGCCAATGTACTTTACTACACTTTTACTCGTCAGTGGCTGTTGATGGCGCGATCACCAACTTGCGCCAGTTCTTCCTCGTATCCCTTGAGCCCGAGACGACAGTGCCCTAAACAGAATAGTTTCAGATTTCTAAAAGTTAATTTTCAACTTCCAGTCATCATAATATCTCTTGATTTTGTCGAAGACCCGGTTGAGGAATGCGTTCGCTGATATATTCGAAGCATAACACATCCTGCCTATATCTTTCGGTCATGTCAAATCCGTGTTAGAATAATCGGGGATTCTGCTCATACTATAACGCGGACGACTTTTCCTGGCAATACGATTACTTGGGATTATTACGGTTCGATGGTAAATAAGATTAGACTAGTATTCTATTGAATTGTTTAAGTATGTCATAATATCTAATACTAACTAAACCTTTTGCCTTTTTTTCAATTTCAAATTTAGTAAACGATTTTAAATATGTTTATCTTTAGACGGACCTATAACGCGGAAATAGCCGTCCGAGATGTTGCGAATAGTGGATTGGAATGTGGAAATATATTGACTACAGGTACATGCGAATCAATTAAGTTAGTTGGTCTTTTATTTTTGCAGTGTTTAATGGTAAGTGCATTGGCATGCAAAGCGTGGAATCCATGATACAAACACCGAAAGTGGCAGCAAATAATTTTGAACACCAACTTAACTCTTGCAAAAGTCTGACAAACATGGGTATACAAACTGTCATGAGAAGCTGCTCAAAGTAGCATTTGGAACTGGCGCTAAAGTGAAGGTCCAATTACTTATGTCATAAATATAACTTCGGACGCACATAAATGGAGAAGCTATATTTCAGACTCTAATAAATATACCTATTATTTTTTTTTAAGATCTGGTCTGTTTATACCCTATCCTATAGGGGTATATTAGTTTTGATACATAGTTTGTTTTACCCTATCCCATAGGGATATCTTTGTTTTATTAAATTTTGCTATATCTGCTCCTTGTACGCGTTGTTTGAACAAGTGTAAATAATTCAAAATCCAACCACTGCCACGCCAACTTTTTAGAAAAACAAACTGTTTAGAATTTTGGAAAAGTGTCTTGACAAGATATTTACACTCTCGCAATATCATATTTCGTCAATATAAAGTTTCTTGCCACGCCCACTTTTTGGGGGCGTTCTTAAAAGAAACCTTTTTCGGTCAAATTTTCAAATATTCGGAAAAGGCTAAGGCTGGTTGGCTATGATAATATAAACATTTAGTCCATAGATCATTTAAACCTACGCCCACTTTTTGGGGGCGTTTTTTTACAAAAAAACATTTGTATACACTCACCCATATGATATGCAGGAGAAAAACATTATTTTTTTGTCGAAACATAAACGACTGTATGAACAATATGTTGTGAAAATGTAATTTTCTATATATGCCATAAAGCCCAAACTTTGCGGATATCAATTTTATAGATGTTATAGCAAAGGGTGTTAAACAATCAGTGGATTGTAGCTTTCTTATATGTTTTCATCCCAATAACGTTTTTAGCCACACCCACTTTTTGGGGATATTAGTTTTAAAGATAGGGTGTGATGGGTAAGGAAGTCAACAATCCGCACAGCGGATTGTAGCATTCTCATATGTTTATACCCCATCCCTTAGGGGTATATGTGTTTTGACATTAAGTTTGTATAGCCATTTCTGTCTGTCCGTCCGTCTGATTGTCACCGATTTTTGGGCCTTCAATTTTGAATGAGGAGTTTAGGGTATAGTATCTCTGTACGACGATGCAGAACAAGTGTAAACATTTTCAAAGTCCACCCACTGCCACACCCACTTTTCAGAAAAATAACGTTGTTTTTGGCCAAGCGAAAAATAGTCTGAAAAACATATATAGACAATCCCAATACCTATATTTTGTCTATACAAAGTTTTTTGACACGCCACTTTTTAGGGACGTTTTCATTAAAAAAAAACCTTTTCAGTCAAATTTTAAAATATTTGAAAAAAACGTTTGATGCAAAATCACTGGTAATCTTAACATGAATATTTCGTCTGTAGATCATTTTTATCATTGTCATTGATTTTTGGGCCTTTAATTTTGAGCTAGAATAATGAAATATGGAGTATAGACTCTCTGTCCGACGAAGCAGAAAATTGTAAACATTTTCAAAATCTGCCCACTGCCACACCCACTTTTCATAAAAAAAAGTTGTTTTTGGCTAAACGAAAAATATTCTGAACAAGATATTTAGATAATACCAATACCTATATTTTGTCTATACAAAGGTTTTTGTCACGCCCACTTTTTAATGACGTTTTCATTAAAAAAAAAAACCTTTTCAGTCAAATTTTAAAATATTTGAAAAAAACGTTTGATGCAAAATCATTGGTAATCTTAACATGAATATTTTGTCTGTAGATCATTTTAGCCCACGCCCACTTTTTGGGGGGTTTATAGCACATATGCAATAGAAAAATGTCGTTTTATGTCGAACCTTAAAAGATTTTGATCAACTGTGTAAACAGTATGTTGGCACAATGTCCTTTTCTAGTTTTATCGCCCACTTTTTGGGGATATTAGTTTTAAAGATAGGTTAGGATGGGATAGTGTATTCAACCGCACAGCGGATTGTAGCCTTCTCATATATTTTTTTTCTTCAGTTAAATCTATTCATCGGTTCAGAACTTCTGGTTATCTTAATCTGGTGCCATTGGCTGTCACAGGTACATTTATATTGACCGAAGTCAAACGTTGCTTTTGTATTTGTTGTCCTCGAAGCTAAATTAGTACATATAAGAAGGGCTAATTCTCTTACTATAAAATGTGTTGAGATTATGCTCTTAATATATATTTCTGTTCTAAAGACCATGAGTCTATGTCACTGACAATATTTGATTGATGACCTAACGAAACCTCAGATATACTTTTGATTTTTTTTTAATCAAAATTTCATTTAAATGACACTTTTAAAATAGCAATATTTTCTGGATATAATGTTTGGATAGAATAATAAATGAAAATAAAAAAAAATGCATCTATTTGTTCCATTAGGAATTTACAAACCTAATAATTTACACTTTAACGCTATCGTGTTCATATAATCAAATCATAACACACATCCCTTTTGAAATGTACATACCTATAAATAAAGAATACCAAAACAAATAATATAACGCCAAGGTAGTAAATATCCTTCATATAGTTTTACCATACATATCTATAAGTCTATTTATTAGGATATAGCGTAACACATAAGCTCATCAATGGCAACATGGACTTGTCACGGAATCACAAATAAAAACGGAAATCTTCCTTCTGTCACCAGAGAATATTGTATTGTTGTTGATGGCGCAAAGTATGTAGAAGGAAGAGTAAGGCATAGGTGGTATGTGTAGATAACTTTACCTACCCACCTATACACACAGATGCCATTGCAGGACCAAATTCATATAGGAATGAGGAGGTATATAACAAGTACAGCATGTCCTACCCATTAGCAAAATTTCATCCCCTTTCGATGTACAATAGAAAAACAAATCTTATATTCATAGAACACCATTTTATGGCATCCTCTAAAATATTTTGTTTACGTCATCCCTTCAAATAACCCAACTCTGTATTCATTCACACCAGTTACTAGCTGAATACTACTTTCCTTATCTACAGACAGCGGTTTCGATAAATAAATGTTTGAGTTGTGTAGAAATAAAATTTTGGGCGAGAGATTTTCGTTTCATTTCAGTGAACATTTCGTAAAAAGATTTTGTTTAAATCAGACGCAAGATTTCGCCAGTGTAACTTAGTTGTGAAAGTAGATGTAAAAAGCTTCAATAAAAAAACAATAGTGCGGTGTTGATTCATTAACAATGGTGAAATAATTTGATAATCTATTTTTTAAATGTTCACCAACTTTGATTACAAATCTTGAACAAAAGTGGTTAACTAGAGTAATTTGCAAACGTGTGTAAAGAAATTAGGATTACGCTAACACAATGTTGAAAAACATATATTAATTAAATAATTTATAATACTAAGTATTAGTATATTACACAGTTGTTTTTCTACAAGTTCCTATTACATAGTACATTGTTAATTTTTCCATACTAATATTGTAACGACAAATTGGATAAAAACGTAACGTGCATAAAAAAACAACGTTCGCAAAAAGTTGTAGCTTGCCTTGGACTTTGAAATGCACTCATCAGCGTCCTTATCTCCGCCTCCTTTGGATTTACGGCCCGCCCTTAACACTCAGCCGTCGACCAATACAAACATAAGTGAGGATAAGTCTCATGCGCCCTTAGTTAAACCGCCCTATTCCTATATTGCTCTCATTACCATGGCAATTCTACAGTCGCCGCATAAAAAATTAACCCTTAGTGGAATATGTGATTTTATTATGACGAGGTGAGTTAAGTCGATTTATGAATAGTGTATGAAAATATTGTCACTACGCGCTTTGTAAATTCAAAAGTTGCAAGTCGCAACATCTGCACGGTCACATACATTTTTTTTCGCTAAAACGAAATGTGCTAACTACTACCTACTTATGATTTCTCGATACGTGTGAAACCGTCGGCAAAACTATGTAGCTATGTATTAAAGCCATTCATTCTAACCGCCTGAATGTCGGTAAAAAGGTTGATTCAGTAATGTGCAAAAATGTTTTAAAATTGTGTAACAACATTTTACATATAAACTTTTGGTGCCGGCTAAGGCTTAAAATGTTTGATATATATATATATATATAATTGACATTTTAAATTTAATCAGCATCAGTATTATGTGCGAGTAATTTTGTGTCATAAGTGTTAAGTATCATAATTTAACTCTAGCCGAAGCTCATGTAAAATAACTTCAAAATAAATATTTAAAACTGATAATTATTTGCTGTGGTAAAGTTGAATGTTACTATTAACGTTTGTTGCAAGGTCTTATAACTTTTATGGCCGAAATATTTTTTAATAGAAGCTACAGTTTGATCAGATACGAAAAATTGATTAACTTTTTGTTGCATTATTGCAACATTTACATTGATATTAATATTAACAGCAAACAAATTGTAGCCGATGTATTGTATTTATTTTATTTATTATCCGTCCATCCGTCTGTATGTCACCTATTTTTGGGCCTTAAATTTTTAGTTAGAGTGACGAATGATGATGGCTCACTATAAGACTAAGCAGAACAAGTGCAAACATTTTTGAAATCCGCCCACTGCCACGCCCCATTTTAAAGAAAACGTAGTTTTTGGCCAAACCATAAGAAATTTTGAAAAAGTTTCTGAACAGCATATTTAGACAATCTCAATATCTATATTTCATCTATATAAAGTTTCTGGCCACGCTCACTTTTCAAGGGCGTTTTCAGTTAAAAAAAATACATTTTTCGGTAAAATTTGTACATATTTGAAAAAAACTTTTGATACAAAATCGTTGGCTATGATAAAATAAACATTTCATCCATAGATCATTTCAACCAACGGCCACTTATAGGGGGCATTTTCTTACAAAAACCATTTGTATAACCTACCCCATTTAGTATATGCGAGAGAAAAACTTTGTTTTTTTGTCGAACAATAAAAGATTTTGATAAACCGTCTTAACATCTTGTGATAATATCATTATACCCTATCCCATAGGGGTATATTAGTTTTGATACATAGTTTGTAACATAGAGAAATAATTTAGCTATATATACCTCAAAGTATATGGATCGACTCAGAATCGATAGTTGAGTCGATTTAGCCATGTCTGTCCGTCCGTCCGTCCGTCCGTACGTCACCAGTTTTTGGGCCTTAAATTTTGAGCTAGAAGGATGAAATTTGGTACAAGTGCTCTTTGTTGCTCCCAGCAGAACAAGTGTAAACATTTTTGAAATCCGCCCACTGCCACGCCCCCTTTTTAGAAAAACGTATTTTTTGGCCAAACCATAAGGAATTTTGAAAAACTTTCTGAACAACTTATTTAGACAATCTGAATATCTGTATTTCGTTCATATAAAGTTTTTTGCCACGCCCACTTTTTGGGGGCGTTTTTATATAAAAACCATTTTTATACCCTACCCCATAACATATGCAGGAGAAAACCTTGTCTTTTGTAGAAACGTAAAAGTTTTTTATAAGCAGTCTGAAGAATTTGTTGTCACCATGTCATATTCTTAATTTTATCCACATCGTGTTTTTAGCCATGTCCACTTTTTGGGGATTTTAGTTTTACAGATAGGATGGGATAGGGTATTCAACGATCCGCACAGTGGATTGTAGCCTTCTCATATGTTTTTTTTTATATTTCATCGCCATAATGCCAGCAATTTGGGGATATTCATTTAATGGATGTGATGGGATAGTGTATTAAACGATCCTTATCCGCGCCTACAGACCAAGTGAAAACATTTTAAAAATCGGCCCACTGCCACGACTACTCTTAAGAAAAACGTTATTTTTGGTCAAACGGTAGGGAATTTAGAAAAAGTTTGTGAACAATATAATTAGATAATCCTAATGTCTATATTTTATCAATATAACATTTATTTTCACACCCACTGTTTGGGAGCGTTTTCATAAAAAACGGTTTTCGTAAAATTTTTAAGGAAATTTAAAAAAAAAAACTTTAATAGAGTTAATATAAACATTTCGTCCTTTGATAATTTTAACCCACGGCCAATTTTTAGAGGCGTTTTCTTACAAAAACCATTTGTATACCCTACTCCATAGCATATTCAAGAAAAAACATTATTTTTTTGTCGAACATAAAATATTTTGATAAACTGGCTGGACAATATGTTGTGACAACGTCATTTTCTATTTTTCATTGCCATAAAGCATATTCATTTTAAGGATGGGATAGGGTATTAAACCATCCGCACGGGATTGTAGACTTCTCATACGTTTTTGTTTTGTTTTCTTATGTTTAAAGTTCTATCAAATTAGTTTGTGTTTTTATTTGATCTTTATATTGAATTAGTACAGTAGTTTAATTTGAAATTGTTAGTGTTTAAACAAAAGCGGCGGTACTAATAATAATATTCAGCTGCAACTTAAACGATAACCTCAACACTTATAAAAAATCCTTTACCGATAAATAAATTTACACCACGGAGTAGCGCTAGTTCACAGGTTATTATTTAATGTACAGATAGTCAGATTAAAGTCTTACAGTAGTGATAAAATTGTGTAGTAGGCGCCAGTAGAAAATAATAGTGCTAAGATATATTTGTGAGCTTGCGTTAGTGTTTGCGCATTTATAAGAAATATTTTTTTTGTGGCAATGGAAATTGAAAAAAAACTTTGTTTGACAGTTTAATGAATGATAGTGTAGTATACTAAGTCGAAAAGTCGGGTTTTAATTATTGGTAGAGTTTCAATGAAGCCGTATATTATAAGCTAACCAGGTAACTAACTAATTTCAAAATGTGTGTTTGATTAAAAAAATATGAGAGGCTACAATCCGCTATGCGGATCGTTGAATACCCTATCCCATCCCATCCTTTAAATTAATATCCGCAAAATATAGGCCTTATGGCAATGAAATACAGAAAATGACATTGTCACAATATATTGCTCAGACAGCTTCTCAAAATCTTTTGTGGTTCGACAAAAAACAACGTATTTCTATTGCTAATGCCTTGGGATGGGGTATACAAATGGTTTTTGTAAGAAAACGCCCCCAAAATGTGGGCGTAGGTGAAAATGATCTATAGACAAAATGTTTATATTACCATTGCGGAAGATTGTCTAAATATGCTCTTCAGACACTTTTTTAAAATTCCTTACGGTATGGCTTAAAACTGCGTTTTTCTAAAAGGGGGCGTGGCAGTGGGCGGATTTTAAAATTTTTTACACTTGTTCTGGTGACTCGGCCAAGGATCCTATATACCAAATTTCATTATCCTAGCTCAAAATTTAAGGCCCAAAAATCGGTGACGAACAGACAGACGGACGGACGGACGGACGGACGGACGGACGGACGGACAGACAGACATGGCTAATTCGACTCAGCTAGCGATTCTGAGTCGATCCATATACTTTGAGGTATATGTAGCAAAATTATTTCTCTATGTTACAAACTAAGTATCAAAACTAATATACCCCCCTATGGGATAGGGTATAAAAAATTGGCATAGTTTAGGGGTAAGTGGTATTTTTGTTTGTGTTCCACATTTATAATATGTGTTTGTTATTTTTTGTGTTGCTAATTTGACTCCTCCCACAATTTTTCAACACAAAAAGATTTTGTCACCTTAGATTGTCCTCATGTTCTTATGTTGAAATCAAGAACATGCACATTTTTTGTTTACTTAATTTTTCTATTGTTTTACTTTAAATTAAGTGGCGCAAAGCATTGCCATTCGGCTATTATATCTTTTCTGTTTCCTATTATTATTGCAAGTCACATTGAGAATGCATAGAACCAACAAAATTCCACTGTCGCCTGTCACGCGATGTTCGTTGGTTCTACTAACGCATTTATGAATAAAATCAATGAAACTGATGATACATTCTGATATTGCACTGTATGCCGTAAATTATCCATCTCTAGCCTAGCTTTCTAAATGTCGGCATTTAAAGCCGATAATGTTAAGTTGTCAAAAGGCTTAAAAGATCTATTTGGCACTTTTAATCATGCAGTATCCACGGTGTCTGCGTTCTCTGACAAATATCTGTCCATTGACGCTTCCACATCTACAGAGCAAATCATTTCCACGGGATAAAACAAAAGTGAAAGAGTGATCCTAACTCATTATCGGCTAATTCAAGAGCTAAACGCGCTAAACTTAGAAGTCAGATTCAAAATAAAACCAATTTGTCGGTCTAAACCATCTTCATTATTACCTTTATTGACTTCGAAATTATCTATAATTGAATTGATCCATAAACCTAAATGGATTTTTATATCGCGATTGAAACCATGTACTACCTCCGAAGATGTATAATCAAAACGCATAACTAACTAAGTAAACTCGACTTTTTGACTAAATATACTACACTTTCATTCACGAAACTGTCAAACCAACATTTTTTTTATACCCTATAGGGGTACATTAGTTTTGATACATAGATTGTAACATAGAGAAATAATTTAGCGAGATATACCTTAAAATATATGGATCGATTCAGAATCGATAGCTGAGTCGATTTAGCCATGTCTGTCCGTCCCTACGTCACCAGTTTTTGGGCCTTAAATTTTGAGCTAGAATGATGAAATTTGGTACACGTGCTCTTTGTTGCTCCCAGCAGGATAACAGCAGAACAACCGTAAGGAATTTTGAAAAAGTGTCTGAACAACATATTTAGAGCATCGCAATATCTATATTTCGTCTACACAAAGTTTTTGCCACGCCCACTTTTTGGAGGCGTTTTCATAAAAAACGTGTTTTGGTACATTTATAAAATATTTGAAAAAAATTTCGATGCAAGATCATTGGCTATGATAATATGAACATTTCGACTATACATCATTTTAACCCACGCCTACTTTTTTGGGGCGTTTCCTTACAACAAACAAGCTGTAGAAAAAATCATAATAATATAATTCTCGATTCAGTTTTTTTTCTGCAATATTAAAATTTAGTAACAGCATTACTAAAGTAGACAAAAACATATGAGAAGGCTACAATCCACTGTGCGGATCGTTGAATACCCTATCCCATCCTATCTGTAAAACTAAAATCCCCAAAAAGTGGACATGGCTAAAAACACGATGTGGATAAAATTAAGAATATGACATGGTGACAACAAATTCTTCAGACTGCTTATAAAAAACTTTTACGTTTCTACAAAAGACAAGGTTTTCTCCTGCATATGTTATGGGGTAGGGTATAAAAATGGTTTTTATATAAAAACGCCCCCAAAAAGTGGGCGTGGCAAAAAACTTTATATTGACGAAATATAGATATTACGATTCTCTAAATATGCTGCTCAGACAATTTTTTAAAATTCCTTATGGTTTGGCCAAAAAATACGTTTTTCTAAAAAGAGGGCGTGGCAGTGGGCGGATTTCAAAAATTTGTACACTTGTTCGGGTGGCACGGACGGGGATCCTTTATACCAAATTTCATTATCCTAACTCAAAATTTAAGGCCCAAAAATCGGTGACGAACAGACAGACGGACGGACGAACGGACGGACAGGCAGACATGGCTAATTCGACTCAGCTAGCGATTCTGAGTCGATCCATATACTTTGAGTTATATGTAGCTAAATTATTTCTCTATGTTACAAACTAAGTATCAAAACTAATATACCCCTATGGGATAGGGTATAAAAATGATTATTATACGAGACCCGATGGAATCCCAGAAATGCAAAGATGTTCTTTTACCATACCTTAAGTATATGCTCGAAAGCTCCCTTGCCACAGGAGTATTTCCAACTCAGTGGAAAAATGCATTATAGCACCAGTTTTTAAAAAAGATTAAAGGGCTGATAACTCTAATTAAAGACCATCTTGTATTCCTAAGCTTTTAAACATATTATTTGTGATAAATTTGTCTTCCTTTGTCATCATATGTGAAGTATAGCATGGCTTTGTCACACTGTCACAAATCTCATAATTTCTATGCATCATTGTTCCAATTTTTTGTAAAATAAAATAGAAGTCGATTGTATATACACTGACTTCAGCTTTTGACCAGTTATCATATAACATCATAATTTTTAAACTTAAGGCATGGATTCCCTCCAGGTTTCATAAATTGGGTTCAATGACACTCTCATTGAAAACTTATCGGTTCTAGATAGCAAAATATATGCTGATGACACGAACATTTTTAAATGCGTTGGAGATCTAAACGATTTGTTTTTACAACAAACCTAATTAAATAGTTTTACCATACGTTTTGAATCTGAACCCTAAAAAGTGTCAGCATATGACATTTTCAGGAAAACGAGCTCCGTTAAATTTTAATTATATTCTGTCCGGTAGACCGTTTTAAATACCTTGATTTTTATTTTAACCCTAAAATGGAGTTTAATAAACACATTAACGTTATCTTCAATAAATCCAACTCTATGTTGGGACCCTTATGTCACTCTTTCGCTTTATAATTGTCTAGTTCGCCCTCACTTAGTATGCCTCACAAGTTTGAACACCTTTCTATGTAATTCATTCAAATAGATTTGAAGCAGTTCAAGGTAAATTTCTAAGATTAGCTTTGAGAGGACTTCTACGGGATGATGTACAGAATTTGCCTCCGTTTATGTGTCGAATTAAACTACTGTAGTTGTTACCTTTTACATTGTTTTCTTAGACCAATTATTATCAGGACAAATAGATGCTCATGCTCTTTGAAGTGCCATTGGTTTTAATACCCGGAGAGGTTCCTATAACCCGCGTAGACTAAATGTTTTAGATACATATACCTAACCATAAACACAACTTTGGTATGCGTTAGGCTATTATTCGCATGAGTAGAGTTTACAATAAATTTAACGATTTAGTTGAACTGCATTTTAGTAAAGTAGTTTATAAACATATAAGAAACCTACAATATGCTGTGCGGTTAATTTAATACCCTATCCCATCCCCACCCACCCCATCCTTTCAATTAATATCACAAAAATTTGGGCTTTATGGAGATGAAATATTGAAAATGACGTTGTCACAACATATTGTTCAACTAGTTTATCAATATATTTAGATGTTGGGATTATCTTAATATTATGTCACTTAAACATTTTTTCGAAATTCCTAACCATTTGGCCAAATACAACATTTTATTGAAAAAAAGTCGTGGCGGATTTTGCATATTTGTATACTTGATCTGCTTCGTCTGCCAGAGAGTCTACATACCAATCAATACTTCAATAATCTAGCTCAAAATTTAAGACCTAAAAATCGACTCAGCTAACTTTGAGGTACATCTTTTATTATTTCTCTATGTTTCAAATTAATTGACAAAACTAATATACCCCTATGGGATAGGGTATAAACACTCACTATGTGAAATTGTATGCTAGAGCCGTAAGTAGTGTATGTAAAATTTGTTGTATTTTTAAACCCTATTAATTTTGATACATAGTTTGTTATACCTTATTCCATAGGTGTATATTAGTTTTGATACATAGTTTGTAACATAGAGAAATAATTTAGTATTTGGATCGGCTCAGAATCTCTAGCTGAGTCGATTTAGTCATGTCTGTTTGTCCGTACGTCCGTCCGTAGGTCGGACTGTAGGTCACCAGTTTTTAGGCCTTAAATTTGGAGCTAGGATAATGACATTTGAACGCGCTGTTCGAACAAGTGTAAACTTTTTCAAAATCCACCTACTGCAATGCCCACTTTTTAGAAAAACGTTTTTTTTTTTTGGTCGAACGGCTTAGAATTTTGAAAAACTGTCTGGATGAGATATTTGGACAATCGCAATATCTATATTTCGTCAATATGAAGTTTTTTGCCACGCCCACTTTTTGGGGGCGGTTTTAGTAAGAAACCTTTTGCGGTCAAATTTTCAAATATTCAAAAAAAAACTATTTCTGCATAAATTTTAATTAAGTTAATATGAACATTTCTTATTAAAACCACTTTAACCCACGCCCATTTTTTGGAGGCGTTTTCATACAAAGAAAAACGTTGTTTTTGTCGAACCATGAAAGATTTTTATAAACTGTCTGAACAATATGTTGTGACAATGTCATTTTCTATATTTTATCGCCATAAAGCCCACATTTGGGGATATTAATTTTAAGTATTCTATAGGATAGCGTACTCAACGATTCGCACAGCGGATTGTAGCTTTCTGTTAAAACCTGATATTAACTAAATTTAAGCCGGTTCAAAAATTCATCGCAAAACTTCTTTTTGACTTTGGTCCTTTACCCACAAAAATTGACACCGTCGTCGGGTTGCCGGATTTTTTGTTCTCCAGTATTTATACCCTATCCCGTAGCTAGATATACCTTAAGGTATATCTAGTGAATGAAACTATATGCCGGAGAAACACTTTGTTTTTTTGCGAACCATAAAAGAATTTGATAAACTGTGTATTGTTTACACAGTGTGTTGTGTTGTGACAACGTCATTATATATATTTTATCGCCATAAACCCCAAATTTCGGGGTTATTTTTTGTAAAGGATGGGGTAGAATAGGGTATTCAACGATCCGCACAGCGGATTGTAGCCTTCTCATATATGTATTTATACCCTATCCCATAGGGGTATATTAGCTTTGATACATGGTTTGTAATATAGAGAAATAATTTAGCTAGTTATACGTCAAAGTATTAAAATTTAAAATTTGAAACTTTTTCGTATTTTGAGGGTCAAAGAGATACAAAATTATTTTGCGGAAAGTTAAAATTAATACTGAATTAAACAAACAAAGATTCAATCTTGATTAAAGGCATCATGCAAAATATTTTACTCATAAAGGTTTATTAGAATATATAAATGAAAGAGGTGTATCTATTATTTGAATAAGCGCGTAGCAATATTGTTAATAAAAAACACAAAATGATGTGTATAAAATCTATCCAAAAAAATAGTGGGCTGATGTAATAGACATATTAAATTTAAATATTGATCTCGTTCATATGACCCCGAGCACGTTTGCTGCGATCAATCTTTGGATCCTAATTCCAACTCTTCAACACATATCGTCCGTAACATTTGCAATTTCGCGAGCGGAACATTTCTGGAGATAAACAATTACCAAACTTCGCCTTCACGACATTAATTATTTGATATATTGACCAGATATCTGGAGCCACCTTCCTGGAATCACATATAAATGATATCAACTCAATTCAATTCTAATCCAACCTTAATTGATCATAACATTCTGATCATTTTCATAGGTTGAATACGTTCCAATCATAAATCCGACATTAAATCACACTACACAGTCAAAATGGATTCGATGTTGTTTTTGCTGTCCAATAACGCATATGTTGCTTACTGACAAAGCCATTAAGCCAAAAATTACCTTCATCGCTAAAAATGATATTTTGATGAAACTCATACATCTGCACAGCCGGAACGGATAAGTTTAGTCGGTTCAAAAGATGAATCTCTTGAGTTAATTTGATATGAAAACTTAGAAATCGACTTTGTGACAACGTCATTATATATATTTTATCGCCATAAACCCCAAATTTCGGGGTTATTTTTTTGTAAAGGATGGGGTAGAATAGGGTATTCAACGATCCGCACAGCGGATTGTAGCCTTCTCATATATGTATTTATACCCTATCCCATAGGGGTATATTAGCTTTGATACATGGTTTGTAATATAGAGAAATAATTTAGCTAGTTATACGTCAAAGTATTAAAATTTAAAATTTGAAACTTTTTCGTATTTTGAGGGTCAAAGAGATACAAAATTATTTTGCGGAAAGTTAAAATGAATACTGAATTAAACAAACAAAGATTCAATCTTGATTAAAGGCATCATGCAAAATATTTTACTCATAAAGGTTTATTAGAATATATAAATGAAAGAGGTGTATCTATTATTTGAATAAGCGCGTAGCAATATTGTTAATAAAAAACACAAAATGATGTGTATAAAATCTATCCAAAAAAATAGTGGGCTGATGTAATAGACATATTAAATTTAAATATCGATCTCGTTCATATGACCCCGAGCACGTTTGCTGCGATCAATCTTTGGATCCTAATTCCAACTCTTCAACACATATCGTCCGTAACATTTGCAATTTCGCGAGCGGAACATTTCTGGAGATAAACTATTACCAAACTTCGCCTTCTCGACATTAATTATTTGATATATTGACCAGATATCTGGATCCACCTTCCTGGAATCACATATAAATGATATCAACTCAATTCAATTCTAACCCAACCTTAATTGATCATAACATTCTGATCATTTTCATAGGTTAAATACGTTCCAATCATAAATCCGACATTAAATCACACTACACAGTCAAAATGGATTCGATGTTGTTTTTGCTGTCCAATAACGCATATGTTGCTTACTGACAAAGCCATTAAGCCAAAAATTACCTTCATCGCTAAAAATGATATTTTGATGGAACTCATACATCTGCACAGCCGGAACGGATAAGTTTAGTCGGTTCAAAAGATGAATCTCTTGAGTTAATTTGATATGAAAGCTCTTTACGTAAAATTCGATGCAATGTGAACGCAATGTATACGCGTTTCGAGATGAAACGAATAACTTTCCATGAAAACTTAGAAATCGACTGATTATTGTAATTGACTAAAACTATTGACTAAAACTATTAAGAGGCGTTTAGGCTAAAACTAATTTTAAGACCTGGATCCATAGCACAATATCAATGTCTACTAAATTATTTTTAATATAAATAATAAAAATGTATTTGCATTTTAAGGACAATTACAATATTTAGCATTCATTCATTGACTATTAAACTGAACTAAAAAACGTATGAGAACGCTACAATCCGATGTGCGGATCGTTTAACACCCAATCATATCCTTTAAATTAATATTCCCAAAATTTGGGCTTCATGGCGATAAAATATTGAAATATTGACGTTTCCACAACATATTGTTCAGACAGCTAATCAAAATCTTTTGTGGTTCGACAAAAAACAACTTTTTTCTATTGCATATGCCTTGGGGTAGAGTACATAAATGGTTCCCAAATTGTGGGTTAAAATAATCTAGAAAGGAAATGTTCATATTTTCATAACCAATGATCGTGCATTGAACGTTTTTTCTAATATATGAAAAATGTATCAAAAAACATTTTTTATAGAAAACACCCACAAAAAGTGGGCTTGGCAAAAAAAATTTGTACAGACAAAATATAGATATTGCGATTCTCTAAATATGTTTCTCAGACACTTTTTAAAAAAAAAATTACTACATAAACCTTGAGGTTAGTAAATATAAGAGAACTGCATACCCCGTTTTTGCGACTAAATCCAATTATCGGATTATTGTGTATAGAATATTCGTATTGCTTTTTTCTTAATTATTGTATGGAAGGAAATGGCAATGTAATTGTTCTTTTTGACGTTATATGCTTATTGTTAGATATTATTTAAATTGAAGGACGCACATATTATTAGAATTCTTTCAAAGGTGTCATTATTTTTAGCGCAATAGTACAGTGCAATAATATGTAGTCCGATGAATACAAAGTATCCAGATAAGAATAGCATCCGTTATGGCGTAATAATAATAATATCTGATATTAAATGCCATGATCTCGACGAACCTAAGCCAATAAGGCAACCCTACTTACAACACAAACCTTAAAACTATGTTTGTATTGTGATATCTGTTGGATGAACAGTTCATGATATTGAAGCATATATATATACATATATATATATATTATTTGATATCACATACCTCTAGAATTATTCCTTAAGGGCTACATAAAGTTCAAAGTATATGTTGATATAAGCCGATTGGGGAATTTTAAAAATGAAGAATTAACGCCTTCACTGACCAACCACTAGAAATGCACGAAAGCTTCATTGTATATTTAGAATATAACATGTTTTCGCAGTTCCGGTCAACATTTGAGAGAATTAAAGGTCCAACAAAACTCGGATAAACTTCCCTATAAATCTAACAGAATTTTGTGTTTGATATAAAGTGAGTATGCAGTAAATTTTAGAAGCCCAAAGTATTCCTATATACAAAGTTTCATACAAACCCATTTAGTATTTTTTTATTAATAGGCAGTTTATTCAAGTTTCGCTATTCAACACATTTATAAAGAATTTGTTATGCAGATATGTTGCAATTGATACCACTATATATCTACAAAATTTCGTTAAAATTCTATGCTTCATTACCGAGATGTCATTAAGTTTATTAATTACCGTTATATCATTTTTTAAGGAAATACTGAGTGTACAGCATTCTTACTTCAAAATCAACCCAAAATCATAAGAGCCGATTTCGATTAAATCAATATTTAAAAAAAATATTGCAGCTAAATGTACCTTCACTTTTTTTCAAAAATCTTAGTATCCAGTCGGAATTCAGAATTTTGATATTACATTTAGTACTAATGTTCATTTCAATCAACGCGGTTATTGTTAAGATATCAGTCATTTTTAAAAGTACCGTTATGTGCTTATGCCATCTTATTCTAGATACTTGTTAAAGCTTTGTTATTCATTTTTATCAACATCGTCAGAGCCATTATCGTGATAATCCATAAACCCAATTCCAAAAATCCAACAACACACATACCCGAAATATCCGTCAAATCGGCCGATTAATTCATGCTCCAGTATCAATAACAGACTCCAGATTCTAAACTTCAAACGGCAGACATACATTTTTGAAAAACTACTTTTTTTTGGCCTCGTGGTACCTTAAAACAAAGGAATTTATTAAAATCTTAGGATTTTCGCGCCATCAAAATACTTCGCATTAAAAATTATAAAGATGTAACATGTGAATGTTTAAAAAAAGTTATTCAGTTCAGAAGTAAAGCACGACTATTTCGTAACTACTTGCTCCTTGTGCGCTAATCTTTAAAGCGTTATTATGAACACTAAATACAGAACTTGAAGTAAGTGATTGAAGGCGTTCATGGACAGCAAATAATGATTTTCATTATATGGTATTGTGTTAAATAGCAACATATAGTTTAATTGATTTTCAAGTTCATTCAACAATACAAAATACACACGATATTAAAGATTTCTATATTTACTAATTCCGTAATTTTTTTGTAACGACTGGGTGTGCAGTTATATTCTAAACATTAGTTGAGAATGTACGCGTTAAGTTTATTCAAAATCGTTACAGCCGATTGTAAAAAAGCTATTGTAATTTTGATAAAGAAAAAATAATATCCCCAATTAAATATATCTACATTTTCATCTAAATTAGTTTGATAACAATTTTTTTTTTTAGATTTGCATACTACAAAGACAAATTTCCTGCCTGGCAAAACTCCATACGACACAACCTTAGTTTGAACGACTGCTTCATTAAAGTCCCACGAGAACCTGGCAATCCCGGTAAGGGGAATTTTTGGACCCTGGATCCACTGGCAGAAGATATGTTTGACAATGGCAGCTTTTTGAGGAGAAGAAAGCGATACAAACGAGCTCCAGTCACTCACCGGTTTCCATTTCCTTCGGTGTTTGGTCCATTTTCACCATTCTGGATTAGAAAGCCAGTTCCAGTACTTCCTGTCCACTTCAACGTCGCCAATTTCAGTAACGCACATGATCCTTTCGAGGCAGTTAATTCACAAACAGACGCAATTGAAGTAGCAGCATCATCAAATAACAAATTCGACTTTTTTGCCAACTTAGAAACTCCATTCTATCATAATACGGACAAAATTGAGATTATACGACAAAATGTAGCTCGCTTTCGCCGCTCGGGTTCGTCTATCGAAAACATGGACATAACAAACCCACACGATATTCTAAATAACGCCGATTTCAATAGCATATACAGGAAAATGCCAACTATAGGGGAATACCAACATCTAAGTAACCAACATATGGAATACGCAAACAATGAGCAACTTGCTTCCGAAGGAAATTTCAATGCAATCGATGATATATCCTGCGACCGAATCGATGTCGAGAGCGAGCACGAGGAATCACATAAATCCGATTCATCTGACATCATGTGCACTCCTATCGAACGATTGCGATCTGATTTAACTAGAAATGCGTCAACACACAAAAAGGGCAAAAGATGTCTACAGTTTGGGAATAACGAAAAGGACAACAAGGTTTCAAGTGACTTAAACCCGTATGTGTTACTGTTTGACAATTCCGATATATCAGAGAACTCCCTAACAGTCTCCACAACCCCCGAAGATAATTTCTCTAATAAAATACTTAGTTCCTTGGAGCCTGTGAGCAGAAATCTCTACAAACCAACACTTCTGTCTCTCGATCTGGAGCACAGCAAAACAAAACATAGTCATTCAAAAGATTTCAGCATAGAGACGCTGATTGGTGGTGCAACAGAGTTTAGTGAAACATAGTTTTATTCCATAAGTAGGTAAACAATAAGCGAATTAAAACTAATAGAGATAATACAGATTCATTGCAATATTTTCATAAGGTAGCATTTAAGTAAATGCAAATGTAAATAGGAGTAACGTATTTTGTATTTAATTGTTTTTTAATCTCCTTTCCTAATTAGATGAATATACTATATGCAATCGGATTAAAAAGCAGGTATTTAGAGACATGCCCAAACCAGTGAAATGTCATTTTTGGTAAGCAGAACATCGGGATCCTCGCAAAAGGCATGGATACAATTCCCAACCGTAGCAAAACTAAATAATGGTTTTCATACCTCTCGCTATGATCGGACAATTCATCCGAACCATTGTAACGACAATTTTACCAAGTTCAGCCATTCGAATTCGTATACATACCTTATATACTAATGGTTGTAAGAAGAAAGTTAGAAAGCACCAGACGTTTTGTTCATAACCACTTTCTTAAATTTATCAGCACAACCGTAAACTTTTTTAAAGTTGATGTATACAAAATATAATATACTTTACGCAAGCTTATGTTGTTTTTTAAAAGTAGGTGGTAAGCGATGAAAAGTATTTGTGGTTGCCCGTTATTTAAAAGGAAGACTAAATTTTAAGTTTGTAACGAAACTAAAATAAGTACCATCAGCTTTTAAACTATTCCAAAATTGTTACTTTTCTGTAGACATTAAATAGACACACTATTTCTAGTCAAAGAACTGAATGCGTACCAACGAATGCTTTTTATCTACCACATTGCAAATATTTGAGAACAAGCATTTTATGTTTTCTAGATTTGACAATTATTTTTATGTATTGTATATTTTTCAACTATGTGAAACGCTATTCATTTTCAACTGAAAAAAGAAATGAATTGTTTTCATGATGATATTTGAGCACTAGATTTTGATCGATTGGGAAAATTTAAATATTAATTTTAACGAATCCGTCTTTCAGTCTGTACTCGCGTCTCCTGATAAATTTTGTAGTTTTTATTAAATAAAATCGGAAAAACGTCCATTTTTATCTATTGGAATTAAATTTAATAACTGAGTTACTACTAACTAGAGGGCCGAACCAGTTTCTTTTTTTAGAAATGCAATAAAATGAACAAATTAAATTTGTTCCATGTATTATGGCATTATTAGTAAGAGCAAAAATTCACATTAATTATGGAGCTGCCTCGGCTGGCTTCGCAGTAGAGCATTCTGGCACTCCAAGTTTCCAAGACCTTGTTGATGGTTACGGCCTGTAGCTCACGGATTGCTTGGATGATATTGAGCTTAAGTGCTTGAATCGTTTCCGGATTGTTGCCTTAAAAAAAAACATCGGTCCTTCACGGTTCCCCACAAAAAGAAGTCCAAAGGAGTCAAATCGCACCTCCGACGCGGCAAATTGACATCGCCAAGACCATGGCAATGGCGCTCCATCCGGCATGAACCAGAGGTTGTCCTAATTATGTCTTTAATTTCAGTAAAAAGAAAATCGGTTAACGTTGTTCCCAGCCTCATTGTAGAAGAAACATGGTCCACCATGATGCCACCACTGTCACTCTCTAGGGATGCATCGGCTTCTCGGCAATAACATGCGGGTTTTCCGAGCCCCAGATGCGTCAAATTTGTTTGTTAACGTAGCCGCCGAGATGAAAATGCGCCTCGTCAGAAAAGATGATTTTTCGCCCAAAATAGTTGTCCAATTCAAGCTGCTAATGGTCCAAACTGCGAAGCGCTACTGAAGCGGATGGTCATGCGCCTTTAACTGATGAGCAATTGGACCTTGTAAGCATTTCGTCCAAAAATCCTTTGCAAATAACGCAATTGGGCTATACAGCGCTCATTTTCGAAATAAGTTTTCAATATTTCCCAATTTTGTTCAAGGGTAAGCGGCGGTATGATATTGGCTTCCTTCAAGCAGAAAACAGCTGTCAGTGTCAAAACAACCTATGATTTCAAACGAAACCGGTAGATGGAATACCCTGTAGTGTTTGTGTCATAATTACTCATTTTCTTATAATCACTCCGTATTTTTAGTTGTATAATCCTTAGATTCTCTAGTGAAAGAGCAAGTTACGCACGAACTAATCGAACACTTTGTTTCGTACTAGAATTCGAAATCACATCTCATAATATGAAAGTCCCCTAAAAATGATATATGGCATACATTTTGACTAAGACTTGTTTTGGAACCTGCGCACAAAAAGTGGACATTCAAAATTGTATATATGCGAAACATATTTAAGAATATTGCATAAATATATTGTTCAGAATTTTCTTTACTAAAGATGTTTTGTTAAGAAATGACAAAGTTTCGCGAAATTGTTTGTTACACACTTTTTCAAATAACCGTATGGTTTTAAATTTGATTTTGGATACGAACTATCGGATTTATATGGCTATATTGGTACAACTTTAAGTTTCTGATTCGATCCATATAGTTGACTATACACTATCCCATAGGTGTTTATTAGTTTTATACAGTATGTAACCTAGAGAAATAATTTCGTAAGATATACATTCAATTATATGGATCTATCCATGTTTGTCCGTCTGTCCGTCTGTGTATCAACGATTTCTGGGCCTAAATTTTTACCTAGAATTATGAAATTTGGTACACGCCCTCTTTGTTACTCCCAGCAGAGCAAATGTAAAAATTTTTGAAATCCGCCCACTGCCACGCCCCCTTTGTTTAGAAAAAATTAGCTTTTGGCCAAACCGAAGGGATAAAAAAGTTTAAAAGTTTATTTAGAGAATCAGAATATCTATATTTCTTCTTTATAAAGTTTTTTGACACGCCTACTTTTTGGGGGCATTTTCAGTAAAAAACCTTTTTCGGTACAATTATAAAATATTTGAAAACACTTTTGATGCAGAACCATTGGTTATGATAAAATAAACATTTCGTTTGTAGATCATTTTAACCCACACCTACTTTTTAGGGGCGTTTTCTTACAAAAACCATTTGTATACCCTACCGCATAGCATATGCAGGAGAAACGCGTTGTTGAAACGCGTTTTGTTGAACTATAAAATATTTTGATAAACTGTCTGAACAATATATTGTCATTTTCTATATTTCATCATCATAAAACCTACATTTTGGGGATATTAATTTTAAGGATGGGATGGGATAGGGTATTAAACGATCCGCACAGCTGATTGTTGCCTTCTCATATGTTTATACCCTATAACAAAGGGTATATTCGTTTTGATACATAGTTTGTAACATAGAGAAATAATTAAGCTACATATACCTCAAAGTATATGGATCGACTCAGAATCGCTAGCTGAGTCGATTAAGCCATATCTGTCTAACCGTCCGTCCATCCGTCTGTAGGTCACAGGTTTTTAGGCCTTTAATTTTTAGCTAGGTTGATGGAATTTGGTATATGTGTATATGTGTATATGTGAAATGAGGTTCTCCCTCGGAAGGCACCCAGTCTTTGTGTGGCAAGTTAAAATTGCCCAGTAACAAGATATTACTGTCACAGCAAATAAGTCAAAAATGTATTCTAAGGCTTTTGATAGTTCAGAATACAGAGTGGAAAGACGATATGAAGGGATGTACGCGTTTACAACATACAACAAAGATATTTTTTTTCAAGAGTTATCTTAACAATGATTATTTCAATGTACAGAGCGAATGGGAATTCTATTTTCTCAGAGGTGAGATGACTGCGAACTGCAATAAGAACACATCCACCAAGCGCTTTTAATTCATTTTCATGACGGTCATTCCTATATACTGAGAACTCATGATTAAAGAGTTCTGTGTCAATTACACTGGCGTTAAGTAATGTTTCAGTTAAGTAAATAATGCCATTAGAAAGTGCTTTTGATTTAGGAAAAATAAAAATAAAAAACATATGAAAAGGCTGCAATCCGCTGTGCGGATCGTTGAATACCCTACCCCATCTATAAAACTAATGTCCCCAAAAAGTGTACATGGCTTGAAAGACAATGGGGATTAAATATAGAAAATGACATTGTCACAACAAATTGTTCAGACGGTTTATAAAACACTTTTACAGTTCTACAAAAGACAAGGTTTTTATCATGCATAGGTTATGGGGTAGTGTATAAAAATGGTTTTAATATAAAAACGCCCCCAAAAAGTGGGCGTGGGTTAAAATGGTCTATAGACGAAATGTTCATAATAATATTACCAATTATTCTGCATCAACATTTTTTCGAACATTTTAAAATTTGACCGGAAAAACTTTTTTATTTAAAACACCCCCAAAAAGTGGACGTGGCAAAAAACTTTATATGAACGAAATTTAGATATTAAGATTGTCTAAATATGTTGTTCAGAAACATTTTAAAAAATTCCTTATGGATTGGCCAAAAATTACATTTTTCTAAAAAGGGAGCGTGGCAGTGGGCGGATTTCAAAAATGTTTACACTTGTTCTGTAGGCATGGACGAGGATCCTTTATACCAAATTTCATTATCCTAGCTGAAAATTTAAGGCCTAAACATCATAAATTTTTTTCAAAATCCGCCCACTGCCACGCCTACTTTTAAGAAAAACCTTATTTCTTGTCAAACGGTTAAGAATTTTTTAAAAAGTTTTGGAACAGCATATTTAGACAATCTCAATATTAATATTTCGTCGATATAAAGATTTTTTCAACGCCCACTTTGCCCACTTTTTGGGGGCGTTTTCATTGTTTACCCTACCTGAAGGCATATGCACGAGAAAAACGTTGGTTTTTTGTCAAACCATAAAAGATTTTGATAAACTGTCTGAACAATATGCTGTGGTTACAGCAGATTGTAGCCTTCTCATATGTTTATACCCTATCCCATAGGGGTATATTAGTTTTGACATTAAGTTCGTAACATAGAGAAATAATTTCGATACATATACCTCAAAGTATATGGATCGATTCAGAATCGCTAGCTGAGTCGATTAAGCCATGTCCGTCTGTCCGTCCGTCCGTCTGTCCGTCTGTGTGGCACCAATTTTTGGGCCTTAAATTTTGAGCTAGAGAGTTGAAATTTGGTATAGACTCTCTTGCCGACGAAGCAGAACAAGTGTTAACATTTTTGAAATCCGTCCACTGCCACGCTTCCTTTTAGAAAAACGAAGTTTTAAGTCAAACCGTAAGTAATTTCAAAAAAGTGTCTGAGTGGCATATTTAGTTAATCCTAATATCTGTATTTCGTCCATACAAAGTTTTTTGCCACGCCCACTTTCGAAAAAATGTTTGATGCAAATACTTCCGCAATGGTAATATAAACATTTTGTCAATAGATCATTTTCACCTACGCGTTTTCTTACAAAAACCATTTTTATACCCCATCCCAAGGCGTTAGTAATAGAAATACGTTGTTTTTTGTCGAACCACAAAAGCTTTTTATAAACTGTCTGAGCAATATATTGTGACAATGTTATTTTCTGTATTTCATCGCCATAAAGCCTATATTTTGAGGATATTAATTTTAAGGATGGGATGGGATAGGGTATTCAACGATCCGAACAGCGGATTGTAGCCTCTCATATGTTTTATTTGTGTTTCGATGTCATTGTTAACCGCCATATTGACATATTTCCTTTTTTTTTAATTTTGTATATGTTTCTAAAATAAATGTTAAAACCCGATAACTTTTAAATTTAATTAGATATGACTGTTAATGCCTGCTTTTTCCAAAGACCATGTATAAAAAGCCGTCCGTTGAATAAAATTAATTAAAATGTGCATATGAAAAATTGTAAATATTTATACAAATTATAACAAAACACAAAAGTCGTTTATTTGTGAAAATTTACTTTATTTATAAATAAATAAATAAGGGGTTTCCGTTTTTTTTAAATGTTGCATCTCATGCAAATTATATCACCGAACTATTTGAATTTTTAAAGACAGCATAAGAAAATTTTGAATTACAGAATTAAAAAGCGTTTAGTAATATTAACATCCTTTCTTAATTATTTCACTAATACCTTTGAAATATAATATATGTAACATGTTTAGTTTTTGTTATTATAATTTATTATTTAAAAGCGGATCAACGTAGCTATAGTATCTGTTTATAATTTTTATATAAAATCTTTCACCTGGGAATAGTTTGCAACACCAGAGATAGTTTATTTATTTGGAACTAAATGTTTTTTTTTTAATCAAAAGGTAAAATATATATCTGTACAATTTGAATGACCTGCAATATGTAAATAAAATGTCTTCTCATAAAAAAAAATTGAATGTGTACATTTTTTTACTTGTTCAATGTGTAATGTGATATAAAATAAATGAAAATTCAAAAATATATTTAGAAAACGTATTAAATTTGTTTTGTTGTTGTATTTTATAAGGAAGCTCCCTCTTGTACTAGAGGACCCGGAAAACTTTGAATGCTGCAATTTGGTACACGAACACAAAAACAAATGTAGTAACAATTTCTAAAATACCACGCCCGATTTTCAGATAAACGTCGCTTTTGACCAACCCTAATGAATTGTGAATGTGAAATATTTAATTAATCTTAAGACTGTTTATACCCTATCCCATAAGAGTATATTAGTTTTGATAGAAAATTTGTACCATAGAGAAATAATTTAGCTAGTTATACCTTCAAGCAAGCGGAATTCAATTGTTCTCAATTTCTCCATTCCAACCCCATGCAAACAAACAAGTTTCGAGAGCGCCAAAACGGTCCTTTATTTTCTTTATATATGCTATTTGTGCCTAAGTTTAGCCGCATTTATTTTTTCATACAAACAAAATAAATGATTAGTTTATGTTGGACGGTTCTTTGCCAAAACATCTTTATATCCTTTGTCGTTTAAACTTCGGTAAACTTAAACACTTTTTGTGCGTAATAGACATTTTTATAATATATCGCATATTTATACCCTATCCCATAGGGGTATATTAGTTTTGATACATAGTTTGTAACATAGAGAAATAACATAGGTAGATATACTCTAAAGTATATAGATCGACTCAAAATCGCTAGAAAAGTCGATTGAGCCATGTCTGTCTGTCCGTCCGTCCGTTTGTATGTCACCGATTTTAAGGCCTTAAATTTAAAGCTAAGATAATAAAAGTTGGCAATTAGCATCCATGTTCGAGGCTACAGAACAACTATAACAATTTTCAAATTCACCCACTGTCACGCCCATTTTAAAAACGTTCTTTTTGGTCAAACGGTTAAACGGTGAATGCCCTATGTAATGGAAACATATGAGAAGGCTAAAATTAGCTGTGCGGATCGTTTAATACCTATCTCATCCCATCCTAGGAATTAATATCCCCAAAATGTGGGCGATAAAAGAAAGAAAATTACATTTTCCCAGCATATTATAAAAATCGGTTATGGTTCGACAAAAAACAAAGTTTTTCTTCTGCATGTGCTATGCAGTAGGGTATATAACGCCCCCTAAAAGTGGGCGTGGGTTGAAATGGTTTGTAGACGAAATGTTTATATTAATATTACTTATTATTCTGCATCAAAATTTTTTTCAAAAATTTTAAAATTTGACCGTAAAGTGGGCGTGGCAAAAAAAATTTATATGAACGAAATATAGATATTACGATTGTCTAACTACGCTTTTCAGACACTTTTTTTAAAAATTCCTTACGGTTTGGACAAAAACTACGTTTTTCTGAAAAGGGGGCGTGGCAGTAGGCGGATTTCAAAAATTTTCACACTTGTTCTGCTGGGAGCAACAAAGACCATGTGTACCAAATTTCATCATTCTAGCTCAAAATTAAAGGCCCAAAAACTGATGACGGACGGACGGACGGACAGGCGGACGGATTCTGAGTCGATCCATATACTTTGAGGTATATGTAGCTAAACTATTTCTCTATGTTACAAACTATGTATCAAAACTAATATACCCCTATGGGATAGGGTATAATGAGTCGGAGTTTTCGGTTTGCAAGGAAATGCTGCCCGAGTATGATGGCGGTGCAAACCTAAATGTTTGGCTGGCTCAGTGGAGGAGCATGGTAAACGTGTACGAATTGAACCAAAACCAGTGGCTACAATCGAGGCCAAATTTTTTCGAAGAGAGTGCTGAGGTATTAATCAGCCAAATGAAGAATGTGTTTGGAGCAAAGGAAAATGTGGTGATGTTACGCCGGCGGTTTAAGGCACGCACGTGGAAGGTGACTGAGACGTTCGCAGAGTACTGCAACGTTAAAACAATTCTGGCGGGGGGGGCATTCAGAGTTCTTGGAGTACGGGATCATGGACGACAACATACAGAGGCGAATTACTAGAGGCGCTCAGCAAAGTGAAACAAGCAAAGCAGCAGAGACAGGTTATTGCCCAGCGACGAGATGTTGTAACACCAGGCACAAGCCGAGAAGTCACCAACTACCGTTGCTTCAATTGCAACTCGGTTAGGCATTATGCGTCGGAGTGCCAAAAACCAAAACGGAGATATGGAGCCTGTTATGCTTGCGGCTCCATGACACACCAGGACAAATAGGAAGAAGGTGGTGCAGGTGGTCCAGGATGATGAAGACTCTGATGATTATGTAAGATACTTATTTTTCAATGTAAAGAGTGGTGTTAGCGTTAATTTATTCTGAGATTGCCTCATAGATACTAATAGTCCGATTAGTTTTGTGCGCAGATCTTGCCTGCCGAAGAAAATAAAATTTAAACATATGAGAAGGCTACAATCCGCTGTGCGTATCGTTATGTAAGATATTTATGTTTCAATGTAAAGAGTGGTGTTAGCATTAATTTATTCTTAGATTGCCTCATAGATACTAATAGTCCGATAAGTTTTGTGCGCAGATCTTGCCTGCCGAAGAAAATAAAATTTAAACATATGAGAAGCCTACAATCCGCTGTGCGGATCCTATCCCATCCTTAAAATTAATATCTCCAAAAAGCGGGCTTTATTAGCCTATATAATAGAAAATGACATTGTCACAACATATTGTTCAAACAGTTTATCAGAATCTTTTTTGTTTGACAAAAAACATCGTTTTTCTCCTGCATATGCTATGGGGTAGGGTATACAAACGGTTTTTGTAAGTAAACGCCCCCCAAAAAGTGGGCGTGGGCTAAAATAGTCTATAGACGAAATGTTCATATAATATAATATATAATATATATAATATTACTAATGATTTTGCATGAATATTTTTATTGAAATATTTAAAATTTAACCGAAAAAGGTTTTTTATTTAAACCGCCCCCAAAACGTGGGCGTGGTAAAAAACTTTATATAAACGAAATATAGATATTACGATTGTCTAACTACGCTTCTCAGACACTTTTTTAAAATTCCTTACGGTTTGGCTAAGAACTACGTTTTTCTGAAAAAAGGGCGTGGCAGTGGGCGGATTTCAAAAAATTTTACACCTTTTCTGCTGGGAGCAACATAGAGCACGTGTACCAAATTTCATTCTTCTAGCTTAAATTTTAAGGCCCAAAAACTGGTGACGTACGGACGGACAGACATGGCTAAATAGACTCAGCTAGCGATTCTGAGTCGATCCATATACTTTGAGGTATATGTATCTAAATTATTTCTCTATGTTACAAACTATGTATCAAGACTTATGGGATAGGGTATAAACAGACACGACGCTAACTTTAGATAATGTCAGACCTTTTTAGTGCCCACCGCGAAGATTGTCGTATACTGAGAAGGCAGAACTGCAAAAAATGATAGATGAGTGTTTAGAAAAGGGATACATCAGGACATGTGAGTCGGAGTTCGTGTCCCCAATTGTTTTGGTGAAGAAGAAAACAGGAGAGTTAATAATGTGTGTAGATTATCGGACGTTGAACAAAGTGAGCGCGAAAGATAGTTATCCCATACCTTTAATAGATGATTTGTTGGACAGGTTAGCAAATAAATTTTTTTACAAAGCTAGATTTAAAGAGCGGTTTCTTCCATGTGTTTATGAAAGAGGAAGCTATTAAATATACTTCCTTCATTACACCATTAGGACAATACGAATTTCTTAGAATGCCGTTCGGGCTTAAAAACGCCCCTTCTACGTTCCAAAGACACGTTAATATTCGCTGACATGGTTAGGAAAGATGAATTAATAATATATTTAGATGATATAATGATAGAGTTAAGAGTAGACAAATGTGAGTTTTTGCAAACGAGTGTTAAGTATTTAGGATATGATGAAAAGAGACTTGAACAGGATTTCCAGTTCCCGGGAATGTGCATTCTGTTCAGAGTTTTTTGGGTCTGTGTTCGTATTTTCGAAGGTTCGTTAGAGATCTCACAATTATAGCAAAGCCTCTATATGACTTGACCAAGAAAGACAGAATGGGCAAAATCCTCATCTTAGAGTCCTTCTCGCGGGCGCCTACCTGAAAATGATTAATGACGTTGCATCGCACGGTCAATATATAAGCGGAAACCATAAGTTTGAGGTGGGAGAAAACCTTACTTACTTACTTAAGTGCGCCACAGTCCGGGATGAACCTGGACCTCAACCAACATGCCTCTCCAATTAGCCCGGTCCTTAGCTAACTGCCTCCAGTTGCGCACTCCAAGTTTGTTGAGGTCGGTTTCTACTTGTGCGCGCCACTTAAGGCGAGGTCTTCCTCTACTGCGTCCGACGTCTGGCTGGGAATCGAAGACCCTGCGAGCCGGAGTATTGGTGCCCATTCGAGTTTTTATGACTAGGGGTATGTCGCTGTACAGCTCGTATAATTCGTGACGGGCTATGGAGACGAAGATTCCTCCATAGCCCGTCAACGCAAACGGGACCGAAGATTTTCCGAAGAATTTTTCTCTCGAATCGACCAAGGATTTCTTCATCCGCTTTTGATACGATCAGGGTCTTATATAGGATCTCCTTAGTAGTTCGAGTGAGGGCTTTACTACTAAATTGCCTTCTTAGCCCGAGAAACAGCGATGTTGGGTGTCCTTTCGTGTTGACAGCATAAACTTTGTCCTACCCTCATTTACTGCTAAACCCATTTTTGCCGCTTCCTTCCCTATACTAGCAAGCGTGGCTATAACATCACGTTGAGTCCTACCAATGATGTCAATATCGTCAGCGTATGCTAGTAGTTGCACCAATTTTTGGAAAATTGTGCCTCTGGTGTTGGCTCGGGAGTTTTGCACAATCCTCTCAAGAATCAAATTGAAGAAGTCACATGACAGCGCATCGCCTTGCCTAAATCCTTTTTTGGTATCGAATGTGTCGGTGAGGTCGTTTCCGACCCTGATGGTGCAGCGAGAATTCTCCATCGTCATCCTACACAAACGTACGAGTTTGGGCGGTATACCAAAACTAGACATGGCTCTGTATAGTGCGTCTCTATAAATGCTGTCGTATGCGGCTTTGAAATCGATAAATAGGTGGTGGGTATCGATTTGGACTTCTTTGATTTTTTCCAGGATCTGCCGAAATGTGAAAATTTGATCGATAACTGACTTTCCTGGCCTAAAAACACACCGATAAGGGCCGATCAGGTTGTTGGTAAAAGGTTTCAGGCGTTCACATAGAAAGGATCTTGTAGGCGATGTTGAGCAGACTTATGCCTCTGTAGTTGACGCAGCTCAGAGGATCTCCTTTTTTGTGGATCGGGCAAACGATGCTGAGGTTCCATTCTTCAGGCATACTTTCATCCGATTTCATCAGATTTGGCTTATGAGTTGGTGAATGTTACTTACCAAGTCATCTCCGCCAGCTTTATGTAGCTGAGCGGGAAGGCCTTCATTTGCGGCGGCCTTATTAAGCTTGAGTTTAGATATTGCTCACTTCACTCAGGTCGGGTGGTTGGCAGTTTTCGCTGCCGTTAAATATTAAATGGTTCGTTCTGCCTGACAGCGGAATATTGTTCGTCATCGCCGTTTAACAGTCTGCAGAAGTGGTTCTTCCATATCCTCAGCATCGACTGTGTCTCAACTACGATATTTCCTTCTTCATCTCGACAGGATTCTGTTCGAGCCTTGTAGCCTTGGCATTGACGTTTTACACTTTGGTAAAACTTGCGAACATCGTTCCTGGAGTGGCACCTCTCGTTACCCTTGATCACGCGTTGTTATTGCTCTATTTTCTTCCTTCTGAAAAGCTGATGTTTTTCCCTTCTTCTTTGCCTATAGAGCTCAATGGCACCTCTCGTAGGCCTCGTTCTTGGCTGCGAGCATCTGTCGGCATTCCTCATCAAACCAGGGGTTTCTTGCTGGTGGCAGCGAGAAATCTAGCACATCAGTTGCGGCTGATCTAACGGCTTGTTGGCATCGTTACCATTGTTCTTCGACATTAGATGCTGGTAGTGTGTTGTGAGTCGGTTAAGGGATACGCGTTGTGCTAAGGTCTTGGCGGTCTCTGGCGATTGCAGTCTTTCGACATTAAATTTTTTCACAGTATTTCTGTTTTTTTTTGTCGTGGTGGAAATCCGCATCCTTACCTTGGCTACAACAATGTAGTGGTCCGAGTCGATGTTAGCCAATCGGAATGTTCGGACATCCAAAATGCTGAATGCGTGCCTCTTGTCTATCGCAATGTGATCAATTTGGTTGATTGTTCGTTGATCTTTGGTAGTCGCCCATAGGTTTTGTCAAGGAGCTCGTAGAAGTAGTCCATAGTTGTATCATCTTTTTCCTCCGTCGTAGCATGAGTGCATATAAGGCTTATGTTATCGAATTTGGCCTTCATGCGGATTGTTACAATGCGTTCGCTAATGTCTTGGAAACATAAGACTTCTTGCCTAAGTCTGGCACTTATAACAAATCCGCATCCAAATAGTCGCTGTTGCTGCTCACTATAACACGGTCCATAGTAGAAGAGTCACAAATCAGCGATTTCGAGATGATGAGCCTAGAAGAGAAATTGTCTCATCTGAGCGACTCGGCCTCGGAATCAAGTACTGTATACAGCGTAGGTATTCTCTCGGATGAATTGCATCCGGAATATATAAACGCGCCGGGGACCCCTGGCAAATCGGCTCAAACTGATTCCAAGCGCATCAGGTTCACCCCAAAGGAACAGCGTGGTTTCAACAGAGCGCTGAAACAGGGTAGCAGCATAGAGAAAGCCCGCATCATTGCAAAAACAAAAGATGATGATCTTCAAGAAGCCACACGCATGAGATCTGAGGACAACACACCACCTCAGTCCGAAGCGAAACGAGCTCGCACTGGGAAAACAACCTCTGACAGACCCACCTATAGATATATAGCGAGCTATGTCAGATTGGGTGTCGTACCAGTCGATATCGATCGCAATCCTCTCACAAATGAATAAATGGTTCAGATACAAGAGAGGATTATGGACATCACGATCGAACTGCGCGACGGGGATGCAAAGCCAGCTTTCCGCGGGACAACTTTCAAAGCCGGATGGCTCTTGTTAGTATGTGCGGACATCACCACTTCAGAGTGGATGAAAACTAACTTCCTCAGACTGAACGAGAAATGCGAGTTGGAAGTAATGCTTTTGCTTTTTCTACCCGCAGAACACCGGAGTCACAAATGAGAGGATACTGGCAATACTAGACGGTCAGAACAAAGACCTGAATACGAGAACGTGGAGAGTTCTGCAAAGATCGGACGAGAAAGACGTCGCCCACATGGTCTTTGCAATCAACGAGAGTGCGATGCGTAGGCTTGCGGAGCTCAAGGGGATGGTCTCATATAGATTTGGACAAATCAAGATCATCCTTAAGGGATCCGACAAGTCTGCAATTGAGGCCCAAAAAAATAGTGACACTGATACAAGGAGAAAGTCGTCACAAAAAACAAGCGCCAGCTCGTCGCAACCAGTATTAGTACTGCCGCCGGAAGTAATTTATAGAAGACTGGCTCACTGCCTACGACAGTATCGCCAAACGCCCCCAATACGAGCAACGTAAACATCAGCCAGTAAAAGTTTAGACAGAAGCTAGCTTCGGAACGGGCGCGAAAACTGCAAAAACACGGACAGCGAAAAAACGGTCCGAAGGTCTCTCTCAACAGGGTATCGTACGTAGAAGTGGCGACAACAAGCCTTATAGAGTACGAAACCCTGAGCATGGTAGGAAACGATGACCACCATACTAAATGTGCTGCAGGCAAACCTGCACCGAGCTATAGGTGCCTCGGACACCTATAACCAAAGATGTGCCGAAGGGAACATCGCTCTAGGTTTAATCCAGGAGCCATGGGCAACAGAGGGTAAGATATTTGGTTTACAAAGTAAAACTAGAGAGCTCATCTTCGCCCGGGGAAATTTTAGACCAAGGGCAGCTCTTTTAGTTGTACTTACTTACTTAAGTGGCGCTACAGTCCGGGATGAACCTGGGCCTCAAGCAACATGCCTCTCCAATAAGACCGGTCCTTAGCTAACTGCCTCCAGTTGCGCACTACAAGTTGGTTGAGGTCGGTTTCTACTTGTGCGCGCCACTTAAGGCGAGGTCTTCCTCTACTGCGTCCGACGTCTGGCTGGGAATCGAAGACTCTGCGAGCCGGAGTATGGGTGTCCATTCTTTCTACATGTCCTAGCCATCTTAAACGTCCAATTCGGAGTTTTTTTTGACTAGGGTTATGTCGCTGTACAGTTCGTATAGTTCGTGGTTGAATCTTCGTCTCCATAGCCCGTCAACGCAAACGGAACCGAAGATTTTCCGAAGAATTTTTCCCTCGAATCAACCAAGGATTTCTTCATCCGCTTTTGATACGGTCCATGCTTCAGCGCCGTAGAGCAGGACTGGGATGATCAGGGTCTTATATAGGATCTCCTTAGTAGTTCGAGTGAGGGCTTTACTACTAAATTGCCTTCTTAGCCCGAAGAAACAGCGATTGGCAAGAGTAATTCTTCGTTTGATTTCTGACGAGATGTTGTTGTCAGAGTTAACAGCGGAGCCGAGGTAGACAAAGTCCCGTACTACCTCAAATTTATATCTGTCAATGGTGACGTTCTGTCCAATTCGTCGATGTTGTGTGTCCTTTCGTGTTGACAGCATATACTTTGTCTTACCCTCATTTACTGCTAAACCCATTTTTGCCGCTTCCTTCTCTGTACTAGCAAACGTGGCTTTGACATCACGTTGAGTCCTACCAATGATGTCAATATCGTCGGCGTATGCTAGAAGTTGCACCGATTTTTGGAAAACTGTGCCTCTGGTGTTGGCTCGGGAGTTTTGCACAATCCTCTCAAGAATCAAGTTGCAGAAGTCCCATGACAGCGCATCGCCTTGCCTAAATCCTTTTTTGGTATCGAATGTGTCGGTGAGGTCGTTTCCGACCCTGATCGTGCAGCGAGAATTCTCCATCGTCATCCTACACAAACGTACGAGTTTGGGCGGTATACCAAAACTAGACATGGCTCTGTATAGTTCGTCTCTATAAATGCTGTCATATGCGGCTTTGAAATCGCTAAATAGGTGGTGGGTATCGATTTGGACTTCTTGGGTTTTTTCCAGGATCTGCCGAGGTGTGAAAATTTGATCGATTGTGGACTTTCCTGGCCTAAAACCACACTGATAAGGGCCGATCAGGTTGTTGGTAAACGGTTTCAAGCGTTCACATATTACGGCAGATAGGATCTTGTAAGCGATGTTGAGTAGACTTATGCCTCTGTAGTTGGCGCAGTTCAGAGGGTCTCCTTTTTTGTGGATTGGGGAAACGATGCTGAGGTTCCCTTCTTCAGGCATGCTTTCAACCGACCAGATTTGGCTTATGAGTTGGTGGATGTTGCTTACCAAGTCATCTCCGCCAGCTTTATAAAGCTCAGCGGGAAGGCCGTCATTTACGGCGGCCTTATTAAGCTTTAGTTTAGATATAGGTAGCTATCCTCACTTCACTTAGGTCGGGTGGTTAGCAGTTTTCGCTGTCGTTGTCAATATTGAATGGATCGTTCTGCATGACAGCGGAATGTTGTTCGTCATCGCCGTTTAACAGTCTGCAGAAGGGTTCTTCCATATCCTCAGCATCGACTGTGTCTCAACTACGATATTTCCTTCTTCATCTCGACAGGATTCTGTTCGAGCCTTGTAGCCTTGGCTTTGCGTTTTACACTTTGGTAAAACTTGCGAACATCGTTCCTGGAGTGGCACCTCTCTATATCCTTGATCGCGCGCTTTTCTTGCTCTTTTTTCTTCGTTCTGAAAAGCCGATGTTCTTCCCTTCTTCTTTGCCTATAGAGCTCAATGACAGCTCTCGTCTTCACCTGCAGCTTAGCCTTGTAGGCCTCGTTCTTGGCTCATCAAACCAGGAGTTTCTTGCTGGTGGCCGCGAGAAACCTAGCACATCAGTTGCGGCTGATCCAATGGCTTGTTGGCATCGCTGCCGTTGTTCTTCGACATTAGATGCTAGTGGTGTGTTGTGAGTCGAGAGGATAAGGGATACGCGTTGCGCGAAGGTCTTGGCGGTCTCTGGCGATTGAAGTCTTTCGACATTAAATTTTTTCACAATATTTCTGTTTTTTTTGTGGCGTGGTCGATATCCGCATCCTTACTTTGGCTACAACAAGGTAGTGGTCCGAGTCGATGTTGGCCCCTCGGAATGTTCGGACATCCAAAATACTGGATGCGTGCCTCTTGTCTATCGCAATGTGATCAATTTGGTTGACTGTTCGTTGATCTGGAGACCGCCATGTCCCCTTGTGGATATCGTGGTGAGGAAACCGTGTGCTGGCTATAGTGGCATTTCGTTCCGTATCGAAGTCAATAAGCCTAAGTCCGTTACCAGACGTGTTGTCGTGTAGGTTATGTTTTCCGACAGTACTGCTAATGATGTCTTCTCTTTTTCTTTTTTTTACACTATCAGATCTGTGTCGTAGCGAGCTTAATACAAGCGCATCTACGAGCAGAGATTTGCCATAGCATATAAAATGCATCCACAGGCTCATCATTTAGTGCATTATTTTGTTAGTGGGACATAACAAAACACTGAAGTTAGTTTGACGTCACTAACAAAATCAATAAACGATGAAATTAAACTTTATTTTTGTATTATTAACAAAACAAAAAAAAAAATAAACATACACTTATTACGACTCTAGAATACAATTACGCAAAGTTTTTTTTAAACTACTTTTACTAACATGCAGTTCAACTACATCGCTATTTTTATTGTAAACTCTACTCATGCGACTTATAGCCTCATGCATACCATAGTTGTATTTATGATTAGGTATATGTAAAATATTTAGTCTACGAAGGTTATAGGAACCTCCACGGGTATTAAAACCAATAGCACTTAAAAGATCAGGAGCATCTATTTGTCCTGATAATATTTGGTGTAAGAAGACCATGTCATTGTTAAGTCTACGTTGAGACAAAGGCAACAACTGCAGCAGTTTAATTCGACACCTATACGGAGGCAAATTGTGTACATCATCCCATGGAAGTCCTCTCAAAGCAAATCTTATAAATTTACGTTGGACTGCCTCAATTCTATTTGAATGAACGACATAGAAGGGTGTCCACACCTGTGAGGCATACTCCAAGTGAGGGCGCACTAGACAATTATATAACGAAAGGGTGACATAAGGATCATTGAACTCTTTTGACCACCTTTTTATAAATCCCAACATAGAGTTGGATTTATTCACAATAACGTTTATGTGTTTATTAAACTCCAATTTAGGATCAAAATAAACACCAAGATCTTTAAAACTGTCTATACGACAGAGAGTGTGCCCCGACAGAGTATAACTGAAATTGGACGGAATACGTTTTCGTGAAAATGACATATGCTGGCACTTAGTGGGGTTCAGATTCAAACCGTTTTTAAAACACGATGTTGTAAAGCTATTAAAATCAGTTTGAAGTGAAAGCGAATCGCTTAGATCTCCTACACATTTGAAAATTTTCACATCATCAGCATATATCAGTATTTTGCTCTCTCGAATACAAGCTTTTGCATCGTTAATAGCAAGAATAAATAAGATAGGGCCTAAATGACTACCTTGGGGTACTCCAGATTGGGCAACAAAAGGGTTGGATTTAGAGCCTCTAAATTTTACCTGATAAGTTCTTAGTGAGAGATATGATTGAACCCAATTTATGAAACCTGGAGGGAAACCATAAGCCTTAAGTTTAAAAATTATGATGTTATGTGATAACTGGTCAAAAGCTTTGGAAAAGTCAGTGTATATACAATCGACCTCTTTTTTATTTTCCAACCTATTGGAACAATGATGCATAAAAGTTAAGAGATTTGTGACAGTGGATCGATTTTTTACAAAGCCATGCTGCTCTTTACAGATAATGTTTCGACACAGGAATACCAATTTATCACAAATAATATGTTCAAATAACTTAGGAATGCAAGAGAGTTTTGAAATAGGTCTGTAATTAGAAATGTCTCCTCGTTCACCTTTTTTAAAAACAGGTGTAATAAATGCATTTTTCCATTGAGTTGGGAATACTCCTGTTTTAAGGGAGCTTTCAAACATATACTTAAGGTATGGCAAAGTTGCTCTGCATTGCTTTACGACTATTGGTGGGATTCCATCGGGCCCAGCAGAATAATCATTATTTAATAAAGCGATATATTTAATTATTGTCTCATCGTCAAATGTGACGTTGCTGAAACTAACTTGAGAACAGTCATTGAGATAACTGAAATATTGTTCGTCTAAGACCAGGGGGGTATCAATAAATGATTTACTGAAATTCTCTGCGAATAAGTTAGATAAAATAATAGAGCTCGATATTTTTGAATTATTGTAAGAGAAGTTGGCTGGATATCCATCCGTTTTTCTCTTCGAATTGACAAAACTCCAAAAGCGTTTTGGGTCACTTTTAAGAGCATTCTCCATATTGGCTATATAGCCATTATATAAACTATTTGACATCGCAGAGAATTCCTTAAAATAATTCAGGTACTTATCATAGTCGTATTGATTCTGACTTTTAACAAAATTATTCCAGGCCCGGTTACGTATATTCCGAAGAGATTTAAGGTCTTTCGTGTACCAAGGATGCTGGGTTTGAGCATTCTTAGAATGCTTGACTGGGATAGTTCTATCCGTGCAATCTTTTATTAGAAGATAGAATTTGTTAACAGCTTCTTCTAAATTGGAGAGGCTGTCAATATTGACATTCGAAAGAATTATTTCTTCGGATAGCCTTTGAAAGTTCGCCTTCCGAAAGTCAAAAGAGTACGAACGATCATACGAGTCAGAATGTTCGTACAGATGTCCGCCTATGTCAATAAAAATATCTAATGGAGGATGATTTTTGTCTATGTTAGTGATACTGGTACTAGATTTTAATACTGCAGTACTAACAGAGTCAGAAGAAAAAACTAAATCGAGAATTCGATTATTATGGTTTTTTATACAGCTTGTTTGCTGTAAGTCAAATGATAAAATGTTATCAAGTAATGATAGCTCTTGTTGTGCAGAGACTTCTGATGGTATAAAATGAGGTTCTCCTTCCGAAGGCACCCATTCTATGTGTGGTAAGTTGAAATCACCCAGCAACAGAATATTACTGTCACAACAAGATAAGTCAAAGATGTATTCTGAAGCCTTTGATAGCTCAGAATACAGAGTACCAAGACGATAGGAGGGAATGTACGCGTTTGCGACATAAAGGTATTTATTTCCAATAGTTATCTTAACACTAATAATTTCGATATTAAGAATGAATGGAAAATCAATTTTCTCAGAGGTAAGGTAACTGCGAACCGCAGTAAGAACACCTCCTCCAAGCGCTTTTAGGTCATTTATGTGACGGTCATTCCTATATACTTCCTACGTTTGCGTTAAAATCTCCCAGTCGAGGAGTTCGTAGAAGCAATCCTTAGTTTTATCATCGCCACCAACTCTTTTCCAATACCCTGGCTCAGAATTGGAAATCCCTATAGACCTGGTGTTCAAATATGTCGAAGCAGCTCATATAGGGATTTCACTACCAGCCTGATCAAACTGAGCTGTAGGCGCCACCGTTGACTCCATCTAGGGAATTCCTCCGCTGCCGCCTGAGAGTGAGTGCCTTAGTGAGAGGACACTCCCCCCCCCTCTCTCGTTTGCTGCCACCAACGACCTTCCACAGGAGTTCAATACCCCATCTCCAGTCGAGGTACTAGGCACCCACCAGTCACCAGCGTGGAGGTGAGAGTAGGAGTTGATAGTGAGAGGCTAGAGTGAGAACGCTTGTGTCCTCATATAATCGCATCACTATCCTTAAGAACCGGCTCTTTTAGTTGTAAAAGATATAAAATTCTCTCCCAATTCAGGTTTCATTACCAAAGATCTGGTGGCTGTCCTTTTAGAAAGACGCCACGGCCGAGAGCTACAAAAAACTGTATGCGCATCGGCGTACTTTGCTGGAGATGACGAAACAAACTTACAAATTGGAGAACGTATCGAGAAAATCTATCGATCAAATGTGACATACTTCCAGAAAAACATTCATGCGTAAGTGAATCGGAAGTCGCACAATGTCAACTAAATGACATTATCATATCATCTTTTACAAATAGCTGTAAGGTTAAACGCACTGTGGCAAAGAGGTGCACACCATGGTGGAACGATAACCTAGAAAGTCTCCGTAAAAGAGTAAGAAAACTTTTCAACAAAGCCAAACGCACCGGTAAGTGCGACCAGTATAAATCTCTACTTACTACTGCGTAAATCAAAAAGAGCGTCCTGGCGCAAAAACTGTGAGGAACTCAAAGAGCTCCCGGCGGTGGCGCGTCTCCAGAGGGCACTCTCGAAAGATAAAACAAACTGCATGGGATTACTAGTCAAATCTGACGGTAAAATCACATGTGGCCGGGAAGAAACGTTGACCACACTTCTTCAGGTACACTTTCCCGGCTCCACTATCACAAGTAAGTTTCATGAACACATGATAGATGACTCACCCCCTAGAAATCTGAAAAGGATTAATAGTTTATCCGGACTACTTTTCACTCCGTATAAGGTCAAATGGGCGATCAACTCATTTAAACCATACAAGGCACCAGGGACATACGGAATCTTTCCTGCTCTTATACAAAAGGGCTTGGACTTTTTCTTACCCACTATGGTCGCCTTATTTAGGTTAAGTTTCAATTGGGGATACATACCACAAACCTGGAGGGAGGTACCACGTTTACCTTTATCCCAAACCAGGCAAACCAATAGAACTACCTAAATCATACCGCCCAATAAGTTGAACATCGTTTTTCCTGAAAACAATGGAAAGAATACTAGACGTATACATTAGAGAGTGCTTAAATGAAAGCACTCCTTGCACCCCTGTCAATTCGCCTACCAAAAAGGTAAATCTACGGAGAGAGCACTTCTAAGTTTATCATCACAAATAAAAGTGCATACGAAAATAAAGAAGTAGCATTATGTGCCTTCCTTGACATAGAGGGAGCTTTTGACAACACTGGAAAGGACTCCATATCAAATGCTTTGACTTATAGAAAAACAAAGTAGCAATTCGCAGCTCAACAAGTTTTACACAAGCGGAAGAGTTCAACATTAGCGAACACCTAAAACTAATTGAACTTCTAACCGAACTTCCAAAACTTGACATGATCTGTGCGGTTACAGACCGCTTACCAAAGACACTATGTATCGACAAAAGATTCTCAACGGAGATCACAACCAGAGAAGCATGGTGTAGCAATAATCCACCAAACTGCCAAAACGGCCTAAAGTGGTATACGGATGGTTCTAAAATGTGCTCAGGCGTAGGAGCTTGCGTACATGGACCAAATAGAAACGTCTCAATACCTATGGGAAAAAAAACCCTAGTGTATTCCAAGCTGAGCTCCATGCCATAAAATAATGCGCAAACCTAATACACAACTCAGGTATTAAAGGGCCAAACATCCATATATTCACGGACAGTCAAGCAGCTATAAAAGCCCTAAGCTCACACATTATTGACTCCAAATCAGTACTACACTGCTTCAATTCCCTCCAAACGCTCAGTTCCAGGAACAAAACCAGACTATGGTGGGTCCCCAGACATAAGCGGATTGAAGGTAACGAAAAAGCTGATGAACTAGCCAGAAAAGTTTCGGAAACCCCCTTCATTGGACCTGAAACTTCTGTGCAATCTCCAAATCAGCCATAAATCTGGTTATAAAACATATGGAAAGCTACAATCCGCTGTGCGGATCGTTGAATACCCTATCCCATCCTAGCTGTAAAACTCAAATCCCCAAAAAGTGGACATGGCTAAAAACACGATGTGGATAAAATAAAGAAAATGACATGATGACAACAAATTCTTCAGACTGCTTACAAAAAACTTTTACGGTTCTACAAAAGACAAGGTTTTCTCCTGCATATGTTATGGGGTAGTGTATAAAAATGGTTTTTATATAAAAACGCCCCCAAAAAGTGGGGTTAGGTTAAAATGATCTATGAACGAAATGTTCATATTTATATTACTAATGATTCTGCATCAAAAGTTTTTTCGAAAATTTTAAAATTTGACTGAAAAACGTTTTTTATTAAAAACGCCCCCAAAAAGTGGGCGTGGCAAAAAACTTTATATGAACGAAATGCAGATATTCAGATATGTTGTTCAGAAAGTTTTTCAAAATTCCTTATGGTTTGGCCAAAAAATACGTTTTTCTAAAAAGGGGGCGTGGCAGTTGGCGGATTTCAAAAATTTTTACACTTGTTCTGCTGGGAGCAACAAAGAGCACGTGTACCAAATTTCATCCTTCTAGCTCAAAATTTAAGGCCCAAAAACTGGTGACGTACGGACGGACGGACGGACGGACAGACATGGCTAAATCGACTCAGCTATCGATTCTGAGTCGATCCATATACTTTGAGGTATATGTAGCTAAATTATTTCTCTATGTTACAAACTATGTATCAAAACTAATATACCCCTATGGGATAGGGTATAAAAACTGGGAACAAAACCAATGTTTTTCATACTGGGAAAACATCCCAGGCCTAAGACAGGCCAAAAGAGCTATTCAATGAAATGGCTCACATAGGGACAGAAAAAGTTGTTGAGTTAGTATCAAAAACTTATTGGTTTTCAGAAATGAGGGAAAAGGTAGCAAGGCATATAGGAAATTGGCTTAAGTGTATTGTGTATTCCGCTAAGAAAGGCAAAGAAGAAGGTTTTATTCACAGTAGACCTAAAGGTACGACTCCTTTCGAGGTAGTGCATATAGACCATTACGGACCAGTAGATCGTTCTAGGGTTGCAAAGAAACATGTGTTAGTAGTGATAGACGCGTTTACAAAGTTCGTTAGGTTGTTTCCAACAAAAACAACAAATATTAGGTAAGTGATTCGAGCTTTAATGGATTATTTTCGGTCTTATAGTCGACCAAGGTGTGTAATCTCAGATAGGGGAAGTGCGTTCTCGTCGGGAAAGTTCGTTGAGTTCTTGTCTAAGAACAATATTTAACACATAAAGATCGCAATTGGCTCTCCGCAAGCGGGCGGACAGGTGGAAAGGGTTAATCGGAGTTTAGGGCCAATGATAGCAAAAATGGTTAGACCGGAAGAGGGTGTTTATTGGGATCAAGTGATGGATAAAGTGGAGTATGCACTTAATAACACTACACATCGAACGATAGGAAATCATCCAAGTATTCTGTTGTTCAATATAGGTCAACGAGGAAAAGTACAGAGTGTTTGGTAAACGTAGGTCAAGCAACGAACCAAAGAAATCACAAGGAGGTGTGAAAGAGAGCTGCCTTAAAGCAGGAGCAAGCGCAGGGTTATAATATAACAAACGATATGTTAATAGGAAGCTCAAGAAGGCAACGGAATATCAGGTAGGGGACTATGTGGTGGTTAGGAACTTCGATTCACATCCAGGTGCATCTAAAAAGTTGATACCCAAATTTAGAGGCCCTTATAAAGTGGATAAAGTCTTGCGTAATGATCGGTATGTCATAAAAGATGTCGATAATTTCCAATGAAGGGGTTTGGGCTGTTGGAAATATGTGACCGTGGGAGTTGTAGTAGTACTAAGTAGGTATACGTTCTTAAGTAGTTATATTCACTCTCTGGTTGTTATTCTCTTATTCTTAAGTGTGTGTCAGTATGTGTTATAGATATAAGCATTGAGTAGAATATAAGAGAGATGAGAGATCATTATATGTTGTACTTTAAATTTATTCGGACGTGTTAATGACTTCTTACAGAACGGAGATAGAAAAGTCTTTGCACGTCACACAACTTAGGATGTTTATAGTCCGTACCAAATCAGTTGGCCAATCTACTGCGCAGGTCTCTTAAAATTTATTTTACAATATCTTTAATTGCTCTTAAATCCTCTGGCAAACTAGTGCAACTGCAAACCAAACCAGTTGGGCATTCTACTGCGCAGGTCTCTTAAAATTTATTGTAAAATATCTGAAATTTCCCTTAAATCCTCTCTCTGCGCGTTCGACCGTTGGCAAACTAGTGCAAACCAAACCAGTTCGCGGGCGTTCGCCATTCTACTGTGCAGATCTCTTCAAATTTATTTTAAAATATCTTAAATTTCTCTTAAATCCTCTCTCTGCGCAATCGACCGTTGGCCAACTGATTTGGTATGGACTATACCATAAAATACATCGGTATCACAAGCTTGTATCTTAAGGCACGGTGTTTCTTGGAGTCTATATTTGGAGTTAGGAGAAGATACGTCATCTTCATTAATTAAATCCAACTTTTTAGATAAGTCTATAATTCGACTTAAGCAATTGACATAGGTTTATGAAGCGAGTCTATATTTTGTTTTCACGGCGTTTAACTCATATACAAGAGGCGTAACTTTTCTTGACTTCACTCTATAGATATTTCAGTTCAACCTTGTGGGCTTCTTAGGATAAATTGGTATGATCCGAAGCAGGTTTTGAATTAAAATGGTCACTAAATTCTCTAAGCTGATCGGGAGCGTGGATATATTCGTCGAGTGAAATCATTGTAATTATAGTTATAAATGTGAACAAGAAGAAAATTGCGTATTTATAGTTTTAAAGAATATTTACCGTCGAAATACAGTCGAGGAAATAGAAATAAATCACGTGAAATTATCTGGTTGATATATGTCTATATATTCTATGTGCAAAGGGTAACTGTCTAGAAGTGTCGGGATTCCATGTACAACTGAACTTTAAGTTACTGAAGCGCACAAACCAGCAAGAATAATATTAAACTCAAAGGGATAGTTATATGGCTTATTAAAGAAAGCAGTTAGGATTTACTAGGTCAATCTAAAGTCCACTTTCAAACTAATTACGTGGCACAATCACCGTTTTATTAAATATATCGATCTTTAGCAATAAGAACTCCTTGGGACACCATTTTGACCACTTTATATAAACACTGTGCTTTGGATATCGCAATAACCATTGTATCTACGTAAAATCGCACTATTCGCCTATTAGTGCACTTTGCGGTTTAATATACCACAATTTTGTTATTTATATTTTTAGGTATTTCGGGGCACTGATATGGAAAAAGAAATATGGTAACACAAATATGGCAAACAAATATATGTACCTTTTTACACCCTATCCCATAGGGATATATTAGTTTAGATACATAGTTTGTAACATAAAAAAATAATTTAGCTACATATACCTCAAAGTATATGGATCGACTTAGAATCGATAGCTGAGTCGATTTAGCCATGTCTGTCCGTCCGTCCGTAAGTCACCAGTTTTTGGGCCTAAAATTTTGAGCTAAAATGATGAAATTTGGTACACGTGCTGTTTGTTGCTCCCAGCAGAAAAAGTGTAACAATTTTTAAAATCCGACCACTGCCACGCCCCCTTTTTAACAAAAAGTAGTTTTTGGCCAAACCGTAAGGAATTTTAAACGAGTGGTGGGTGCGCGACTGGGTCGTACGCAACTTTCTCTTTCACAGCGAGTTGGAATTAGGCGTTAGATCAAATAGTACCTACGCATTTTGATTATTAATGCTTAAAATGATATAAATAATGTCAAAATGTGATTATATGACCGTTTACTCCGAAATTTGAAGGAATCGGTGTCTATGTGAATTATAATGATTTTTCGTTATTGGCCAAAACTGAAAATTCCGTTTAGTGATAGTTGGGCTAAAACTAATTATGCGGAATTGTTTAGAACTATAGTAGTAGTATATATATTAAATTTCATTCAATTTGACATAGTAGTTTGCGAGATATTAACAAATTTCTTTATATGGCCTGAATGACAAAATCCGTTATATGGATTTTGTCGAAACAACAGGGCATGCAGTTTTGTTGGAACTAATATTCTTATAGTGTAAATAAAGTTTAATCAAAATCGTTACAGCCGTTTTCGAGAAAATTGGTGTTATGCGTAATTTTTATATGGCAGGTACCTGGTACTGGTGGTTGCTCGACTGGGTCGTACGCAACTTTCTCTTTCACAGCGAGTTGGGCGTTAGATCAAATAGTAAGTACGCATTTTGATTATTGATGCTAAAACTGATATAAATAAAATGGGAGTCTATGTGAATAATAATGATATTCCGTGATTGGCCAAAACTGAAAATTCCGTTTAGTGATAGTTGGGCTAAAACTAATTATGTGGAATTATTTCAAACTTTAATAGTAGTATATATATTAAATTTCATTCATTGACATAGTAGTTTGCGAGATATTAACAATTTTCTTTATATGGCCTAAATGACAAAATCTGTTATATGGATTTTCTCGAAAAAAAACTGGGTACTATTATGGTTATAGTGTATATAAAGTTTATTCAAAATCGTTAGAGTCGTTTTCGAGAAAATTGAGGTTATGTGTAAATTTTATATGGCAGGTACCGTCAATAACATGGCTAAAAGCAAACAAAAAAAAAACGGCCTAGAATTATGACAAAATTTGAAATTTCAAGAAAATCGGGCAAGTCGTTTAGGCTGGGGAGACCATTACGGACAGACGGACCGACAGACCGACGGACGGAATACCAAAAACTACTTTTTTGGGTCCCGCTATCATCGTAATTTTAGAATCAATCAAAATCTCGAGGTCGAAAATTTTCACGAAAACAATATCTTTCTCTTTGTAAGAGAAAGTTAAAACATATGAGAGGCTACAATCCGCTATGCGGATCATTGAATACCCTATCCCATCCCATCCTTTAAATTAATATCCTCAAAATATAGGCCTTATGGCGATGAAATGCAGAAAATGACATTGTCACAATATATTGCTCAGACAGTTTCTCAAAATCTTGTGTGGTTCGACAAAAAACAACGTATTTCTATTGCTAATGCCTTGGGATGGGGTATACAAATGGTTTTTGTAAGAAAACGCCCCCAAAATGTGGGCGTAGGTGAAAATGATCTATAGACAAAATGTTTATATTACCATTGCGGAAGTATTTGCATCAAAATTTTTTTCGAAAGTTTTAAAATTTGGACAAAAAGCGTTTTTTACTAAAAACGCCCCCAAAAAGTGGGCGTGGCAAAAAACTTTGTATGAACTAAATATAGATATTAGGATTGTCTAAATATGCTACTAAGACACTTTTTTGAAATTCCTTACGGTTTGGCCAAAAAATAAGTTTTCCTTAAAAGGGGGCGTGGCAGTGGGCGGATTTCAAAAATGTTTACACTTGTTCTGGTGGCACGGACGAGGATCCTATATACCAAATTTCATTATCCTAGCTCAAAATTTAAGGCCCATAAACCGCTGACGAACAGACAGACGGACGGACGGACGGACAGACAGACATGGCTAATTCGACTCAGCTAGCGATTCTGAGTCGATCCATATACTTTGAGGTATATGTAGCAAAATTATTTCTCTATGTTACAAACTAAGTATCAAATCTAATTATCCCCCCTATGGGATAGGGTATAAAAAGAGAATATCCAGTTGTGGTTAATGCGAGATATAGTTTGCCTTGAATACTAACATTTATACAATTCATTTATGCTATATTATACGCCGGATAGGGTGTCTATCTATAATAAGTGCTTGCTGTGGCTGTTCTAGTTATACCCCATCCCATCCCATCCAAATTCAGCTAGATATACCTCAAAGTATATGGATCGACTCAGAATCGCTAGCTGAGTCGATTTAGCCATGTGTGTCCGTCTGTCTGTCCATCCATACGTCACCAGTTTTTGGGCCTTAATTTTTTTTTTTCGTGGGCTGGTGGAAATCTTCAAAGACACGATGAGCACGTGCCCAAAGTAGTGTGAGATTTTTACTCACTAAAACCACCACACATTTTGTATTGCTATTGCAACTAGTATATAATATTGCAACGAGTATATACTAAGTTTGGCAGGTAACTTTCCTTTGAGAGTTCCTGCTTTTTCCGCAATTTATAGCGCGGTTTGTTATTATCGGGCCAAATCTAAGGGTTTAGTTCTTTGAAGACGCCGCAATGTATTTGTTTCGGCAAGAATTTGGAGGACTGTTATGTTAACGTGTCCTGGTAAACGTTTTTTATGTTTTCGTGCAAATTTTTTTGTTTCATCTTTAACCGCGGGAATACCCAGATCACTGCGTAGATCTTCGTTCCTTACGTACCACGGTGCATTGACGAATGATCTTAACATTTTGTTTTCAAAAGTTCGTTTCACTGGAACAATCCCATAGTTGTATACCATATGTCCAAACCGGTTTTAGCACTTGCTTGTATAATAGCAGCTTCTTATCAAGGTCAAGCTTCGAATATTTTCCGAACAACCAGTACAGTTCTCTGTATTTATTTTTAAGTTCGTCGCATTTCTTTTTTACATGCGACTTCCATTTTAATTTTGCACCGAGTGTCATACCGAGATATTTCGCTTCATTTGCAAACGGGACTCGAACCGTATTTAGAAATATAGGCAAATTGTTTGTCCGTTTATACGAAAAATCTACATGGATCGATCTGCTCTCATTAAGTGCAATCCGCCAGGATTTAGTCCTTTCATTAACCTCGTTAAGAGCGTTTTGTAATTTGATATTTGTTTCCTCTACTGTTGTGCCAACTGCTAGTATAGCTGTATCGTCAGCAAACGTTTTTTTTTTTTTTTTTTTTTTTTTTTTTTCCGTGGGCTGGTGGAAATCTTCATAGACACGATGAGCACGTGCCCAAAGTAGTGTGAGATTTTTACTCACTAAAACCACCACCCATTTGGTATTTCTATTGCAACTAAGTATTCGACTTATCCAGCAATTTTTTTATCACGATTATATAATATGTTTGGCAGGTAACTTTCCTTTGAGAGTTCCTGCTTTTCCGCAATTATAGCGCGGTTTGTTATTATCGGGCCAAATCTAAGGGTTTAGTTCTTTGAAGACGCCGCAATATATTTGTTTCGTCCAGAATTTGGAGGACTGTTGTGTTAACGTGTCCTAATACGTTTTTTATGTTTTCGTGCAAAATTTTTTGTTTCATCTTTAACCGCGGGAATACCCAGATCTCTGCGTAGATCTTCGTTCCTTATGTACCACGGTGCATTGACGAATGATCTTAACATTTTGTTTTCAAAAGTTCGTTTCACTGGAACAATCCCATAGTTGTATACCATATGTCCAAACCGGTTTTAGCACTTGCTTGTATAATAGCAGCTTCTTATCAAGGTCAAGCTTCGAATATTTTCCGAGCAACCAGTACAGTTCTCTGTATTTATTCTTAAGTTCTTCGCATTTCTTTTTTACATTCGACTTCCATTTTAATTTTGCATCGAGTGTCATACCGAGATATTTCGCTTCATTTGCAAACGGGACTCGAACCGTATTTAGAAATACAGGCAAATTGTTTGTCCGTTTATACGAAAAATCTACATGGATCGATTTGCTCTCATTAAGTGCAATCCGCCAGGATTTAGTCCATTCATTAACCTCGTTAAGAGCGTTTTGTAATTTAATATTTGTTTCCTCTATTGTTGTGGCAACTGCTTGTATAGCAGTATCGTCAGCAAACGTTGCAACTATTGTATCGTTTGTTTGTGGGATATCACGAGTGAATATGAGGTACAGGATTGGTCCAAGGACGCTTCCTTGCGGTACACCTGCCATTATTTCTTTGAACTCGGAATATTCGCTTCCAAGTTTCACACGGAAGAGTCTATGCTCAAGATACGACACGAGGATTTTATATAATTGTTCTGGCAAAACTTGACTTAGTTTATAAGTAAGGCCTTTGTGCCACACCTTGTCAAAAGCTTGCGACACGTCAAGAAATACGGCTGAACAAATTTTCTTTTCTTCGAAAGCTTTCTCAATTACATCTGTAATTCGATGTACTTGGTCCACCGTTGAATGTTTACTTCTAAACCCAAATTGATGGTCAGGTAAAAGACGTTTCTGTTCAATTATGGGATGTAAGCGACCGAGTAATATCCGTTCAAAAACTTTTGAAATGATTGGAAGAAGTGAAATAGGCCTGTAAGATTTTATTTCATTCGGTGATTTTCCTGGTTTTAGAACCATAATCACTTCCGCGACTTTCCACTGTCTTGGTATGTATTCTAATCTGATTGCTGCATTTATAATGAAAAGAAGCTTAGTTAATGCTTTCCGAGGCAACATTTTAAGAAGTTCTCCTGTAATCAGGTCATAACCCGGAGCTTTTTTAGGCTTTAGTTTCTGTATTTCCCGTTTAAGCTCGGCAATACTTGCATATCTTACTATGTTATTATCGGTTGTACTCTCGAATATATTAATGTTTTCATTTTGCGCCGGACCATCAAATGGCTTAAATGTTTCCTCAAGATGTGAGGCAAAAACGTCAGCTTTTTCCTTATCGCTCTTTGCCCAAACGTCTTGAGTTACCCTAATGGGCGGCACAGCGATTTTTGGCCGTTTTATGACTCTAATTGCTTTCCAGAGCGAATAATTCGATTCCTTTCCAGCGGTTAGGCTTTGCAGATAAGTTTCTACTGAATGGTTTTTAAAGTATTTAATCGAATTTGATAGCAAATTATTCAACCGATTGAGATGTGTTTTATCTTGCGGGGCACGAGTTTGGTGCCATCTTTTACGAGCTTTTCTTTTTTGTCTTACTAAATCTTGTATTTCACGGGGGTACTTAATTTTACTATAGCTCACTATTTTGTTCTGTTGAGGAGTATTATTCCATGCTGCTTTTTGGATGGTATTGATAAATGAGTCAACAGCGACTTCCAGTTCCAATGGGGTTCTAAGCGATACACCCAGTCGGATATTATTTTCAATATCGTTTTTGAAACCTTCCCAGTTGGTTTTCGCGTTTGTTAATCTGGGTGGTTTTTCATTTATAATCAGTGACTCGCTCATTGTTAAAATGACTGGAGAATGATCAGAGGAAAGATCAAAGCATTCTTCAACTTTGATTCGATTGGACGGCAGACCTTTTACAATGAAAAAATCGATCAAATCCGGTATTTTTCTAGCATCAGTTGGCCAGTAAGTTGGTTTTCCCGTAGAATGAAATTCGGTATTGTACTTTCTACCTATATCATAAAGCATCCTACCTTTCTGTGATATGCATCTAGATCCCCAGAATGTATGTTTTGCATTAAAGTCCCCTCCGATGACAAAACGTTGTCCAAGGGAATTAAGCAAGTTTTCAAAGTCAATTTTCTCAACCTTGCATGGTGGTGGGCAGTAAATAGACGATATCTTCAGAAAGGATTGTCTGCTTTTGACTTGTATAGAGCTAACTTGCATTGTTTCGATTTCTAGTTTAAGATCAATCGAATGTTCGATACACTCTTTTATATATAGTGAGGATCCACCTCTAGCCTTATTCGATGGATGTAGAGCATGATAGTCGAGGTAACCTTTTATTTTTAAGTTCGAATTACTCTTTGCGTGAGTTTCGGATATTAAACAGATGTCTATATCTTTTTCCTGCATAAATAATTCAAGTTCTCCAAGTTTTTGCCAAAGGCCATTGGCATTCCACGTAAGAATTTTAAGCAATCTATTCATGTTAAAGGTGGGGTACTTCTATTGCGAATACTATTTTCGAGCTTAACGAGCCTGTCAAAAATAAGTTTATTCGTTTTGCTTTGTTCCTCAAGTTTTGAAAGAATAATCGAAAATACATTTGAAACTGGGTCAGGTGAGATATTTTTTTGGGCGTTATTGGATACTGTAGCTTGAGCATACGTTTGTACATTTGGTTTTGGATGTACAAGATCCGAACGGATATCTGATGGCCGCGTAGTTTGTGGACATTTAGGTTCTTCGATTATGGCCTGCTTTTTCTTCGACATATTTTTAATCGGAATTTTAGGCTGTTGCTTGTTTAAATTTAATTTCTGTGAATTAATACTATTAAATTTCGTCCGTCTTTTTTGCAACTCTTTAGCTACTTCGCAGCCGCGATAATTTGCCGGATGATTGCCTTTACAGTTAATGCAGATAGCAAGAGCTTTCTTATCTGACATACAATCTACCGTCAGGTGATTGCCGGCACATTTTACACACCGCGGTTCTTTTTGACAATAGCTTTGCGTATGATTGTATCCTTGGCAGCGCTTGCACTGGGGAACTAGTTTGGAATCCTTACGCATAGGCTCTATTTTTACAACAATATTAAGTATTGTTTTTATTTCATAAATTTTGTTCAAACTTTCTGTTTTATCGAAAGTGAGTATAAATAAAGGAAGGCCGCGTTTTATTACATTTCCTTCGCCATCTTTTTGCTTTTGGTATCGTTTGACAATGTTAACGGCATCTATGACTTTATATTGCCTGTTTTTCAGATCATTTACAATGTCATCCTTTTAGCACGACGCATGTAACCCTCTAGCTACAACGCGTACAGGCCTTTCAGATTTATTTTCAAAAGAATACCATTCTATTTTATCGATATTAAGCTTGCGAGATAATAGACGGTAACTTTCAGGGTCTTTTACGCAGACGAACAGGTGACGCTATACTTGACGACCGAGCTTGGAAGCGTTGGATCCCGAAGAAGTTGCGTGGGAGCTTTGTGGAATCAGCACACAATTCGCCAGCATCAGGACACGGTGGTATTCATAAGACCTAAGCTTCGTCAAACATTATTTTGGCCAGGACAGTTCGATCGAAAGCTTTGCGCTACACGCATCCTCATTAATCGTGCTACATTTAAATAAATCCGTTTGTTACTAAAATCGTTTATTTTACAAATTGTTTTATTTTGTATTTCCAATTAAACTAGAATCAATACAAAAATGGTAGAAATCTGTGGAAATTGCAATGCTGGCATAATGTCCGCTGATTTTGTTGGTTGCGGTGGGATATGCTGAAGGAAATTCCACACCCATTGTGTGAACCTTCCATCAGCGGCCCTCCAACTCATAATTTCAACTGTGGAGCTTTGTTATAAGTGCAGAATCTGCGATAATCTACCATTATTTGGATTGATTTCGCAACTGAGTTTTATAACTACAGAACGCAGTGGTTAAAACATATGAGATGGCTACAATCCGCTGTGCGGATCGTTGAATACCCTATCCCATCCTATCCATAAAACTAGAATCCCCAAAAAAGTGGGCATGGCTAAAAACACGATGTGGATAAAATAAAAAAAATGATATAGTGACAACAAATTCTTCAGGCTGCTTACAAAACACTTTTACGGTTCTACAAAAGACAAGGTTTTCTCCTGTATATGTTATGGGGTAGTGTATAAAAATGGTTTTTATATAAAAACGCCCCCAAAAAGTGGGCGTGGGTTAAAATGGTATAAAGACGAAATGTTCATATTAATAATGTTAATGATTCTGCATCAAAAATTTTTTCGAAAAATTTAAAATTTGACCGAAAACAGTTTTTTTATTGAAAACGCCCCCAAAAAGTGGGCGTGGCAAAAAACTTTATATGAACGAAATATAGATATTACGATTCTGTAAATATGCTGTTCAGACACTTTTTTAAAATTCTTTACGGTTTTGCCAAAAATTACGTTTTTCTAAAAAGGGGGCGTGGCAGTGGGCGAATTTCAAAAATTTTTACACTTGTTCTGGTGACTCGGACAAGGATCCTATATACCAAATTTCATTATCCTAGCTCAAAATTTAAGGCCGAAAAATCGGTGACGAACAGACAGACGGACGGACGGACGGACAGACAGACATGGCTAATGTGACTCAGCTAGCGATTCTGAGTCGATCCATATACTTTGAGGTATATGTAGCAAAATTATTTCTCTATGTTACAAACTATGTATCAAAACTAATATACCCCCCTATGGGATAGGATATAAAAATGGCCTAGAATTATGACCAAAAGATACTTGGATACGAAATTTGAAGAAAATCGGTCAACCCGTTTAGGCTGGGGAGACCATTGCGGACAGATGGACCGACGAACCGAAAGACCGACGGACGGAATTCCAAAAACCACTTTTTTGGGTACCGCTATCATCGTAATGTTAAAATCATTCAAAATCTCGAGGTCGAAAATTTTCACGAAAACAATATCTTTCTCTTTGTAAGAGAAAGTTAAAAATTCATATAAAGTTTTATGCCATGCCCACTTTTTGGGGGCGTTTTTAATAAAAAACGTTTTTCGAATCATTAACCGTTTTAACCCACGCCCACTTTTTGGGGGTGTTTTTATACACTACCCCGTAACATATGCAGGAGAAAAACCTTGTCTTTTGTAGAACCGTAAAATTTGTTGTGACAATGTCATTTTCTATGTTTGATCCCCATCTTGTTTTTAGCCATGTCCACATTTTGGCACAGCGGATTGTAGCCTTCTCATATGTTTATACCCTATCCCATAGGGGTATATTAGTTTTGATACTTAGTTTGTAACATAGAGATATAATTTAGCTACATATACCTCAAAGTATATGGATCGACTCAGAATCGCTAGCTGAGTCGATTAAGCCATGTCTGTCTGTCCGTCCGTCCGTCCGTCCGTCTGTACGTCACCGATTTTTAGGCCTTAAATTTTGAGCTAGGATATTGAAATTTGGTATATGGGATCCTCGCCCGTGCCTACAGAACAAGTGTAAAAATTTTTGAAATCCGCCCACTGCCACGTCCCCTTTTAAGATAAACTCAGTTTTTGGCCAAACCGTAAGAAATTTTAAAAAAGTGTCTGAGAAGCATATTTAGAGAATCGTAATATCTATATTTCGTCTATACAAAGTTTTTTGCCACGCCCACTTTTTGGGGGCGTTTTCTATAAAAAACCTTTTTTGGCCAAATTTGAAAATTTTCAAAAAAAAATTTGATGCAAAATCATTGGTAGTATTAATATGAACATTTCATCAGCAGACCATTTTAACCCACGCCCACTTTTTGGGGGCGTTTTCCTACAAAAACCATTTGTATGCCCTACTCCAAGGCATATGCAATACAAAAACGTGGTTTTTTGTCGAACCATAAAAGAATTTCATAATCCTTCGTCATTTTCAATACTTTATGACCCTAAAGACCATATTTTGGGGATATCAATTTTAAGGATGGGATGGGATAGGGTATTAAACGATCCGCACAGCGGATTGTAGCCTTCTCATATGTTTTTTTCTCGTTTTTCCATGTCAATATCCAAATGCTTTTTAATAGCCTCTGTTAACGTGGGAATAGGTTCCTGATATAGTAACTCTGGTCCATTCCACCATAGATTATGGGATTCCAAATCTCCTGGCCGAATACCCCTGGATGCACAATCCGCTAGATGCCATTATGATGAGGGAATAGTATCAATAATCTTCGAAACTCTATTGGCAACATAAGTTTTCCATGTTCTCGGTAAATAAGATAACCAGGCTAACACAATTTGGGAATCCGACCAAGCAAAACAATATTCAATGGGAATTTTTAAAATAGAATGAACAGAGTGCATTACACGACTTAAAGGGAGCGCCCCGCAGAGCTCTAGTCTTGGTAGCGATACTTGTTTTAAAGGCGCAACCATTGTCTTTGCTGCCAATAGTGAAACTTGAATAAGTCCATCGGCTTCAAATCTGTGAACATACACTACTGCAGCGTAGGCTAACTCAGTGGCATCACAAAAACCATGCACCTCAACACGCTTTCTTGAATGCCAAATATGACGAGAGATTCTTATTCTTTCGAGATAGAATAGTTCAGATCTAAACAAGTTCCATCTTTGCAATATGTTTTCAGACAATTCGTCGTCCCATCCTTTCCGTTCAAGCCAAAGTTGTTGAAGAAATATTTCAATAGACACGGTAACGGGGGAAATAATCCCATTGGATCAAAAATCTTAGCTGCTTCTGATAGAATGTTCCTTTTAGTTGTTATTTTTTCATCGGGCAAGACAATTTTATAGGAAAACCAATCTGGTGCAGGATGCCAATGTAGTCCAAGGAGCTTAAAGGTAGTTTTTTCGTCATTAAATTGGACGGGCGATATCTCGGTACTTTCACATGGAACAGAATCCAAAACCTTGCAATAATTTGACGTAATCTTTCTCAAATAAAATCCATACGTTCCCAAAAGTTGAACTAAATCATCCCTTAACATTATCAAAGATTTAAGATCATCATATCTGCAGTAAGAACAAACTTATGTCTTCGGAAACTGATACACATCTCAAAAAGATCTCTCAATAAACAAGGACCAGGTAGAAGTACGTCATTTAACGAAACCCCAGATGAAGACCGAGCCGAACAATCAAAAACCACTCTCAACTTTGTGGTTGTAGTTTCACTCTTCAAGACAAAGTGGTGAGGAAAGTAACAGACTTTCTTGGAAGTAGGCATTGGCGACTGTGGGATTTGTTCCATATGCCTTAGATTTGAATATTCCTTCAGGAAATCCATATATATTTTTCCCACAAAAGGATTTTTAGCAAACCGCCGTTCCATCATTATCCAACGACTTTCTGCCATTTTATAAGAGTCTCCTAAGCTTAAATAAATTTTAACCAATGGTAACCGCACTATAAACTTTCCATCAGAAGCAATCACATGATGTAAAACAAATATTTCCTCAGCCATTTGATCTTCTGGAGACAATGAGATGGTTTTTGGGTATATTTCCTCTGTTGCCCAGAATACTACAGAAATACTACAATCGCATGTAGATATATTTGTACAGCTACGAAACCAAGTTTTTTTAAAAATATTTCTCGGTAAAGCTTAGTACGCTGCTCGAGCGAAACTAAATTTTACCTGCTCTCCACTATTTCTCTCCAAACACTAGCTAAAATCCTCGCTAAATTTTGACACAGAGTGCTTTGTGGATAGGTGTTACAACAAACAGCTGTTCTTTGAAAAATAAATTTATTTCAACAACTCAATAGCACATCAGAAAAAAACAATACGATGTGTCAAAATTTAGCTTGAGAAAATGTCCCGAACAATTAATGGTACCGCTCGGCTAAATGGATTCGCTTAAATTTAGCTCAGCTAATTTTTGGAGAGAATTTTGTATGGGAGCTAAAATTAAGCTCGAGCAGCGTACTTAGCTTAAGCAAAAAGATATACATACATATAACGTATATATACATATATATACATATATATAATAAAATTATTAATTTAGATTATAGACCGAAAGGCATTAGATTTAAGTTGTTATTATTTAATTTAGGGTGCCCGCAGAGGACCAGTTTGTTAGTTAAGTTAGTAGATAAATAGGCTAGTTATACCCTATCCCATAGGGGTATATTAGTTTTGATACATAGTTTGTAACATAGAGAAATAATTTAGCTACATATACCTCAAAGTATATGGATCGACTCAGAATCGATAGCTGAGTCAATTTAGCCATGTCCGTCCGTCCGTCTATCCGTCCGTCTATCCGTCCGTCCGGCCGTCCGTACGTCACCAGTTTTTGGGCCTTAAATTTTGAGCTTACTTTCTTAAGTGGCGCTACAGTCCGGGATGAACCTGGGCCTCAACCAGCATGCCTCTCCAATTAGCCCGGTCCTTAGCTAACTGCCTCCAGTTGCGCACTCCAAGTTGGTTGAGGTCGGTTTCTACTTGTGCGCGCCACTTAAGGTGAGGTCTTCCTCTACTACGTCTGACGTCTGGCTGGGAATCGAAGACTCTGCTAGCCGGAGTATTGGTGTCCATTCTTTCTACATGTCCTAGCCATCTAAAACGTCCAATGCGGAGTTTTTTGACTATGGGTATGTAGCTGTACAACTCGTATAGTTCGTGGTTGAATCTTCGTCTCCATAGCCAGGCAACGCAAACGGGACCGACGATTTTCCGAATAATTTTTCTCTCGAATCGACCAAGGATTTCTTCATCCGCTTTTGATACGGTCCATGCTTCAGCGCCGTAGAGCAGGACTGGGGTGATCAGGGTTTATATAGGATCTCTTTAGTAGTACGAGTGAGGGCTTTACTACTAAATTGCCTTCTTAGCCCGAAGAAACAGCGATTGGCAAGAGTAATCCTTCGCTTGATTTGTCAGAGTTAATAGCGGAGCCGAGGTAGATAAAGTCCCGTACCACCTCAAAGTTATATCTGTCAATGGTGACGTTCTGTCCAATTCGTCGATGTTGTGTGTCCTTTCGTGTTGACAGCATATACTTTGTCTTACCCCCATTTACTGCTAAACCCGCTTCCTTCTCTATACTAGCAAACGTGGCTATGACATCACGTTGAGTCCTACCAATGATGTCAATAATTGCAGAATCATCTCAAGAATCAAATTGAAGAAGTCACATGACAGCGCATCGCCTTGCCTCAATCCTTTGTTGGTATCGAATGTGTCGGTGAGGTCGTTTCCGACCCTGATGGTGCAGCGAGAATTCTCCATCGTCATCCTACACAAACGTACGAGTTTGGGCGGGGTACCAAAACTAGCTGTGGCTCTGTATAGTTCGTCTCTATAATTGCTGTCGTATGCGGCTTTGAAATCGATAAATAGGTGGTGGGTATCGATTTGGACTGCTTGGATTTTTTCCAGGATCTGCCGAAGTGTGAAAATTTGATCGATTGTGGACTTTCCTGGCCTAAAACCACACTGATAAGGGCCGATCAGGTTGTTGGTAAATTGTTTGTTTGTTTTCCGTGGGCTGGTGGAAATCTTCATAGACACGATGAGCACGTGCCCAAAGTAGTGTGAGATTTTTACTCACTAAAACCGATTCGTATTCGACTTATCCAGCAATTTTTTTTATCACGAGTATATAATATGTTTAGCAGGTAACTTTCCTTTGAGAGTTCCTGCTTTTCCGCAATTTATAGCGCGGTTTGTTATTATTGAGCCAAATCTAAGGGTTTAGTTCTAAGACGCCGCAATATATTTGTTTCGTCAAGAATTTGGAGGACTGTTGTGTTAACGTGTCCTAATAAACGTTTTTTATGTTTTCGTGCAAAATTTTTTGTTTCATCTTTAACCGCGGGAATACCCAGATCTCTGCGTAGATCTTCGTTCCTTACGTACCACGGCGCATTGACGAATGATCTTAACATTTTGTTTTCAAAAGTTTGTAAAATGTTTAGATTCGTTTCACTGGTACAACCCCATAGTTGTATACCATATGTCCAAACCGGTTTTAGCACTTGCTTTTATAATAGCAGCTTGTTATCAAGGTTAAGCTTGGAATATTTTCCGAGCAACCAGTACAGTTCTCTGTATTTATTCTTAAGTTCTTCGCATTTCTTTTTTACATGCGACTTCCATTTTAATTTTGCATCGAGTGTCATACCGAGATATTTTGCTTCATTTGCAAACGGGACTTGAACCGTATTTAGAAATACAGGCAAATTGTTTGTCCGTTTATACGAAAAATCTACATGGATCGATTTGCTCTCATTAAGTGCAATCCGCCAGGATTTAGTCCATTCATTAACCTCGTTAAGAGCCTTTTGTAATTTGATATTTGTTTCCTCTATTGTTGTGCCAACTGCTAGTATAGCAGTATCGTCAGCAAACGTTGCAACTATTGTATCGTTTGTTTGTGGGATATCACGAGTGAATAGGAGGTACAGGATTGGTCCAAAGACGCTTCCTTGCGGTACACATGCCATTATTTCTTTGAACTCGGAATATTCGCTTCCAAGTTTCACATGGAAGAGTCTATGCTCAAGATACGACATGAGGATTTTATATAATTGTTCTGGCAGAACTTGACTTAGTTGTCACAAAGGCCTTACATATACCTTTGTGCCACACCTTGTCAAAAGCTTGCGACACGTCAAGAAATACGGCTGAACAAATTTTCTTTTCTTCGAAAGCTTTCTCAATTACATCTGTAATTCGATGTACTTGGTCAGCCGTTGAATGTTTACTTCTAAACCCAAATTGATGGTCAGGTAAAAGACGTTTCTGTTCAATTATGGAGTGTAAGCGACCGAGTAATATCCGTTCAAAAACTTTTGAAATTATTGGAAGAAGTGAAATAGGCTTGTAAGATTTTATTTCATTCGGTGATTTTCCTGGTTTTAGAACCATAATCACTTCCGCGACTTTCCACTGTCTTGGTATGTATTCTAATCTGATTGCTTACTTACTTACTTAAGTGGCGCTACAGTCCGGAATGAACCTGGGCCTCAACCAACATGCCTCTCCAATTAGCCCGGTCCTTAGCTAACTGCCTCCAGTTGCGCACTCCAAGTTGGTTGAGGTCGGTTTCCACTTGTGCGCGCCACTTAAGGCGAGGTCTTCCTCTACTGCGTCCGACGTCTGGCTGGGAATCGAAGACTCTGCGAGCCGGAGTATTGGTGTCCATTCGTTCTACATGCCCTAGCCATCTTAAACGTCCAATGCGGAGTTTTTTGACCAGGGGCATGTCGCTGTACAGCTCGTATAGTTCTTGGTTGAATCTTCGTCTCCATAGCCCGTCAACGCAAACGGGACCGAAGATTTTTCGAAGAATTTTCCTCTCGAATCTACCAAGGATTTCTTCATCCGCTTTTGATACGGTCCATGCTTCAGCGCCGTAGAGCAGGACTGGGATGATCAGGGTCTTATATAGGATCTCCTTAGTAGTTCGAGTGAGGGCTTTACTACTAAATTGCCTTCTTAGCCCGAAGAAACAGCGGTTGGCAAGAGTAATTCTTCGTTTAATTTCTGACGAGATGTTGTTGTCAGAGTTAATAGCGGAGCCGAGGTAGACAAAGTCCCGTACTACCTCAAAGTTATATCTGTCAATGGTGACGTTCTGTCCAATTCGTCGATGTTGTGTGTCCTTTCGTGTTGACAGCATATACTTAGTCTTACCCTCATTTACTGCTAAACCCATTTTCGCCGCTTCCTTCTCTATACTAGCGAACGTGGCTATGACATCACGTTGAGTCCTACCAATGATGTCAATATCGTCAGCGTATGCTAGTAGTTGCACCGACTTTTGGAAAATTGTGCCTCTGGTGTTGGCTTTGGAGTTTTGCACAATCCTCTCAAGAATCAGATTAAAGAAGTCACATGACAGCGCATCGCCTTGCCTAAATCCTTTTTTGGTATCGAATGTGTCGGTGAGGTCGTTTCCGACCCTGATGGAGCAGCGAGAATTCTCCATCGTCATCCTACACAAACGGACGAGTTTGGGCGGTATACCAAAACTAGACATGGCTCTGTACAGTTCGTCTCTATAAATGCTGTCATATGCGGCTTTGAAATCGATGAATAGGTGGTGGGTATCGATTTGGACTTCTTGAGTTTTTTCCAGGATCTGCCGAAGTGTGAAAATTTGATCGGTTGTGGACTTTCCTGGCCTAAAACCACACTGATAAGGGCCAATCAGGTTGTTGGTAAACGGTTTCAGGCGTTCACATATTACGGCAGATAGGATCTTGTAGGCGATGTTGAGGAGACTTATGCCTCTGTAGTTGGCGCAGTTCAGAGGGTCTCCTTTTTTGTGGATCGGGCAAACGATGCTGAGGTTCCATTCTTCAGGCATATTTTCATCCGACCAGATTTGGCTTATGAGTTGGTGGATGTTACTTACCAAGTCATCTCCGCCGGCCTTATAGAGCTCAGCGGGAAGGCCGTCATTTCCGGCAGCCTTATTAAGCTTGAGTTTAGATATTGCTATCCTCACTTCACTCAGGTCGGGTGGTTGGCAGTTTTCGCTGTCGTTGCCAATATTGAATGGTTCGTTCTGCCTGACAGCGGAATGTTGTTCGTCATCGCCGTTTAACAGTCTGCAGAAGTGGTTCTTCCATATCCTCAGCATCGACTGTGTCTCAACTACAATATTTCCTTGTTCATCTCGACAGGATTCTGTTCGAGCCTTGTATCCTTGGCTTTGACGTTTTACACTTTGGTAAAACTTGCGAACATCGTTCCTGGAGTGGCACCTCTCTATATCCTCGATCGCGCGCTTTTCTTGCTCTTTTTTCTTCTTGCTGAAAAGCCGATGTTCTTCCCTTCTTCTTTGCCTATAGAGCTCAATGGCAGCTCTCGTCTTCACCTGCAGCTTAGCCTTGTAGGCCTCGTTCTTGGCTGCGAGCATCTGTCGGCATTCCTCATCAAACCAGGGGTTTCTTGCTGGTGGGCGCGAGAAACCTAGCACATCAGTTGCGGCTGATCTAATGGCCTGTTGGCATCGTTGCCATTGCTCTTCGACATTCGATGCTGGTGGTATGGTGTTAATCGAGAGGTTAAGGGATACGCGTTGTGCGAAGGTCTTGGCGGTCTCTTGCGATTGCAGTCTTCCGACATTAAATTTTTTCACAGTATTTCTGGATTGTTGTGGCGTGGTGGATATCCGCATTCTTACCTTGGCTGCTACAAGGTAGTGATCCGAGTCGATGTTAGCTCCTCGGAATGTTCGGACATCCAAAATACTGGATGCGTGCCTCTTGTCTATCGCAATGTGATCAATTTGGTTGACCGTTCGTTGATCTGGAGACCGCCATGTCCCCTTATGGATATCGAGGTGAGGAAACCGTGTGCTGGCTATAGTGGCATTTCGTTCCGTAGCGAAATCAATTAGCCTAAGTCCGTTACCAGACGTGTTGTCGTGTAGGCTATGTTTTCCGACAATACTTCTAAAGATGTCTTCTCTTCCTACCTTTGCGTTAAAATCTCCCAGCACGATTTTAACATCGTACTTCGGTAGTCGCTCATAGGTTTTGTCGAGGAGCTCGTAGAAGCAATCCTTAGCTATATCATCTTTTTCTTCCGTCGGAGCGTGAGCGCATATAAGGCTTATGTTGGCGAATTTGGCCTTGATGCGGATTGTTACTATGCGTTCGCTAATGTCTTGGAAACATAAGACTTCTTGCCTAAGTCTGGCACTTATAACAAATCCGCATCCGAATAGTCGCTGTTTCTGCTCACTATAACACGGTCCGTAGTATATGTCACAGTTTTTCATCCTCTTTTTGGCCGGCCCATCCCATCGTATTTCCTGGATGGCAGTAATGTCTGCTTTGTAGCAGTTTAGGGCTTCCGCTAGTTGTTCGCCTGCACCTCTCCTGTTTAATGTTCTCACATTCCAGGTGCAGATACGAACGTCGTTGTCCTTTTTTCGTTTAGCAGGGTCGTCAACAATAAAATCCGTCCTTTCCGAGGCTATTGGTTGCTTCGTAACCATGTTTTTTTCTGTGGGTGGGTAGTTAGCCCAAAGCACCTAATCTGATTGCTGCATTTATAATAAAAAGAAGTTTAGTTAATGCTTTCCGAGGCAACATTTTAAGAAGTTCTCCTGTAATCAGGTCATAACCCGGAGCTTTTTTAGGCTTTAGTTTCTGTATTTCCCGTTTAAGCTCGGCAATACTTGCATATCTTACAATATTATTATCGGTTGTACTCTCGAATATATTAATGTTTTCATTTTGCGCTGGACCATCAAATGGCTTAAATGTTTCCTCAAGATGCGAGGCAAAAAGTCAGCTTTTTCCTTATCGCTTGTTGCCCAATCGTCTTGAGTTACCCTAATTGGCGGCACAGCGATTTTTGGCCGTTTTATGACTCTAATTGCTTTCCAGAGCGAATAATTCGATTCCCTTCCAGCGGTTAGGCTTTGCAGATAAGTTTCTACTGCATGGTTTTTAAAATTTTTAATCGAATTTGATAGCAAATTTCTCAACCGATTGAGATGTGTTTTATCTTGCGAGGCACGAGTTTGGTGCCATCTTTTACGAGATTTTCTTTTTTGTCTTACTAAATCTTGTATTTCTCGGGGGTACTTAATTTTACTATACCTCACAATTTTGTTCTGTTGAGGAGTATTATTCCATGCTGCTTTTTGGATGGTATTGATAAATGAGTCAACAGCGACTTCGAGTTCCAATGGGGTTCTAAGCGATACACCCAGTCGGATATTATTTTCAATATCGTTTTTGAAACCTTCCCAGTTGGTTTTCCCGTTTGTTAATCTGGGTGGTTTTTCATTTATAATCAGTGACTCGCTCGTTGTTAAAATGACTGGAGAATGATCAGAGGAAAGATCAAAGCATTCTTCAACTTTGATTCGATTGGATGGCAGACCTTTTACAATGAAAAAATCGATCAAATCCGGTATTTTTCTAACATCAGTTGGCCAGTAAGTTGGTTTTCCCGTAGAATACGTACGTACTTTCTACCTACATCATAAAGCATCCTACCTTTCTGTGATATGCATCTAGATCCCAAGAATGTATGTTTTGCATTAAAGTCCCCTCCGATGACAAAACGTTGTCCAAGGGAATTAAGCAAGTTATCAAAGCATCGTGGTGGGCAGTAAATAGACGATATCTTCAGAAAGGATTGTCTGCTTTTGACTTGTATAGAGTTAGCTTGAATTGTTTCGATTTCTAATTTAAGATCAATCGAATGTTCGATACACTCTTTTATATATAGTGAGGCTCCACCTCTAGCCTTATTCGATGGATGTAGAGCATGATAGTCGAGGTCACCTTCTCCAAGTTTTTGCCAAAGGCCATTGGCATTCCACGTAAGAATTTTAATGTTAAAGGTGGGGTACTTCTATTGCGAATGCTTTTTTCGAGCTTAACGAGCCTGTCAAAAATAAGTTTATTCGTTTTGCTTTGTTCCTCAAGTTTTGAAAGAATAATCGAAAATACATTTGAAACTGGGTCAGGTAGAGATATTATTTTGGGCGTTATTGGATACTGTAGCTTGAGCATACGTTTGTACATTTGGTTTTGGATGTACAAGATCCGAACGGATATCTGATGGCCGCGTAGTTTGTGAAAATTTAGGTTTTTCGATTATGACCTGCTTTGTCTTCGACATATTTTTAATCGGAATTTTAGGCTTTTGCTTGTTTAAATTTAATTTCTGTGAACTAATACTATTAAATTTCGTCCGTCTTTTTTGCAACTCTTTAGCTACTTCGCAGCCGCGATAATTTGCCGGATGATTGCCTTTACAGTTAATGCAGATAGCAAGAGTTTTTTTTATCTGACATACAATCTACCGTTAGATGATTTCCGGCACATTTTACACACCGCGGTTCAAAAAGAACTATTACATATTAGCTTAGAGCGCCCGCTTAGGGCCGATAGGCTAATTTAAGAAAAAATTGTTAATTATAAGTTAGATTTAGTCATTTTTGTCTAGTTTTAAGATAGTATTTTAAGTAAATAAAAATGAATTTAAAAGTAAAAGTAAAGTACACACCGCGGTTCTTTTTGACAATAGCTTTGCGTATGATTGTATCCTTGGCAGCGCTTGCACTGGGGAACTAGTTTGGAATCATTACGCATAGGCTCTATTTTTACAACAATATTAGGTATTGTTTTTATGTCATAAATTTTGTTCAAACTTTCTGTTCTATCGAAGGTGAGTATAAATAAAGGAAGACCGCGTTTTATTACATTTCCTTCGCCATCTTTTTTCTTTTGGTCTCGCTTGACAATGTTAACGGCATCTATGACTTTATATTGCCTGTTTTTCAGATCGTTTACAATGTCATCCTTTAAGCACGACGCATGCAACCCTCTAGCTACAACGCGTAAAGGTCTTTCAGATTTATTTTCAAAGGAATACCATTCTATTTTATCGGTATTAAGCTTGCGAGATAATAGACGGTAACTTTCAGGGTCTTTAACGCAGACTTTCCATGTATTTTTTTTTAGCGAAGTTACTTGGTAGCCCGATAATGGCAACGATTTTATCAAGGTATGCAACTTGTTAAAGTCGTCACTACCGATAACATTAATTGGCGGTGGGGGACGTTGTTTTATCTGTTTCGCTTTATTAATAATCTCTTTGTCGCGGTTTATTATTTCAGGAGAGGATACAGCTTTCCTCTTTTTTACTGGTCTTTTCTTTAAGATCCAGTCAGTTTCGCGACTGAGTTCTTCTTCATCCGTGTGGTATTCCGAATTCACGGTGCCGTTTGAACTTGGTTTTGGCTCATTAGGTATTTTAAATGAACTCTTCGGAGTCATATTTTCTTCCTTTAGATGGAGAATTTCTTTACGAAGCTCTTCGCAGTGCAGTTCGACATTGTTAAACCTTGTTCGTTTTCTTCCTTTAGGCTCTTATTTTTCATTGAGTCTCGTTTTTCGTGGGCTGACACTTCTTTTGTTGTCGTCTTGTCGACCTCCTTGAACTTTTCCCGAAAGGGGAACACATTTGCAATAATTGGCTTTCCCCAGAAGCCGTAGCGCCGACCTCCGTAGAGGGTGGATTTTCCAGTGAAACTGAATTGCAACCTGGGGTATTAAATCTTTTCGTTGTACTCATTGCATTTTTTTACCCTATCCCATAGGGGTATATTAGTTTTGATACTTAGTTTGTAACATAGAGAAATAATTTCGCTACATATATCTCGAAGTATATGGATGGACTCAGAATCGCTAGCTGAGTCGATTAAGCCATGTCTGTCTGTCCGTCCGTCCGTCCGTCCGTCCGTCTGTACGTCACCGATTTTTAGGCCTTAAATTTTGAGCTAGGATAATGAAATTTGGTATATAGGATCCTCGTCCGTGCCTACAGGACAAGTGTAAAAAATTTTGAAATGCGCCCACTGCCACGCTCCCTTTTTAGAAAAACTCAGTTTTTGGCCAACCCGTAAGGAATTTTAAAAAAGTTTCTGAACAACATATTTAGACAATCTGAATATCTATATTTCGTCTTTATAAAGATGTTTGCCACGCCCACTTTTTGGGGGCGTTTTCAATAAAAAATTGTTTTCGGTCAAATTTTAAATTTTTCGAAAAAAATTTGATGCAGAATTATTAACATTATTAATATGAACATTTCGTCTATACACCATTTCAACCCACGCCCACTTTGTGGGGCGTTTTTATATAAAAAGCATTTTTATACACTACCCCATAACATATGCAGGAGAAAACCTTGTCTTTTGTAGAACCGTAAAAGTGTTTCGTAAGCAGTCTTAAGAATTTGTTGTCACTATATCATTTTTTCTATTTTATCCACATCGTGTTTTTAGCCATGCCCACTTTTTTGGGGATTTTAGTTTTATGGATAGGATGGGATAGGGTATTGAACGATCCGCACAGCGGATTGTAGTCTTCTCATATGTTTGTTGTTTGTATACGCTTTACACTCGGTATACGGGGAGTGGATTTTAGTCGCCTTCTACGACAGGCATGCCTTACCTCGGGTATATTCTGACCCCTAACCCGAAGTGGGTTCACTGTTTTCACAATTAAACTGTTTTTGTAATTTACACATATTTTTTTTGTCGCTGCAATAACCAGTCATGTGTATATTATACTATTAGGTTAATATTTTATACAGTGAAAAGTTGGTATTCTTAACAACTAATACAGTCTCATGGGGTAGCAAGTTTTTTGAGCTTGAAATGTATGCTGTACCATCCTTGCAGCAAAACCTATACATAGGGTTAGACTTTTGGAAACTTTTCAAGATCGTTCCTAATATCATAGAAGAGTTAGAGACACCATCGTCAACAGAAATAGAATCCCCAGATCAGGTACCCTCACCGGCACAGAGCGTGGAGCTTGAGAGGGTTAAAAAGTTGTATCCGTCGTTGTATCCGTACGGCGCTTGGAGTTCTCCTGTAATGCTGAGAAAACCAGGCAAAAACAGACTGTGTCTGGATTCGCATAAAGTGAACTCAGTCACTAAGAAAGACGCATATCCGCTTCCTAACATTGAAGGACTTTAAAGCCGCCTTCAAGAAATGATCGACATTGGAAAGGTACCCAAAATGTGGTCCCTGACACTGTCTCGCGCTTGATTCTATATTTTTCTTAGGAGGAGTATGAGGAAATGAAGAAACCCATAACAAAAGATCAATACCGACTACCGGAAAGTTGCGTTTCGGGCGAGACATACGAACAGGTTTTTTTTTTTTTTTTTTTTTTTCTCCGTGGGCTGGTGGAAATCTTCATAGACACGATGAGCACGTGCCCAAAGTAGTGTGAGATTTTTACTCACTAAAACCACCACCCATTTGGTATTTCTATTGCAACTAAGTATTCGACTTATCCAGCAATTTTTTTATCACGATTATATAATATGTTTGGCAGGTAACTTTCCTTTGAGAGTTCCTGCTTTTCCGCAATTATAGCGCGGTTTGTTATTATCGGGCCAAATCTAAGGGTTTAGTTCTTTGAAGACGCCGCAATATATTTGTTTCGTCCAGAATTTGGAGGACTGTTGTGTTAACGTGTCCTAATAAACGTTTTTTATGTTTTCGTGCAAAATTTTTTGTTTCATCTTTAACCGCGGGAATACCCAGATCTCTGCGTAGATCTTCGTTCCTTATGTACCACGGCGCATTGACGAATGATCTTAACATTTTGTTTTCAAAAGTTTGTAAAATGTTTAGATTCGTTTCACTGGTACAACCCCATAGTTGTATACCATATGTCCAAACCGGTTTTAGCACTTGCTTGTATAATAGCAGCTTGTTATCAAGGTTAAGCTTCGAATATTTTCCGAGCAACCAGTACAGTTCTCTGTATTTATTCTTAAGTTCTTCGCATTTCTTTTTTACATGCGACTTCCATTTTAATTTTGCATCGAGTGTCATACCGAGATATTTTGCTTCATTTGCAAACGGGACTCGAACCGTATTTAGAAATACAGGCAAATTGTTTGTCCGTTTATACGAAAAATCTACATGGATCGATTTGCTCTCATTAAGTGCAATCCGCCAGGATTTAGTCCATTCATTAACCTCGTTATGAGCGTTTTGTAATTTAATATTTGTTTCCTCTATTGTTGTGGCAACTGCTAGTATAGCAGTATCGTCAGCAAACGTTGCAACTATTGTATCGATTGTTTGTGGGATATCACGAGTGAATATGAGGTACAGGATTGGTCCAAGGACGCTTCCTTGCGGTACACCTGCCATTATTTCTTTGAACTCGGAATATTCGCTTCCAAGTTTCACACGGAAGAGTCTATGCTCAAGATACGACACGAGGATTTTATATAATTGTTCTGGCAAAACTTGACTTAGTTTATAAGTAAGGCCTTTGTGCCACACCTTGTCAAAAGCTTGCGACACGTCAAGAAATACGGCTGAACAAATTTTCTTTTCTTCGAAAGCTTTCTCAATTACATCTGTAATTCGATGTACTTGGTCCACCGTTGAATGTTTACTTCTAAACCCAAATTGATGGTCAGGTAAAAGACGTTTCTGTTCAATTATGGGGTGTAAGCGACCGAGTAATATCCGTTCAAAAACTTTTGAAATGATTGGAAGAAGTGAAATAGGCCTGTAAGATTTTATTTCATTCGGTGATTTTCCTGGTTTTAGAACCATAATCACTTCCGCGACTTTCCACTGTCTTGGTATGTATTCTAATCTGATTGCTGCATTTATAATGAAAAGAAGCTTAGTTAATGCTTTCCGAGGCAACATTTTAAGAAGTTCTCCTGTAATCAGGTCATAACCCGGAGCTTTTTTAGGCTTTAGTTTCTGTATTTCCCGTTTAAGCTCGGCAATACTTGCATATCTTACTATGTTATTATCGGTTGTACTCTCGAATATATTAATGTTTTCATTTTGCGCCGGACCATCAAATGGCTTAAATGTTTCCTCAAGATGTGAGGCAAAAACGTCAGCTTTTTCCTTATCGCTCTTTGCCCAAACGTCTTGAGTTACCCTAATGGGCGGCACAGCGATTTTTGGCCGTTTTATGACTCTAATTGCTTTCCAGAGCGAATAATTCGATTCCTTTCCAGCGGTTAGGCTTTGCAGATAAGTTTCTACTGAATGGTTTTTAAAGTATTTAATCGAATTTGATAGCAAATTATTCAACCGATTGAGATGTGTTTTATCTTGCGGGGCACGAGTTTGGTGCCATCTTTTACGAGCTTTTCTTTTTTGTCTTACTAAATCTTGTATTTCACGGGGGTACTTAATTTTACTATAGCTCACTATTTTGTTCTGTTGAGGAGTATTATTCCATGCTGCTTTTTGGATGGTATTGATAAATGAGTCAACAGCGACTTCCAGTTCCAATGGGGTTCTAAGCGATACACCCAGTCGGATATTATTTTCAATATCGTTTTTGAAACCTTCCCAGTTGGTTTTCGCGTTTGTTAATCTGGGTGGTTTTTCATTTATAATCAGTGACTCGCTCATTGTTAAAATGACTGGAGAATGATCAGAGGAAAGATCAAAGCATTCTTCAACTTTGATTCGATTGGACGGCAGACCTTTTACAATGAAAAAATCGATCAAATCCGGTATTTTTCTAGCATCAGTTGGCCAGTAAGTTGGTTTTCCCGTAGAATGAAATTCGGTATTGTACTTTCTACCTATATCATAAAGCATCCTACCTTTCTGTGATATGCATCTAGATCCCCAGAATGTATGTTTTGCATTAAAGTCCCCTCCGATGACAAAACGTTGTCCAAGGGAATTAAGCAAGTTTTCAAAGTCAATTTTCTCAACCTTGCATCGTGGTGGGCAGTAAATAGACGATATCTTCAGAAAGGATTGTCTGCTTTTGACTTGTTTAAAATCAATCGAATGTTCGATACACTCTTTTATATATAGTGAGGCTCCACCTCTAGCCTTATTCGATGGATGTAGAGCATGATAGTCGAGGTAACCTTTTATTTTTAAGTTCGAATTACTCTTTGCGTGAGTTTCGGATATTAAACAGATGTCTATATCTTTTTCCTGCATAAATAATTCAAGTTCTCCAAGTTTTTGCCAAAGGCCATTGGCATTCCACGTAAGAATTTTAAGCAATCTATTCATGTTAAAGGTGGGGTACTTCTATTGCGAATACTATTTTCGAGCTTAACGAGCCTGTCAAAAATAAGTTTATTCGTTTTGCTTTGTTCCTCAAGTTTTGAAAGAATAATCGAAAATACATTTGAAACTGGGTCAGGTGAGATATTTTTTTGGGCGTTATTGGATACTGTAGCTTGAGCATACGTTTGTACATTTGGTTTTGGATGTACAAGATCCGAACGGATATCTGATGGCCGCGTAGTTTGTGGACATTTAGGTTCTTCGATTATGGCCTGCTTTTTCTTCGACATATTTTTAATCGGAATTTTAGGCTGTTGCTTGTTTAAATTTAATTTCTGTGAATTAATACTATTAAATTTCGTCCGTCTTTTTTGCAACTCTTTAGCTACTTCGCAGCCGCGATAATTTGCCGGATGATTGCCTTTACAGTTAATGCAGATAGCAAGAGCTTTCTTATCTGACATACAATCTACCGTCAGGTGATTGCCGGCACATTTTACACACCGCGGTTCTTTTTGACAATAGATTTGCGTATGATTGTATCCTTGGCAGCGCTTGCACTGGGGAACTAGTTTGGAATCCTTACGCATAGGCTCTATTTTTACAACAATATTAAGTATTGTTTTTATTTCATAAATTTTGTTCAAACTTTCTGTTTTATCGAAAGTGAGTATAAATAAAGGAAGGCCGCGTTTTATTACATTTCCTTCGCCATCTTTTTGCTTTTGGTATCGTTTGACAATGTTAACGGCATCTATGACTTTATATTGCCTGTTTTTCAGATCATTTACAATGTCATCCTTTAAGCACGACGCATGTAACCCTCTAGCTACAACGCGGCCTTTCAGATTTATTTTCAAAAGAATACCATTCTATTTTATCGATATTAAGCTTGCGAGATAATAGACGGTAACTTTCAGGGTCTTTTACGCAGACGAACAGGTGACGCTATACTTGACGACCGAGCTTGGAAGCGTTGGATCCCGAAGAAGTTGCGTGGGAGCTTTGTGGAATCAGCACACAATTCGCCAGCATCAGGACACGGTGGTATTCATAAGACCTAAGCTTCGTCAAACATTATTTTGGCCAGGACAGTTCGATCGAAAGCTTTGCGCTACACGCATCCTCATTAATCGTGCTACATTTAAATAAATCCGTTTGTTACTAAAATCGTTTATTTTACAAATTGTTTTATTTTGTATTTCCAATTAAACTAGAATCAATACAAAAATGGTAGAAATCTGTGGAAATTGCAATGCTGGCATAATGTCCGCTGATTTTGTTGGTTGCGGTGGGATATGCTGAAGGAAATTCCACACCCATTGTGTGAACCTTCCATCAGCGGCCCTCCAACTCATAATTTCAACTGTGGAGCTTTGTTATAAGTGCAAAATCTGCGATAATCTACCATTATTTGGATTGATTTCGCAACTGAGTTTTATAACTACAGAACGCAGTGGTTAAAACATATGAGAGGCTACAATCCGCTGTGCGGATCGTTGAATACCCTATCCCATCCTATCCATAAAACTAAAATCCCAAAAAAAAGTGGGCATGGCTAAATATACGATGTGGATAAAATAGAAAAAATTATATAGTGACAACTAACTCTTCAGACTGCTTACAAAACACTTTTACGGTTCTACAAAAGACTAGGTTTTCTCCTTCATATGTTATGGGGTAGTGTATAAAAATGGTTTTTATATAAAAACGCCCCCAAAAAGTTGGCGTGGGTTAAAATATTATAAAGACGAAATGTTCATATTAATAATGTTAATGATTCTGCATCAAAATTTTTTTTCGAAAAATTTAAAAGTATCAAAACTAATATACCCCTATGGGATAGGGTATAAAAAAGGTAATAAGTAAAATGAAGTGGTGTTCGCGTAGTGCCAGTGGCATGCAAACCGATAGTGCTTTGTCTTCGGAATCGGTCATAACAAATGCATCGGTAGCATCTCTACCGATAATAATCGATCCGCCAGAAAAAGCCACCGAAGTCAACGAAAAATGGAGCAAAGTGTCTATGAAACGCGCACAAAATAACAAAAAACATATGAGAGGCTACAATCCGCTATGCGGATCGTTGAATACCCTATCCCATCCCATCCTTTAAATTAATATCCTCAAAATATAGGCCTTATGGCGATGAAATACAGAAAATGACATTGTCACAATATATTGCTCAGACAGTTTCTCAAAATCTTTTGTGGTTCGACAAAAAACAACGTATTTCTATTGCTAATGCCTTGGGATGGGGTATACAAATGGTTTTTGTAAGAAAACGCCCCCAAAATGTGGGCGTAGGTGAAAATGATCTATGGACAAAATGTTTATATTACCATTGCGGAAGTACTTGCATCAAAAATTTGTTCGAAAGTTTTAACATTTGGACAAAAAGCGTTTTTTACTAAAAACGCCCCCAAAAAGTGGCAAAAAACTTTGTATGAACGAAATATAGATATTAGAGTTGTCTAAATATGCTGCTCAGACACTTTTTTGAAATTCCTTACGGTTTGGCCAAAAAATAAGTTATCCTAAAAAGGGGGCGTGGCAGTGGGCGGATTTCAAAAATTTTTACACTTGTTCTGGTGGCACGGACGAGGATCCTATATACCAAATTTCATTATCCTAGCTCAAAATTTAAGGCCCAAAAATCGGTGACGAACAGACAGACGGACGGACGGACGGACGGACGGACGGACGGACGGACGGACGGACGGACGGACAGACAGACATGGCTTAATCGACTCAGCTAGCGATTCTGAGTGGATCCATATACTTTGAGGTATATGTAGCTAAATTATTTCTCTATGTTACAAACTATGTATCTGATGGGTCACATTATTAATTGCATATTATTGCTACTTAAATCTTATAACTATCATGTTTAAAAATTGTTAAGAAAAAGAGATGAAAAATGTATTATGAATTTTGTTAACCACTGTCGGTAATGGTTGAAATTTCGCTAAGTTTAAATTAGGCGCCTAAGTGCCCAGGTTCGCCATATATTTTAATTCGCATTAAGGCGAACGCAATTTTTGTTTTTGTACAATGAATGTAGTCTATATAAGAGCTAGCGAATAAAAAACTCTTTCTATTCACGCTTGTAACGTTTGCGAAACTCGTCTTTCTTTTCTTCGTTTACTCGCAATTCTTTCGTCGTCGCTCAATACGTATAGCCACTTGGGTTACGTATCGTTTTCTCGCAAGTCCACTAGACTTTTTCAAAGCAAGCTGGAGTGAAGTCTTCCTAGCGATAAATCCGCATTATCGCAGGAAGAAGTTAAACTTCATAACTTGCCGGTCATAGATTTCGTATGATCGTACATTTTGGCGCCCAACGTGGGGCATTTACTCACATAAAAATTAAAATAAAAAAAAGTGAACAGTTGAACATTGAACATTAAACAATTTTATATCAAGTGATTCGTGTGGTATTTCTCGGTTTCGGTTCGCGATTCGGCTTTCGTGGTAAAGTGTGCAGTGCTACATCGGAGCAAAAGTAGAACAAAAATCTACAGCAGTCATCTACAGAAAACTACATCTACATCTACATCTACATCTACATTTTAAAGAGGAAACGTGAAAAGGGGAAGAAAAAGGGAAGATAAGTATACATCTCCCAAAAAGGTACGTCAGTATAACCATTTAGTGCGAATGTGCGTTCTGCTTTTCTTAATACTATATTCATCTTTAATTCGACAAAATTAAGAAAAAAGCATTGAAAACACACCTTTTAACTAAATCTGGAATTAAAAATTGACATATTACATTAAATATAAAACATAAAATATACTGGTGAAACAAATTTAAAAGTAAGATTTTGATCTCTCGGTGAACAATTCTGTGTAAAATATATGTATGGTGGAAAAGCAACATAGATTCCACATTTTACTACGTATTCATATTCGTTTCTTCTCTGGAAAAAACCGCTGGTATATTCTTCGTTCCACATTACTTGCACACACTGATCGTTTTAGGAATCAGTAGCACAGTTGTTTCACACGCTCATTCGCACGATCCACATAACATCGTCGCATCAGAAACGCCAATGATCGCTAGTGGAGTTATCACTCGGTTGCTTCACACGCTCACTCGCACGATCTACATCGGTACACCGCAGTCGAGTCGCCAGGTTTCTCTGTTGGAGTTATCACTCGGTTGCCTCACACGTTCGTTCGATCGATACACACAACCCACGATCAGTTTATCACTTGATTCATTTGTCTGCTTATGCTTATCGTCGTCGTATAGGAAGACATTATTAAATCAATAATGTGAATGCAACTACTGCTCTATTGAAGTATTGAACATCTAATTTTGTTACCAATTATTATATAAATTAACAAATAAAAATTAGATCATTTGATAAAATCACATCGTTCAAATAGTCGCTACATTTAAATATAATTTCGACTTTATTAATATTTATAATTAATCAAACTCGGATGTTGAATTATATTGCTGTTGCTGGTTGCTGCTGGAGTTCGAAGTCATCGTTGGAAATTTAAATCATTTCATCACATTCATCGAATTGTTGGATTCTATTTACGTTCCACAGTTAGCATAATTTCACCACGGTTTTAGTGAATAGAATTTTGTTCATCTCCAGATACATAGTCTGTTGTTGTTGGGTCGCTGCTGTTATCAACATTGTATTGGGGATATTTTCTGTGGATAGTAAGGTCGAAGTTCTGTTAGTGGGTATACATATTGAGTTTCAATTGGGATTTTTACTGCTTTTGTTGCTGAATAAGAGTTGCCATGCCAGACGAAGTACAAATACAACAATCCATCGAGGATTTAAAACAGCAACGTGCATGTACCAAAGGAAACATCACTCGTATAAAGACGTTGATAGAAGCAAAGGCGTCTAGTCTTACACCAACAGAATTGGAGTGCCGTTTGGGTATACTGGAATCGTACTTTTAACAGGCTCTTTCGTACCAGACGCAGATTGAACGACTTCAACCAACAGATGCTGCAAGGAGTGAACTGGAGGAACTCTACATAACCACGAAGTCAAAAATTATGTCGTTGATGGGACCAGGAAGGCGGAATAGTCAATTGGAAGGATCATTCGCAGTTCCAGCTCCTGTTAGTCGTTTACCATTTCGTTTGCCCAAATTTAGTGGGAAATATTCGGAATTCAAAAACTTTTTTAATTCATTCACGAACATGGTTGACTGTGATCATTCTTTAACAAAGATCGAAAAGTTCAATCATTTGCTTTCTTGCCTAAGTGACCAAGCCTTGGGAACAGTTCGAGCGTTCCAGGTCACAGAGGAAAATTATCCTAAAGCGATACAAGCTTTAAAAACGCGTTATGACAACAATTGTCTAATCTTTTTAGAAAATATCTCGGATTTGCTTGAATTGTCGAAGGTGCCAAAGGGTTCATCACCACACTTGCGTCATCTGGTAGACACGATCTCCGCACTCTATAGCTCGCTTTTGTCTTTAGGAACCGTAAAGGATATTTGCAATGCAATTATAATTTATATTGACATGACTAAAGTTGATCCGGAGACGCAATCAAAGTGGGACGAGCATCTAGATTATAAAAAACTTCCTGATTGGTCAGAATGTGCCGCGGTTTTAAGTAGACGTTGTCAGTATCTCGAAGCCAGAGAAAGCAAAAACTTTCGTTCCGATGGCAGTGCAAGATGGTTTAACAAATCAAAACCAGCACATGTGCATGCTCGTCCACAAACATCGTTGGCAGTAACTCAAAAGTCTTGCTGCTTTTGCAAAGATAACTCGCATACAATTACCAATTGTCCAAATTTTATAAAGTTGTCCGTTAGTGATAGATTTTGTAGCACAAAGCGTCTGGGTCTATGCATCAACTGTTTGGTTAAGGGACATAATGTCGCTAAGTGCCCTTCAAGCTTTAAAAACGCGTTATGACAACAATTGTCTAATCTTTTTAGAAAATATCTCGGATTTGCTTGAATTGTCGAAGGTGCCAAAGGGTTCATCACCACACTTGCGTCATCTGGTAGACACGATCTCCGCACTCTATAGCTCGCTTTTGTCTTTAGGAACCGTAAAGGATATTTGCAATGCAATTATAATTTATATTGACATGACTAAAGTTGATCCGGAGACGCAATCAAAGTGGGACGAGCATCTAGATTATAAAAAACTTCCTGATTGGTCAGAATGTGCCGCGGTTTTAAGTAGACGTTGTCAGTATCTCGAAGCCAGAGAAAGCAAAAACTTTCGTTCCGATGGCAGTGCAAGATGGTTTAACAAATCAAAACCAGCACATGTGCATGCTCGTCCACAAACATCGTTGGCAGTAACTCAAAAGTCTTGCTGCTTTTGCAAAGATAACTCGCATACAATTACCAATTGTCCAAATTTTATAAAGTTGTCCGTTAGTGATAGATTTTGTAGCACAAAGCGTCTGGGTCTATGCATCAACTGTTTGGTTAAGGGACATAATGTCGCTAAGTGCCCTTCAACGTACAGGTGCAAGACATGTAAGCAGTCGCATCATAGCCTGCTTCATAAAATACATCAAGGACAAGGACATTTATCAAACGATCGAGAGGAACCAACAACATCAGCAGCTGTTCACACAGCATTTGGAAAAGAAGAAAGGCACGGCGTTCAAGTCATCTTAGCGACAGCGTTGGTGTTGGTCAAGGATTCGACTGGTGGCTTTCAATTGGGAAGAGCACTTTTGGATTCAGGTTCTCAGGTGAACTTCATTCACGATAGCTTCGCTAAATCTCTGCATCTACGTAGGCAAAAGAAGGTTGTAGATATTGCTGGAATAGGTATTTCTCAAACGAAAATGAATTGTCAAGTACAAACGACAATCAGATCGCGATATAGTAATTTTGAAGTTTCATTGGAGTTTTTGGTAGCCCCTACAATCACAGGTTACCAACCGGATGCAGCTTTAAATGTCTCGAATTGGAATCTTCCCAAGGACATTAATCTGGCAGATGAATATTTTAATACACCTTCGCAGATAGATCTTCTCTTAGGAGCAGAAGCATTCTTTGATCTTCTAGCAGTAGGCCAAATCAAACTGGGTCAAGATCTCCCAGTCTTACAAAAATCTTCGCTAGGGTGGATTGTCTCGGGTAAATGCAAGTCTCAGGAAGCATCTAAATGGCTTTGCTGTCTTAGTTCAAAGGACCCGTTGACCGAATATGTAGAAAAATTTTGGCAGCTGGAAGAAGTGGTCGGTACCAAAGCAAGATGGTCGGAGGAACAAGCTGCATGTGAAGAAGAATTTATGAAAAGCATTCAAATTCTTGAAAGTGGTCGTCTCATGGTAAACCTACCATTCAAAAGAAATCCTGATTGCCTTGGTTCGTCATACGATGTAACCTTTAGAAGATTTCTTTCGCTAGAGCGTAGGCTCTCTAAAAATCAGTCCTTAAAAACTCAATATTCTGAATTCATGAGAGAATATGAATCGATGGGTCACATGTCAATTGTACATGCACCTAATTTAACGCAACCACACTACTACCTCCCCCACCAATGTGTTATAAAGCCAGATAGCAAATCTACGAAGTTAAGAGTAGTATTCGACGCGTCATGTTGCACGTCATCGCAAATTTCGCTAAATGAAATTCTGATGGTTGGACCGACAATTCAGGATGAATTGTATATAATCCTCTTAAGATTTCGACTGCGAAAATATGCACTCACGGGGGACATTGTCAAAATGTATCGACAAGTTCTCATTCATCCATTGGATAGACAATATCAATACATCTTATGGAGAGAAAATGAACAAACACCATTAAAAACGTATCAGTTAAATACTATTACGTATGGCACGTCGTCAGCTCCGTTTTTAGCTATTAGATGTCTTCGCTTCTTAAGCGATCGGTTTGCAGAAAGTCATCATCTGGGCGCCTTAGCACTACGCTCAGATTTTTATGTCGATGATCTATTGACAGGCGCAGATGACGTTCAAACTCTTGGTCAAATACAGCAGGAGTTAATTGAAATTTTAGAAACTGCAGGGTTTGAGCTGTCAAAATGGCACAGCAATTCTGCAGTAAATGCACCTTCAACTCAACAAAATAAATGTATTAAGGTGGCGGAATCAGATCTTACAAGTACGCTAGGTATAACATGGGACTCGGGAAGAGATACATTTTTATTTTCGTACAAACCAAGTAAGATCTACACAAAATTTACAAAAAGATCTATCCTCTCAATATCATCGACTCTATTCGATCCAATGGGATTGGTAAGCCCAATAATAATAAGGGCCAAAATAGTGCTTCAGAAGCTATGGATAGACAAAATCGATTGGGATGAATCTATTCCTCAAAGCATCGAGGGAGAATGGAGACAATTTATGGAAGATTTGTACTCGTTGCAGAACCTGTCGGTTCCGAGGTTTGCGTTATTGGCAGAGAGCAAAAGGATTCAAGTCCATGGATTTTGCGATGCATCACTCAATGCGTATGGTTGCTGCATTTATTTGAGGTCAACAAATGGCCAAACGTCACTTAAACTTTTAACTGCAAAATCTCGAGTTTCTCCAGCGAAGAAAAAGCAGTTGCCACGGCTTGAATTATAAGGCGCCCATCTTCTCGTAAAACTTTGGTCAAGAATAAGGAATGTTCTTAACATCGATTATTCGGATGTGTACTTCTGGACGGATTCAGAAATAGTTCTACATTGGATTGGTACCCATTCGTCAAAACTCAACACCTTTGTAGAAAATCGTATTGCTGAGATACAAGAAAAGGGCCCGGAAGTCAATTGGAGATACGTTTCGACGCATGATAACCCAGCGGATATTGTATCAAGGGGCTGTACAGTGGAGGAGCTCACAAACTCTATTTGGTTCTCAGGTCCTAAATTCTTACAAGGTGATTCGGTCGAATGGCCACCTAACTTTAGACACCAACTATCGCCGGAAAATCTCGCGTTGGAAAAGCGGAAAACGGTCTTGGTTTGCCAAAAACAAGATAAAAACTATCTTTTGAAAGTAATCGACAAATTCAGTTCATACACGAAAATCGTTCGAGTATTTGCATACGTAATACGCTTCATAACTGTTTTAAAAAAGATAAAGTGTACAACATCGAAGATCCTTACAACCAAGGAACTAGCTGATTCTTTGGATCGAATTGTATGGATAATACAACAATATTTTTTCAAGGATGAAATCAACGCAATCGTGAAAAATCAAAATCTAAAAGGATCCATCAAATGGCTCAGTCCATTCATTGTGGAAAATAACGGATTTCAACTGCTAAAAGTTGGGGGAAGATTAAAAAACGCTAACATCCCAGAGAGTGAAAAACATCCTTTGCTACTTCCCAAATCTAGCGAATTCGTTAAAATTTTGGTAAGACACTTGCACGTCGTCAACTTTCACGCAGGGCCAAAGGCGCTGGTATCGTTGCTAAGGTTGCAGTTTTGGGTAGTCAACGCAAGAGATATTGCCAGCCAAACAGTAAGGAATTGTGTCCATTGCGTGCGGTACAGACCGAAATTGCTTCAGCAGGTAATGGGAGACTTGCCCGCAGAAAGGTTAACTGCGTCCCGTCCATTTCTTAGCTGTGGGGTAGACTTTTGTGGCCCAATATACACATATCTTAAAATTCGTGGCAAGGTGCCATACAAAACGTACGTGGCAGTCTTCGTGTGCTTTGCATCGAAAGCTGTACATCTCGAGGTTGTATCTGATCTCTCTACAGATGCATTTATCGCTGCATTGAAGAGACTGATCGGCCGTAGGGGGCTTCCACACGACATTTTCTGCGACATTGCTACAAACTTCGTAGGAGCTCAAACAAAGTTGCATGATCTACGAAATTTGTTTCACCAAAAAACTACGCAAACCACTATTGCTGATTTTTGTACTAATCAAAACATAAATTTTCATTTTATTCCTCCCAGGGCTCCACATTTTGGTGGAATATGGGAAGCTGCTGTGAAGGTTGCTAAGGGTCATCTCTATCGCAGTGTATGCAACGCCAAGATGACCTTCGAAGAGCTGTCTACTGCACTGGTCGAAATTGAGGCGATTATGAATTCGCGCCCCATTACACCATCTTCTACAGACCCGAATGACTTCAATGCACTCACCCCCGCTCATTTGCTGATTGGATCATCCCTGAAGGCACTTCCGGAAGCCCCCGATGACACCGAAAACCTCAGTTTTATTCAGCGATGGCGTAGAATAAACGTAGTGAAGAACCATTTTTGGCAACGTTGGACCAAGGAATATATCCATGAACTTCAGAGCCGGACGAAGTGGTCAACGAACGAGCCGAATCTTCATGTCGGAAACATGGTCATAATCCATGAAGACAACGTACCTCCACAACGTTGGGTGCTAGGCAGAGTACTCCAAGTTTATCCAGGATCAGATACGAAGATCAGAGTAGCTGACGTAAGGACACCAAAGGGCACATTTCGACGTCCTATTCGGAAGTTGGCTATTCTTCCAAGTTGAAAGGCGATGCTTTCAAAGGGCCCGGAATGTTGGGTCACATTATTAATTGCATATTATTGCTACTTAAATCTTATAACTATCATGTTTAAAAATTGTTAAGAAAAAGAGATGAAAAATGTATTATGAGTTTTGTTAACCACTGTCGGTAATGGTTGAAATTTCACTAAGTTTAAATTAGGCGCCTAAGTGCCAAGGTTCGCCATATATTTTAATTCGCATTAAGGCGAACGCAATTTTTGTTTTTGTACAATGAATGTAGTCTATATAAGAGCTAGCGAATAAAAAACTCTTTCTATTCACGCTTGTAACGTTTGCGAAACTCGTCTTTCTTTTCTTCGTTTACTCGCAATTCTTTCGTCGTCGCTCAATACGTATAGCTACTTGGGTTACGTATCGTTTTCTCGCAAGTGCACTAGACTTTTTCAAAGCAAGCTGGAGTGAAGTCTTCCTAGCGATAAATCCGCATTATCGCAGGAAGAAGTTAAACTTCATAACTTGCCGGTCATAGATTTCGTATGATCGTACAGTATCAAAACTAATATACCCCTATGGGATAGGGTATAAAAACATATGAGAAGGCTACAATCCGCTGTGCGGATCGTTTAATACCCTATCCCATACCATCCTTAAAATTAATATCCTCAAAATATAGGCCTTATGGCGATGAAATACAGAAAATGACATTGTCACAATATATTGCTCAGACAGTTTATCAAAATATTTTGTGGTTCGACAAAAAACAACGGTTTTCTATTGCTAATGCCTTGGGATGGGGTATACAAATGGTTTTTGTAGGAAAACGCCCCCAAAATGTGGGCGTAGGTGAAAATGATCTATCGACAAAATGTTTATATTACCATTGCGGAAGTATTTGCATCAAATTTTTTTTCGAAAGTTTTAAAATTTGGACAAAAAACGTTTTTTACTAAAAACGCCCCCAAAAAGTGGGCGTGGCAAAAAACTTTGTATGGACGAAATATAGATATTGTATAGGATTTTTTGAATATGTTGCTAAAACACTTTTTTTGAAATTCCTTACGGTTTGGCTTAAAACTACGTTTTTTCTAAAAGGGGGCGTGGCAGTGGGCGGATTTTAAAAATATTTACACTTGTTCTGGTGACTCGGCCAAGGATCCTATGTACCAAATTTCATTATCCTAGCTCAAAATTTAAGGCCCAAAAATCGGTGACGAACAGACAGACGGACGGACGGACGGACGGACAGACAGACATGGCTAATTCGACTCAGCTAGCGATTCTGAGTCGATCCATATACTTTGAGTTATATGTAGCACAATTATTTCTCTATGTTACAAACTATGTATCAAAACTAATATACCCCTATGGGATAGGGTATAAACAATATAGGCAACGACACATCTGCGCCGAATTTTGTTGCTTTGCCGAAGAAGGAATTGCATGCGGCTGGCTTTCGATTAGACACCACTGAAAACGCGGTAATTAATATTACACAAAAACTTGTAGCCGAAAAAGACCAGGTGGCATGCGTTAAATTAGTTAAATCATCTTCTGATTTAACTTAAATGCGTTATATTATTTTAAAATTTCATTACCCGAAGATATTTTAACTCGCGAACTAAATCCGGTAAATTGGCAGTCGGGAATTCGCATTAAACATTTCATTCCAAAAAAACGGGGTTGCTTTACCCGTCGTCGCGAAGATCAAACTATAAACATTGATCAGCTGCAATCGTCGCGGTCAAGCAGCTTCGTTGGAAGTGGAGAAAAGTGTCCGTTATACATTTACTATCAAAATGTTAGTGGGATGAGAAGCAAAACAAAAGAGCTCATTGCTTATTGCTCTATCCCCTACAACATTTGAGAAGGTTGAATACCCTATCCCATCTCATCCTTAAAATTAATATCCTTACAATGTAGGCTTTATGGCGATGAAATACAGAAAATGATACTGTCGCAACATACCTATTGTTCAGACAATTTATCAAAACCTTTTGTGGTTCGACAAAAAACAACGTATTTCTATTGCTAATCCCTTGGGATTATCATTTTCACCCCGTAGGTGAAAATGATGTATAGACAAAATGTTTATTATATCATTACGCAAGTATTTGCATCAAAAGTTTTTTCGAACTTTTAAACATTTGGACAGAAAGCGTTTTTTACTAAAAACGCCCCCAAAAAGTGGGCGTGGCAAAAAACTTTGTGTGCTCAATATATAGACACTAGGATTTTCTAAATATGCTGCTTAACACTATTCGAAATTTCTTACGGTTTGGCTTAAAACTACGTTTTTCTAAAAGGGACACTAAAAGGTTTTTCTAAGATGACACACAGACGGACAGAGAGACAGACGGACAGACAGACATGGCTTAATCGACTCAGCTAGCGATTCTGAATCGATCCATATACGTTGAGGTTTATGTATCGAAGTTATTTCTCTATGTTACAAACTTAATGTCAAAACTAATATACCCCTATAGGATTTATTTATTTTTATATTTATTTATTTAACTACAGATACATTATTGAACACAGTTAATTTGAAATATTTCTAGTTTAATTAATTTCTATAAAATTAAATAACATATTAAAGTTTAATAATTTAGTCTTTAGCTCGTGTGAGGATAAATTAAAATCAATTATATTTTTATACAGATGAAAATGCTTGCATAATAAAGACAATGGTTCATTATTCTATTAGAGTTACTTATTTTTAACAAATTATAGCTACGACTTTCCTAAATTGGGACATTGATATGTAACAATGATAACATATATGGCGATTTGATTTCACCTGTTCGAAGTTTGAAAACATATAATCCATTTGTTGACGACCTTCTATCAGCAAGTGTGTGTAGACCAATTAACATAAGACGTTGACGATATGGTGGTAAATGTACACGATTATTCCAATTCTGATGATGCAGTGCGAACAGCAAAAAAAATTTTTGCACAGATTTAATACGTGAAATATGACAGGCGTAATATGGGCACCATACTTGACATCCAAACTCCAACACAGAATGCACAAGACCAACATAAAGACTTTTAGTAACATAGTAACATTTCGATACTTATTACCGGCAAGTCAATTTAAGTTATATGAAGAACAGATTTTACAGCAATACAGGCGCCACCTCCAGTTTTCTTATGGCTTGTGAAAGGTGATCTTTTCTTTCTTTTTTAAGTGACGTTACAGTCCGGGATGAACCTGGGCCTCAACCAACATGCCTCTCCAATTAGCCCGGTCCTTAGCTAACTGCCTCCAGTTGCGCACTCCACGTTGGTTGAGGTCGGTTTCTACTTATGCGCGCCACTTAAGGCGAGGTCTTCCTTTATTGAGTCCGACGTCTGTCTGGAAATCGAAGACTCTGCGAGCAGGAGTATTGGTGTCCATTCTTTCTACATGTCCTAGCCATTTTAAACGTCCACTGTGGAGTTTTTTGACTAGGGGTATGTCGCTGTACAACTCGTATAGTTCGTGGTTGAATCTTCGTCTCCATAGTCCGTCAACGCAAACGGGACCGAAGATTTTTCGAAGAATTTTTCACTCGAATCAACCAAGGATTTCTTCATCCGCTTTTGATACGGTCCATGCTTCAGCGCCGTAGAGCAGGACTGGGATAATCAGGGTTGTTGCGCAAATGTTAAACCTTAAAAAGGAACGGAGCGTCGTTTCTATTTTAGGAGTTGGAGAAACGAATATAAGTATTTCAAAGCACAAAGTGTCGCTTATCATCTACTCCAATTTCAACGCAAATTTTAAGCTGCAATTACAGGCGTTAGTCTTACCCAAACTCACCACTGCTCTTCCAACGCGCAGCCTCCCAAGCGCCAACTGGAGTCACTTCCAAAACATGGAACTTGCGGATCCAACGTTTGATAAACCTAGTAAAATTGATATTCTTCTGGGCAGCGATGTCTATTCATCAATTCTCCTTGATGGGATTGCGAAAGGAGCGCCTGGCACTCCCATGGCACAACGAACTGAGCTGGGATGGGTACTTTCTGGGGGCATTTTTAACAACCAATCAACTATAACATCCTTGCACATGCTCACTGAACATGCTGAGTTAGACACTATTTTAACTAAATTTTGGGAAATCGAGGAAAGAAACCAAAGGAAATTGCTATCTCCAGAAGAACAACAGTGTGAAAAGCACTTCTGCAGAACGCAACAGCGACAAACCAATGGGAGATATATAGTCCATCTTCCATTTAAAGAGGGAACACCACCTGCATTAGGGTTATCTCACAATTCCGCATTAGCAAGGTTCTTGCAATTGGAGAAAAAATTCAAATCCAATAAAATCTTTCACAAAGAATACAAAAGGGCAATTGATGAATACAAGGACCTAGGTCATATGACAGAGATAAACCTTAGGTCCATACAAAACAATCACTACTTTGTACCACACCATGCAGTTATAAAGGAAGCAAGTTCTACCACGAAGATGCGTATTGTTTTTGATGCCACATGTAAAACTTCAGACGGCACCTCTCTAAATGATCATTTGTTAGCTGGCCCAAGGTTGCAGGATGACATAATCAATCATGTCGCCCGTTTTCGGAAGCATAAGATAGGGTTCGTAGCAGACATTTCAAAAATGTATAGGCAGATTTGGATTGCGGATCAAGACTCTATGTACCACCTAGTTTTATGGAGAGAGAAGGATTGTGAAGAAGTAAAGGCATACCGCTTAAACACGGTCACGTTCGGTACTACCTCAGCACCATACCTAGCAATTCGAACCCTCCAGCAACTAGCTTCTGATGAACGAGACGATCATTCAATCGCATCGAAAATTGCAATGAAGAACTTCTACGTTGATGACGTTATTCACGGCGCGGACTCAGTGGAGGAAGCTATGGAAATGCAACACCAGCTTACCAGAATGTTGAGCCGTGGCGGGTTTCTCTTAAGAAAATGGGCGAGTAATAGCGAGATGTTGTTAGCGGTCATACCAGCTGAAGAAAGAGAAATACAACTACCTCTTTCATTTGATGAAGGAAATGCGGTCAAGGCCCTTGGAATACAATGGTATCCGGGAAGATATATTTTCAAATTTAAGGTTAATCTTTCAGATCAGAAGAGGACCACCAAAAGAACATTACGACCCAATGGGGTGGATTTCACCTTGTGTAATAATAGGTAAAATTCTTATGCAAGAAATTTGGAAACAGGAGCAAACTTGGGACAGTGAACTTCCTGAGTCAATAACATTGGCTTGGTATAATCTCAAGATTGAACTTAACGCTATCAATGCCCTCGAAATTCCTCGATGGATACATATCACTTTTAGTGGTATGTAGTACCACTTAATTAAAGGTTCTGTATAATTGTACAGCCACTGCTGGAATTTAAAGGAAGTAAATAAAACAACTTCCACGCGTCTTCGCTTCTAAAATACAACTGAACTTTAATGACAATATGCTTAAGACTAAGTAACAAAATGGTAACGGTTTAGCAACATGCGTTACTTTGACAAATACAGTATGAACATAGATAATATACTTAGGAATAAATAACAAAGAGAGTATTAGTTGGCAACATGCATTATCTTAACAGATATATAACTACTACACACTCGAAGGGCGTATCTCGAAATCCATGGTTTTTGCGATGCCTCTGAAAAAGCTTACGCCGCAGCAATCTATGTTCGTGTTGTAAAGGAAGATTCAGTAAGGACTAATCTGCTTCTGTCAAAAACCAGAGTGGCACCGCTGAAAAAGAAATCATTGGTGCGGCTAGAATTATGTGGAGCTCTACTGCTTGCGCAATTGTTGGTGCAGACAGTAAAAACAATGGAGCTCGGAAATGTCAAATTGTATGCTTGGTGTGATTCGCAAATAACGCTTGCATGGATCAAATCAGCTCCGCATACGCGAACTACTTTTGTTGCCAATAGAGTTTCCGAGATCCATGAGTTAACCGATCCCAATTGCTGGAACTATATTCCGTCCAAGGACAATCCCGCAGACATAGCTTCAAGAGGTATCTCACCAAGGGTTCTATCCACTAATCAACAATGGTGGCATGGGCCACAACTCTTACAGACATTTGATGAGAACAGCTATCCTTCGACGATTACACCAACAACTGAGCTGGAAATGAAAACCTCAGAAGTGTTAAGAATTAACAATAATTTTATCGAAACAACCTTAAAAATAAAAAACGTTTTTCATATATGCAGTCATTTCACCACATTCGACAAGAATGAAATTTTAAACAAATTTTCTACCCTACAGCGACTAGTAAGAGTTACCGCGTATTGCATGCGGTTCATTTTTAACTATATCTCCAACAGGTCGGCGCCGCGGTCTGGTCCACTTTCGGTAGAAGAAATCGATTTGGCCCGGATGAGGCTCATAACTATCGTTCAGCAAGTATTTTTCGCCGAAGATATAAAAAGAATATCGAATAACGAAAATGTTGCCAAAGGTAGTAAATTGGCAAGGCTCTCACCTATGATAGACGAAAAGGGGATTCTTCGCGTTGGAGGCAGATTAGAAAATGCGAATTTGCCATATTCACAGCGTCATCCAGTTATTTTGCCTTCACAAAACAAACTAACTACAATAATAATTCACGACGGGCATATGAGAACATGTCATGGAGGCCAGCAGCTAATGATGGCTACGCTACGAAGTGAATATTGGATATTCAACTTAAAAACAAACGTTAAGAGCTGTATTCATAGGTGTCTTAAATGTTACAGGTATAAAGCTACTCAGATGCAGCAAAAGATGGCAAATCTACCTGCACATAGAGTCAACCAGGCTCGGCCGTTCCAAACAGCTGGAGTTGATTACGCCGGCCCAGTACAGCTTAAAGCGTGGAAAGGTCGGTGCAACAAAATCTGCTTTTGCACAAAGGCAGTTCATATCGAGCTTGTAAGCGATTACAGCACATCAGCATTTCTTGCAGCTTTTAAGCGATTCACTGCTCGTCGGGTGATTTGCACAGATTTATATAGTGACTGCGGAACCAATTTCAAAGGAGCAGCTAGGATAATGGAGCAAGAGCGATCCCACCATTCCAAACAATGGACACTGGACATCACTACGCAGCTTCAGGCGAATGGAACGACTTGGCATTTTAATCCTCCGGCTGCCCCGCACTTCGGCGGACTTTGGGAGGCAGGTGTCAAATCGATGAAACATCATTTGAAAAGAATCATTGGACACTACAGCCGAGGCTTGTTTGAACTCAAGACCTCTCTGTCCGGTCACTGAAGATGTAGATGACCTATCAATCCTTACTCCAGGACATTTTCTTATTGGCGCACCTGTCAATACCGTACCAGAAAAGGAATTATCACGGGTCAAGATAAGCCACCTGGACAGATGGCAGTTAATGCAGAAAATTCAACAAGATTTCTGGCAAAAATGGAAGTCAGAGTACCTCGTACGCCTTCAACAACGCACGAAGTGGTTAACATCAAATCATCAGCTAAAGATAGGTGATCTTGTGCTTATCCCGGACGAGCAAACTCCTCCAACGTTGTGGAAACTTGGTCGAATCGAAGAAACACATCCAGGAAATGACGGAAGGATTCGCGTTGTCAAAATAAAGACAGCCACTTCAACATTGAAGCGTCCCATAGCAAAACTTTGCCTACTGCCAATGATAAACGAATAAAAGATAAAAACAAGATACACACACACATTTAATATCAGACCAATTTATAGATACAATTTTATAATATAATATTATACACATAATGAATTAAGCTAATCTAAAAATGATAAATAATACAATATTGCCACACACCACTAACTACTGTTTTCTACTTTTCATGTATCTCCCGCAATGAGCAACTGTATAAGGATCTACAACCAGATGAACAGGAAACCAGAACCGGAAGATTACATGCAGAATGGACGGCCATCGAACTGATCTCTTTGCGGCCCGGCAGGATATTGCAGTGCAACAAAAGCATTGCATAAATTTAGGCACACGGATTGTCGAAAACTGCGTGGGTCCTCCACCTGCATGATCTTAATGCACTTTCATCTGTCCTTGACCTATTCATCACGCAACGTACTGCACCGTTGACCCATTTGTTGGATGGAATGGAATAACTGCGTGTATTGGGTTTCGTTGAGGGCAACTCTAAGCCTGTTGGACACTTCTAATCTGACCACCGAACCGAGTAGATACCAATAAAGGCAGTGCATTTATCTCTACATTAATTGTCGTTTAAATTATTTCTTTTTTTTTGTGACAATAAAGTTCTCGCAATTTTTTTCCTCGCGAAACAAGGGTCTTATATAATATGATCTCCTTAGTAGTTCGAGTGAGGGCTTTACTACTAAATCGCCTTCTTAGCCCGAAGAAACCGCGATTGGCAAGAGTAACTCTTCGTTTGATTTCTGACGAGATGTTGTTGTCAGAGTTAATAGGAGAGCCGAGGCAGACAAAGTCCCGTACTGCCTCAAAGTTATATCTGTCAACGGTGACGTTCTGTTCAATTCGTCGATGTTGTGTGTTCTTTCGTGTTGTTGTTGTTCTTCCATCGTCATTCCTAAACAAACGGACGAGTTTGGGCGGTATACCAAAACTAGACATGGCTCTGTATAGTTCGTCTCTATAAATGCTATCGCATGCGGCTTTGAAATCGATAAATAGGTGGTGGGTATCGATTTGGAATTCTTGGGTTTTTTCCAGTGTGAAAATTTGATTGATTTTGGACTTTCTTGCCTAAAACCACACTGATATTACGGCAGATAGGATCTTGTAGGCGATGTTGAGCAGACTTATGCCTCTGTAGTTGGCGCAGTTCAGAGGGTCTCCTTTTTTGTGCATCGGGCAAACGATGCTGAGGTTCCATTCTTCAGGCATGCTTTCATCCGACCAGATTTGGCTTATGAGTTGGTGGATGTTAATTACCAAGTCATCTCCGCCAGCTTTTTAATGCTCAGCGGAAAGGCCGTCATTTCCGGCGGCTTTATTAAGCTTGAGTTTAGATATTGCTATCCTCACTTGTGGTTGGCAGTTTTCGCTGTCGAAATTAAATATTGAATGGTTCGTTCTGCCTGACAGCGGAATGTTGTTCTTTATCGCCGTTTAACAGTCTGAAGAAGTGGTTCTCCCATATCCTCAGCATGTGTCTCAACTACGATATTTCCTTGTTCATCTTGACAGGATTCTGTTCGAGCCTTGTATCCTTGGCTTTGAGGTTTTATACTTTGGTAAAACTTGCGAACATCGCTCCTGGAGTGGCACCTCTCTATATCCTCGATCGCGTACTTTTCTTGCTCTTTTTTCATCTTTCTGAAAAGCCGATGTTCTTCCCTTCTTCGTTGCCTATAGAACTCAATGGCGTCTTCACCTGCAGCTTAGCCTACAAGGCCTCGTTAATGGCTGCGAGCATCTGTCGGCATTCCTCATCAAACCAGGGGTTTCTTGCTGGTGGCCGCGAGAAACCTAGCACATAAGTTGCGGCTGATCTAATGGCTTTTTGGCATCGTTGCCATTGTTCTTCGACATTAGATGCTAGTGGTGTGTTGTGAGTCGAGAGGTTAAGGGATACGCGTTGCGCTAGGGTCTTGGCGGTCTCTGGCGATTGCAGTCTTTCGACATTAAATTTTTTCACAGTATGTCTGGTTTTTTGTGGCGTGGTGGATATCCGCATCCTTACTTTGGCTACAACAAGGTAGTGGTCCGAGTCGATGTAAGCCCCTCGGAATGTTCGGACACCCAAAATACTGGATACGTGCCTCGTGTCTATCGCAATGTGATCAATTTGGTTGACTGTTCGTTGATCTGAAGACCGCCATGTCCCCTTATGGATATCGAGGTGAGGAAACCGTGTGCTGGCTATAGTGGCATTTCGTTCCGTAGCGAAGTCAATTAGTCTAAGTCCGTTACCAGACGTGTTGTCGTGTAGGTTATATTTTCTGACGGTGCTGATAAAGATGTCTTCTCTTTCTACCTTTGCGTTAAAATCTCCCAGCGCGATTTTAATAGGTTTTGTCGAGGAGCTCGTAGAAGCAATCCTTAGTTATATCATCATTTTCCTCCGTAGGAGCATGAGCGCATATAAGGCTTTTGTTGGCGAATTTGGTCTTGATGCGGATTGTTACAATGCGTTCGCTAATGTCTTGGAAACATAAGACTTCTTGCCTAAGTCTGGCACTTTTAACATATCCGCATCCGAGTAGTCGCTGTTTCTGCGCACTATAACACGGTCCATAGTAGATGTCACAGTTTTTCATTATCTTTTTGCCCGGCCCATCCCATCGTATTTCCTGGAATGCAGTAATGTCTGCTTTGTAGCAGTTTGGGGCTTCCGCTAGTTGTTCGCCATCACCTCTCCTGTTTAATGTGTTCACATTCCAGGTGCAGATACAAAAGTCGTTGTCCTTTTTTCGTTTAGCAGGGTCGTCAAAAATAATATCAGTCCTTTCCGAGACCATTGGTTGCTTCGTAACATAGGCTTTTTTCCGTGGATGGAAATTGACCCATTGAGGGCTCCTCCGCCACCAACTCTTTTCCAACACCCTGGCTCAGTATTGGAAATCCCTATAGACCTGGTGTTCGAAGCAGCTCATATAGCCAACACCAGAGGCACAATTTTCCAAAAATCGTTGCAACTACTAGCATACGCCGATGATATTGACATCATTGGTAGGACTCAACGTGATGTCATAGCCACGTTTGCTATTATAGAGGAGGCGCCAAAAATGGGTTAAGAAGTAAATGAGGGTAAGACTAAGTATATGCTGTCTACACGAAAGGACACACAACATCGACGAATTGGACAGAACGTCACCATTGACAGATATAACTTTTATGATGTACGGGACTTTGTCTACCTCGGCTTCGCTATTAAGGGTAGGTGTCCCATGCAAAAATAGGTTGGAGTTTTGCGCTAAATTGTGTAGCGCTCACAATTTTCCGAATATTTAAATGAAATAAACGGTGATCGATTGGAAATATGTTAAGCAAAGTACTTGTTTAGCATTTAAAAAACATTAAAATATCTTTGAGCCTCAAAACCGCCTGACATGTAGAAAAACCATACAAATAAGTTAGATGCTAATTGCGTTCCATTTTTATCTCTTTATATACATATTTTTTATTTTTTTTATATTTTTTTTCTACAGACAATAGATTTGCGCAGATAACACCGGTTGTTTTTTGTTGTGAATTTTAGTATTTATCCCGAAAAAAATGCACAAAACTATGAAAAATAAGGTAAATTTACAAAGTTTAACTAGATATAACTTCTAAAGTATAAAAGGTAACGAAGTCAAATTAGCTTTTTTACAAAGCTAATAGATATGTGCAGATACCGTTTTTTTTTTTTTTTTTTTGTATTTTGTACAGTAATTTTTTGGTGACAAAATGGAAAAAAGGTGTTTTTTTTTAAACGTTTTGGGTTTTTTGGCTGGGAAATCGATAGTTATATTTCCTAATTTTTGGAAATAATTTTTTAACCAAGCGACAATATATAGGGCACAACGTACCGGTCTTAAAAACATGTTTTTTTTCTTCTAACATATTTAAATATGCAATTCAATATGACATTATTTGCAATGCCGCTGTGAAAAAAGGACAACCAAAATGATTCCGACATATTTTTTTTATTTTTTTTTTGGTATTTGTATTATTTAATTCAAAATACTAAATAGTTTTTTTCCACACGGTTTTTCAAATTTTGATGTTAGAAAAGTGGTCTATTTTACGTTTTTTACATAAAAAAAGATCGAATTCACGCACACAAAGAAGTTTGTTTCAAAATAATGTCACTAGGTGGTGAGTTGGTGACATTCTCTTTTCATTATTCTCTTCTGTAAATACAGGCACTAGGCAGGCGAGATTGTTATTATGTATGTATCTTTTGTTTACCTTTTCGGGTAGACTTGATGAAAGTTCGTGTGGACTTCACGTGGACATGGTACAGATCGTTACATTATTGAAATGTTTGCTATCGCTGCTGATGAATTGTTTTGTATGCGTATGTTTGCACGTGACAGAAAGGGTTGAGTGGGAAGTAAGTCAAAGTGTAGGTACTTGTGTGTATAATTTTGATAATTTTTGTGAATAGTAAAGTGTTGTTTACTGTGTTATTTTTTTGCGGCAAATTCATTTGTGACACAACTTAAAAAAAAAATTTAATTGTTTATGTTATTTTTTATATTGTATATACATATGTATATTATATGTATATTATATGTATATATATATAATGTCTGAACAACATTTTTACAGAATATCAATATCTATATTTCATACATATAAAGTTTTTTGACACGCCCACTTTTTGGGGGCGTTTTTAGTAAAAAAACGTTTTTCGGTAGGTACATTTTTTAAAATAACGGGTCTGCCATTGGTGAAATACAGCTGCACATAATCGATAATGTGCTTAAAAATTGGACCGATCGTGTAGGCTACTGCATGGCCAGCCGAGGCAGCCATTTGAATGAAATTATTTTCCATTATTAACCGGAAGGATTGTACTTTCAAATAAAAAAAGAAATTTGAGAAAATATTCAGTAGTTTTTTTATAGCATTTTCAAAAAAAAAAAAAAAGTTATTTGGCGGACCCCTTATTTGAAAAAAACTTTTGATGCAGGATTATTGGTTATGATTATATAAACATTTCATACCCTACCCCATAGCATATGAAGGAGAAAAACGTTGTTTTTTGTCGAACAACAAAAGATTCTGATAAACTGTTTGAACTATGTCATTTTCTATATTATATTTATTAAATTTATTTGATTTTTTATTTACTAATTTAATTTTCCGAAACTTTACAATTTACATATTGATTGAAGGTATGTTGTAAAAAATCGTGTTTCGGAAGATCTTTCTTCAACGTCAACAACATTGACGAACGTTGAAATTGAAAGTGATCACGTAAAACATCAGGGTCAGGAATTTGAAATTCCTATGGAGGTGGACATTACAGTGAAGGACAACTGTAGTTTTGTTCCGGAGGGCAGGCGTATAATTGATTTAAATACATTTCTCAATAGTTTAAAAAACATTTCGCTGCACGGAAAAACGTTTTCGTTTTTTTTTAAATTCGACTCAAATAGTATTTGTTTGGTGAATTTGACACCTTGAACCTACAAAAATTAATTATAGCGGTTAAATTAACTTTCGTAAACTTCTTTTTTTATATAAGGTGCTTAGGTACCTTCATAACGAGCATTGATAGAAGATGGGGTGACAATTACCTAGATAAATATCTATCATTTTTTGTTATTTGATTTGAAAAATTTCATCCTACTATTGTTGCAACGAGAATCAGTAGCACTATTGTCTACCGTCCTATTATTTGAGAATTTTCATCCAAACAAGTGTTTTCCTACATCTCATAAATTAAGAAAAAAGTTAACCTAGGTAAGGTTTACACATTTTTTTATAAGATATACAATGAAAACCTCAAAAACTGCTTTTACACCTCGCTGCGCGGCAGCCAGCAACAATTTTATCATTTTATCACCAAATCTGAAAGAAAATTACAACACAAAATATGTACACCAAACCAACCCTCAACTTGATTTTTTTCCTTCTCTTTCCATTTTTGTTTTCAAGTTATTTGCTTGGTGTCTGTATATTGCATATGTAGGTAGGTAGGTATATGTAATATTAGTCTGCGCTTGCTACTTTTTGTCTTTTCCTTCAGTTTTCGTTTGCGTTGAAGCAAAGAGCACATGAGTATAATTAAAGAGAGCTTACCAACACATTCAAATGCATTTACATGAAATTTGAGTTGGTCGGTCTGGGACACCTACCCTTAACTCTGACAACAAAATCTCGTCAGAAATTAAACGATGAATTACTCTTTCCAACCTCTGTTTCTTCGGGCTAAGAAGGCAATTTAGTAGTCAAGCCCATACTTGAACTACTAAGGAGATTCTATATATGACCTTTATCATCCCAGTCATGCTCTACGGCCTGCGCTGAAGCATGGACCGTATCCAAAGCGGATGAAGAAATCCTTGGTCGATTCGAGAGGGAATTACTTCGAAAAATCTTCGGTCCTGTTTGTGTTGAAAGGCTATGGAGACGAAGATTCAACCACGAACTATACGAACTGTACAGCGACATACCCATAGTCAAAAAACTCTAGTGGTAGAAGTGTATAAAAATGTTTTTTTTTCTATAAAAACGCCCCTAAAAAGTAGGTGTTGCTTTAAATGGTCTAGACGTTAAATGTTGATACTAATAATACCAATGATTCTGCATCGATTTTTTTCAAAAAATTTAAAAATTGACCAAAAACCGTTTTTTACAGAAAAAAATTCAAAATTGTTTACACTTGTTCCGCTTCGTCGGCCAGAGAGTCTATGTAACAAATTTCAACACTCTAGCTCAACATTTAAGGCAAAAAAATCGGTGCCACGCAGACGGACAGACGGACGGACAGACGATCCGTATGCATTGAGGTATATCTGCCTTAATTATTTCTCTATGTTACAAACTATTTATCAAAACCAATATACCCCTATGGGATAGGGTATAACTATGATTTTGTACTCAATAATAAATAATTTATGTCCTGTCACATTACGAGGTAAGTTGAAACCACTTTTTAATAGTTGACCAACGCTGCCAACGCTACCAATTTTGAATAAATTTGTCGGTAATGTAGATAATATGCACGACTCTATGTTGTTATAGCATTTACATTATTGGTAATGTAGTTCGTTACATATGATAAGGAAGTTTTATTATATTAAATGGTTGGTTTAGGGTTTTCATTTTTTTTATTAGCACAATTATTTTACCAATGCATTAATATATTCCATTATTTATTTGTTTGTTAATAATCAAGTAAACAAGTTTTTAAAATGCAAATAAATTTGATGAGACAGGAAAATCCTTTTTTTGTATTTGAAAGCTTTGAAACTGCAGATGCGCAGTAGATAAAATGAGCTTTTGGTGAAAAATCATACTTCGATAGGCAAAAAAAAAAAACAGGAGAGAGATTTTCATATATCCTCGAAGCAAAATTGAATAATTTGTGAAAAAAAACGGGACAATGCACAGTGAAATTTTTAATTAGTGGGTACAAAGTAAATTACATAAAGAAACTCAACGATAACATTGAAATTTATAAAAAAATGTGATATATCCTTAATTTCGAAGCAAAAACTAAGATTAACTTATGATTTCTCAAAGGCACAGTCAATTATGTATGCATATTATTTCTTTTCGGGAAAGTTTGCAGTTGTTTTTCAACTTTGTACATTTTACTAACACATCGAGTGGTTGCAAATGCAACTGATTTAAAAATCGTTTATATCAAAAACAACATATACCACGACTCCGACATTTATATATAAATATGAATATTGTTTTAAATAGAAATGAATTATTTATTTTCATACTAGCTTGTTTAACATTTTTTTCTGGTAAGTCCTGCTACGGATATATCTACGTATACGTAATTTTCTAAAATAATATTAATTGGTTTCCCTAGTGATGTTATGAGGAACATTATTATAACAGAAAAACAACATTTATATCAAATGAAAAATATAATGTGTCTGTGTGTGTACATTTTTATTGAGCTCAAATTTACATTTTCTTTGCTGTTAGTATCAAATTCGGTGAGGATAACAAACTTGAAAGTGCCACAAATGTACACATTGGATCGCAATGGGGAATCCGAACCACTAATTTTGGATTGCGAATATGAGCTGGGGCCAAGGGAAAAGGGATTTGTACTCAAATGGCTTTTTAATAACAATTCCATTTACCAATGGATACCTTCTGTCAAAGGATTTGCAATGGTAGTGAAATGTACTGTGATAACCTAATCTTTGATATTGAAAATTTGTTTTTTTTTGTTTAGGGATTTATGAAATCCAAGATTGACACAAAAATATTCTCGCTAGAGGGTAATCCTGGAGTCATATCGATCACTAAGCCAGATTGGAATATGACGGGTGAATACACATGTTCGGTCCAAACGTTTGAGTCTACTGACAAGAGGAGTGCTCGCTTACAAATAATTGGTAAGGCTAGGCATTATTTATGTTATCAATCAGATTTCTATACCCTTTCCCATAGGGGTATATTAGTTTTGATACATAGTTTGTAACAAACATAGAAAAATAATTTAGCTAGATATACCTTAAAGTATATGGATCGACTAAGAATCACTAGCTGAGTCATGTTTGTCTGTCCGTCCGTCAGACTCTTTGTATGTCACCGAATTTTAGGCCTACAATTTTGAGCTAGGATAATGAAATTCGGTATATAGGATCCTTATCCGAACCTACAAAACAAGTGTACAGTTTTTTTTAAAATCCGCCCACTACCAATCCCCCTTTTATAAAAAACTTAGTTTTTGGCCAAACCGTAAGGAATTTTGAAAAAGTTTCTGAACAACATATTTAGACAAAATTAAATATCGATATAACCTCTATATAAAGTTTTTTGCCATGCTCACTTTTTGGGGCGTTTTCAGTAAAAAAAAACTGTTTTCGGTCAAATTTAAAATTTTTCGAAAAAAATGTCGATGCAGAATCCTTGGTAATATTAGTATGAACATTTCGTCTTTAGAACATTTTAACCCAAGCCCACTTTTTGGGGGCGTTTTTATATAAAAACCATTTTTATACACTACCCCATAACATATGTTTGTCTTTTGTAGAAACTTAAAATGTTTTATAAGCAGTCTGAAGAATTTGTTGTCACCGTGTCATTTTCTCTATTTTATCCACATCGTGTTTTTAGCCATGTAACATAGAGAAATCATTTCGATAAATATACCTCAAAGTATATTGATCGATTCAGAATCGCTAGCTGAGTCGATCTAGCCATGTCTGTATGTCCGTCCGTGTGTCACCTATTCTTGGGCCTTAAATTTTGAGCTAGAAAGTTGAAATTAGGAATATAGACTCTCTGGCCGACGAAGCAGAACAAGTGTAAACATTTTTGAGATCCGCCCACTGCCACTCCCCCTTTTTAGAAAAACCTAGTTTTTAGCCAAACCGTAAGAATTTTAAAAAAAAGTGTCTGAGAATTTTGAATATTTTTTTTTCGTACATACAAAGTTTTTTTTTCCCACGCCCACTTTTTAGGAGCGTTTTCTATAAAAACGTTTTTTGGTACATTTTTTGAAAGATTTGAAAAAACTTTCGATGCAAGATCATTAATTATGATAAAATGAAGATTTTGTCCCTAGATCATTTTAACCCACTCCCACTTTTTGGGTGCATTTTCCTACAAAAAACATTTTTATACCCTATACCCCAAGGCATATGCAATAGAAAACATATGAGAAGGCTACAATCCGCTGTGCGGATCGTTTAATACCCTATCCCATCTCATCCTTAAAATTAATATCCCCAAAATGTAGGTTTTATGAATATGAAATATAGAAAATGACAGTATATTGTTCAGACAGTCTATTTAAATCCTTTATAGTTCGACAAAAAACAACGCGTTTCTCCGGCATATGCTACGGGGTAGGGTATACAAATGGTGTTTGTAAGAAAACGCCCTAAAAATTGGGTGTGGCTTAAAATGATCTAAAAACGAAATGTTTATTTTATTATAACCAATCGTTCTGCATCAAAAGTTTTTTTCAAATATTTTAAAATTGTACCGATAAAGGTTTTTTTTACTGAAAACACCCCAAAAAATTGGACGTGGCAAAAAACTTTATAAAGACGAAATATAGATATTCTGATTGTCTTAATATATTGCTTTGTTACTTTTTTCAAATCCCTTACGGTTTGGCCAAAAACTATGTTTTTCTAACACAGGGGGCGTGCAGTGGGTGGAGTTCAAAATTGTTTATACTTGTTCTGCTGGGAGCAACAAAGAGCACGTGTACCAAATTTCATAATTCTAGCTCAAAATTTAAGGCCCAAAAACTGGTGACGTACGGACGGACGGACAGACATGGCTAAATCGCTCAGCTAGCGATTCTGAGTCGATCCATATATTTTAAGGTATATCTAGCTAAATTATTTCTCTATGGTACAAAGTATGTATCAAAACTAGTATGCCGATAGGGTACAAATAGTTGTTTTTTGACGAACTATAAAAGATTTTGATAAACTGTCCGAACAATATCTTGTGACAACGTCATTATGCCCTATTCCATAGGGGTATATTAGTTTTGATACATACTTTGTAATATAGAGAAATAATTAAGCTACATACACCTCAAAGTATATGGATCGACATATACTTTGAGGTATATTTTTAAAAAGTGTCTGAGAAGCGTTTTTGGAGAATCTATTTATATCTATTTTTAGTTCATATAAAGTTTTTTTGCCACGCCCATTTTTTTGGGGCGTTTTAAATAAAAAACCTCAAATTTTAAAATTTTCGAAAAAAATGTTGATGCAGAATCATTAGTAAAATTAATATGAACATTCCGTCTATAGACCATTTTAACCCACGCTCCCTTTTTTGGGGCGTTTTTATATAAAAACCATTTTTTACACTACCCCATAACATATGCAGGAAAAAAACCTTGTGTTTTGAAGAACCGTAAAATTTGTTGTGACAATATCATTAATTTCTATGTCAAATCCCCGTCGTGTTTTAAGCCATGTCCACATTTTAAGGATATTAGTTTTACAAATGGGATGGGATAGGGTATACAACGATCCGCACAGCGGATTGTAGCCCTCTCATATGTTTTTATACCCTATCCCATAGGGGTATATTAGTTTTGATACATAGTTTGTAACATAGAGAAATAATTTAGCTAGATATACCTCAAAGTATATGGATCGACTCAGAATCGCTAGCTGAGTTGAACTAGCCATGTCTGTCTGTCCGTCTGTCTGTTCGTCACCAATTTTTCGGCCTTAGATTTTGAGCTAGGAATATGAAATTTGGATTATAGGATCCTTGTCCGTGCCACCAGTGCCACCACTTTTTGTGGGTGTTTTTTATAAAAAAAAAACGTTTTCTGGTCAAATTTTGAATTTTTCGAAAAAAAATATTAATGCACAATCATTGGTAGTATTAATATGAACATTTCGTCAATAGACCATTTCAACCCACGCCCGCTTTTTGGGGGAGTTTTCTTACAAAAACCATTTGTATGCCCTACCCTAAGGCATTTGCAATAGAAAAACGTTGCTTTTTTCAAACCATAAAAGAATTTGATAAACCTTCTGAACAATATGTTGTGACAACGTCATTTTCAATACTTTATGACCACATTTTGGGGATATTAATTTTAAGGATGGGATGGGATAGGGTATTAAACGATCTGCACAGCGGATTGTAGCCTTCTCATATGTTTATTAATTATTACCATTAAGCCAACAATTTGGGGATATTAATTTTAAGGATGGGATAGGATAGGGTATTAAACGATCCGCAGGGAATTGTAGCCTTCTCATATGTTTTTAATTAATTTTGTTTTATAGTTCCTGAATCCGAGTTTGGCTTAGAGACGAGAATAAACGTTGAGGAAAGCAATGTAGATGTCATTTGCACAGTTCAGAATGTGTTTCCGCAGCCGGTGTTATCTGTGCTGTATGCAAACTGGTGATTATCAATATTTTGTAAGATTATAATTTCTATGTTGTTCTAGGTTTAATATGAGAAGATTGGAATCTGTGCTTACACAGTTGGAGCAAGATCCTAGTGGTCTCTACAGTATGACGGTTAAATCGAAAATACCGAGGAATAAGTTGGAATCACCTACTCCAATCACATGTGCATTTTTCTTACTTGGTACAAATTATACCAAAAGAAGAGAAACTATTTTTTATGGTAAGTACAGGTAAGAAAATCAGATTTTTAGTTGCTTCAGAGTTAAGATAACGTAATAAGCTTACATACAACTCTGTCAGAGATCTAATAACTATCGTCATACAAAAATCGGCATTTCAGTCAGACGTTTGGGAATCATTGTGCTTTGGAAGATCTGAAAATACTAAAAGATCCGCCAAATGTCTAAATGCAGCTTTGCTATTAAGCTGAGGTCTGTGCAAACAACTAAATTCACGTGGTTATAAGATCATGATTGTCAACTTGTCGTATAATAGTTGGTGTAAAAAAATCATACCACTTTTAAGTCTATCCTGATACAAAGATAACAGTTGCATCATATTGATTCGATAACAATTTGGAGGCATATTATACAATGGGATTCGCTTATGTTGAACTTATTCAATTATATTAGAGTGAACATCACAGAAGGTTACCTACTGGACGACGTCAAGAAATAGGAACATTAGAGTCATTGAATTATTTTGATCATCTTCATGATCATGATGATGCGGATCATTTAATACCCTATACCATCCCATCCTTAAAATTAGTATCCCCCATATGTGGGCTTTATGGCCATAAAATATTGAAAATGACGTTATCACAACATATGTATCAAAATCTTTTATGTTTCGACAAACAACAACGTTTTTCTATTGCATATGACTTTGGGTAGGGTATGCAAATTGTTTTTGTCACTCACCCAAAAAGTGGGCATGGGTTAAAATGATCTAAAAACGAAATGTTTATATTATCAAAATTAATAATCTTGCATCGATAGTTTTTTCAAATATTTCGAAATTATTTCTCTATGTTACAAACTTAATGTTAAAACTAATACACCCCTATGGGATAGGGTATAAATAACAGAGAATTAGATTTAATGATTATCACGTTTACCTATTAAAACCTATTGTAAAGATGTTCGTTTACGCATATCTACGAAACCATTTAAGCGATATCGATGAATATGTATTGTTTGGTCCAACTTAAAGGGTAGTATAGAGTTTGCTAATAACCGTCGATATTTTCAATTGCAAATTTAAAGATTTCCTTTCATAGAAGGTATGTAGGATACAAGCTTTTATTATGTTTATGACAAATGTAAGGAGTATGTGACCTAAATGTCATTCATGAGATACTATAGATTGGATATTTAATTTTTGTCTTTTAAATAACGAAATGTAGTCTTCCATTAAATTAGATGTACAGTTGTAGGTTTCTTTATATACACAGGTATAGACAATAAATAAAATAAAAAAGTCCTTTTTATACCCTATCCCAAGGGGGTATATTAGTTTTGATACATTATTTTTAACATTGAGAAATAATTTAGCTATATATACCTTTAAGTATATGAATCGACTCAGAATCAGTAACTGAGTCGATTTAGCCATGTCTGTCTGTTCGTCCGTCTGTCTGTTCATCGCCGATTTTTGGACCTTAAATATTGAGCTATGATAATGAAATTTGGTATATAGGATCCTTGTCCGTGCCAGCAGAACAAGTGTAAACATTTTCAAAATCTGACCACTGCCACCCAATTATTTAAAAAAAACGTTGTTTATGAGAGTTTTGAAAAAGTATTTGGAAAACATATTTAGACAATTTTTTGCCACGCCCACTTTTGGAGACGTTTTTAGTATATAACCTTTTTTTATTTTTTAAAGAATTTTGACAAAAATTTCGATGCAAATATTCTATAATAACAATATAAACATTTCGCCTTCGGGTCATTTAAATATACGCTCACTTTTTGGGTGTGTGTTCTTACAAAAACCGTTTTATACCCATAGAAAAACGTCGCTTTTTGTCGAACTATAAAAGATTTAGATAAAATGTCTGAACAATATGTAATGAAAATATCATTTTCTATATTTCATCCCCATTCAGTTTTTATTGGGTATTCCAACTTTTTGGGTACTTTCATTTTAAGGATGGGATGGGAGAGGGTATTCAAAGATCCGCAGAGCAGATTATAGCTTTCTCGTATCTTTATAACCTATCCCATAGGGATACATGAGTTTCGACATTAAGTTTGTAACATAGAGAAATAATTTCGATAGGTATACCTCAAAGTATATGGATCGATTCAGAATCGCTAGCTGAGTCGATTAAGCCATGTCTGTCTGTCCGTCCGTCTGTCCGTCTGGGTGTTGAAATTCGGTATATAGACTCTCTGGCCGACGAAGCACAACAAGTGTAAACATATGAGAAGGCTACAATCCGCTGTGCGGACCGTTGAATACCCTATCCCATCCCATCTGTAAAACTAATGTCACCAAAATGTGGACATGGCTTAAAACACGATGGGGATTAAACATAGAAAATGGAATTGTCACAACAAATAGTACGGTTCTACAGAGGACAAGGTTTTTCTCCTGCATATGTTATGGGGTAGAGTATGAAAATGGTTTTTATATAAAAACGCCAACAAAAAGTGGGCGTGGGTTAAAATGGTCTATAGACGAAATGTTCATACTAATATTACTAATGATTCTGCATCAACATTTTGTTTCGAAAATTTTAAAATTTGACCGAAAAACGTTTTTAACTTTCTCTTACAAAGAGAAAGATATTGTTTTCGTGAAAAATTTCGACCTCGAGATTTTAATTGATTCTAACATTACGATGATAGCGAAGCCTAAAAAAAGTGGTTTTTGGAATTCCGTCCGTCAGTCCGTCGGTCCGTCGGTCCGTCTGTCCGTAATGGTGTCCCTAGCCTAAACGGCTAGACCGATTTTCTTCAAACTTCGTATCCAAGCTTATTTTAGTCATAATTTTAGGCCATTTTTTTTTGTTTGCTTTTAGCCATGTTAATAATGGTACCTGCCATATAAAAATTACACATAACCCCAATTTTCTCGAAAACAGCTCTAACGATTTTGATTAAACTTTATATATACTATAACCATATGAGCTCCAACAAAACTGCATACCCAGTTTTTTTCGAGAAAATCCATATAACGGATTTTGTCATTTAGGCCATATAAGGAAAATTGACAATTTCTCGCAAACTATTATGTCAAATTGAATGAAATTTAATATATATACTACTATTACTACTTGAAGCAATTTCACATGATTAGTTTTAGCCCAACTATCACTAAACGGAATTTTCAGTTTTGGCCAGTAACGAAAAATCATTATTATTCCCGTAGACACCGATTCCTTAAAATTTCGTAGTAAACGTTCGTATAATCATATTTCGACATTATTCATATCATTTTAAGCACTAATAGTCAAAATGCGTTCTATTTGATCTAACACCCAACTCGCTGTGAAAGAGAGAGTTGCGTACGACCCAGTCGTGCACCCACCACTCGTTTATATTAAAAACGCCCCCAAAAAGTGGGCGTGGCAAAAAACTTTACATGAACTAAATATAGATATTACGATTCTCTAAAAACGCATCTCAGATACTTTTTTTAAATTCCTTACGGTTTGGCAAAAAACTACGTTTTTCTAAAAATGGGGCGTGGCAGTGGGCGGATTTCAAAAATGTTTACACTTGTTCTGCTGGGAGCAACAAAGAGCCCGTGTACCAAATTTCATCATTTTGCTCAAAATTTTAGGCCCAAAAACTGGTGACGTACGGTCACACATGGCTAAATCGACTCAGCTATCGATTCTGAGTCGATCCATATACTTTGAGGTATATGTAGCTAAATTATTTCTCTATGTTACAAACTATGTATCAAAACTAATATACTCCTATGGGATAGGTATAAAAACAAGAATGATCACCAAGAAAACCCTGGATACGAAGTTTGACGAAAATCGGTCAAGCCGTTTAGACTGGAGAAATAATTACGGGCCGACGGACGGAATTTCAAAACTTCTTAATGATAGAATCAATCAAAATTTCGATTTCGTAAATATTCCCGAAAACAATACCTTTCTCTTTGTATGGAAATAAAAATGAAAATGTCGAAAAAGCGGGACATTGCCGGGACATTTCCTTAAGCGGGACTCTTGGCGGGACAAAGGCTCAAAAGTGGGACTGTCCCTCCAAATGCATGACATCTGGAAACCGTACCTGAGTCGTGTTACTCTCTCATTTGTGTTCCCGCAACTGCGGCATTGGGGTTTGTATGGGGAAACCTAATTTGTGCGCATGGTCTCCAATCGCCGTAATTCTTGCGATTTCTGGGCAGGTTCTATTTATAAAGTCGTTTGTAATGTTCTTGTCGTAGGAAGGCCATATCTTCCTCGATATGACGCAATTTGTTAACCTTCTCCATTTGGAGTCGGCCTTCTTCAGGAAGTATGAGTGGATTTGTCCCTTAACCGCACCTAGCGGGATACGGACCCTTGCCGCAAGCGGGAGCTGAGCTTTGCCTGGCCAGCTCGTCTGCCACTCGTTTCCTTCAATGTCACTGTGCCCTGGAACCTAGAGAAGCATTCGCCCAGATAGGCAAGTTCGTTCCGGTATCCCTGTACCAGTTTGGATGATATGGAAGCCGAGTTGAAGGCCTTAATGGCCACTTGACTATATATGAGGATAGCAATATTGCCCCAGTAGCATACAAGCCTCTCGGATAGCCAGTAGGTCCTGAAATACGGTGGCAAAATCCGGTAGGCGGTATGATTGATACTGATATTTTCCGTGATTCCGAGTAGACTCCGGAATTCACACCACAGTTGATCATAGATCCGTCGGTGTAGATGACCGTGTCGAAATCACTACCTACTTCGTTCCTCTTCCACTGAGCTCTGTTAGGAAAGCCTACGTGAAAGCCATTCGTAAAGCTTATTGTACGTGTGATTTAGTCTGTTGGAATCGTGACCAGCATCGTTTGCTTTTGAGTCCAGAATGTTACTGTGGCCATACGGCCTTTCAGTCCAGCATCCTGACTCCATGAGTCTTACTGAGCTGCATAAAGTGGTATCTTTAATGTGTGGGTCGAGAGGGAAGATATGCAATATCACAGTGTGCCCGTGGTGCCTATACTGGCTGTTCTTTGCAGACTCATAAGTTTTGTGAGGTTGTGTCCTTGACTCAATGCGAGCCACCACACAAGTGAGGTGAAATCGGGTATTTTGGTTTTGGTGGCTAATAGCACCAATTCCGTTTTTTTTCGGGTTTACACCGAGGCCACAACTTGCAGTTCAGATCCTACCCTTACCATGATTTCACTTATTACGAAGGGGATAAGTGACTGACGCTAGTATCACCACGTCATACGCGTACGCGACAACTTTTTATACCCTATCCCATAGGGGGGTATATTAGTTTTGATACTTAGTTTGTAACATAGAGAAATAATTTTGCTACATATACCTCAAAGTATATGGATCGACTCAGAATCGCTAGCTGAGTCGAATTTGCCATGTCTGTCTGTCCGTCCGTCCGTCCGTCCGTCTGTCTGTCTGTTCGTCAGCGGTTTTTGGGCCTTAAATTTTGAGATAGGATAATGAAATTTGGTATATAGGATCCTCGTCCGTGCCACCAGAACAAGTGTAAAAATTTTTAAAATCCGCCCACTGCCACGCCCCCTTTTTAGGAAAACTTATTTTTTGGCCAAACCGTAAGGAATTTCAAAAAAGTGTCTGAGTAGCATATTAAGACAATCCTAATATCTATATTTCATTCATACAAAGTTTTTTGCCACGCCCACTTTTTGGGGGCTTTTTAAGAAAAAAACGCTTTTTGTCCAAATTTTAAAACTTTCGAAAAAAATTTTGATGCAAATACTTCCGAAATGGTAATATAAACATTTTGTCCATAGATCATTTTCACCTACGCCCACATTTTGGGGGCGTTTTCTTACAAAAACCGTTTGTATACCCCATCCCAAGGCATTAGCAATAGAAATACGAACCACACAAGATTTTGAGAAACTGTCTGAGCAATATATTGTGACAATGTCATTTTCTGTATTTCATTGCCATAAGGCCTATATTTTGAGGATATTAATTTAAAGGATGGGATGGGATAGGGTATTCAACGATCCGCATAGCGGATTGTAGCCTCTCATATGTTTATAACTAGAATAGAACCCTGTGGCGTTCCTCTATTGGTGAGTTTGGTGACTATTGCCAAGTGTTGCCTGGATAATTATTGTTCCGAGAATAGAGACTATCCATTGGCTAATAGATTCCTCTATACCCAGCTCGATCACAGATTCAGGAATATTTCAAGTGAGGACGTTGTTGAAAATTCTCTATATATCTAAGAAGAAGAAGAGTGTATTCTTTATACTGTAAGGATTTTTCGATTGTCCGCACTACCTCGTGGAAAGCTTTTTCCTCGGATCTGCCCTTGAGGTAGGAGTGCTGTGATTTGGATAGTGAAGATTCTTTTAGAAAATTTCACATTTGGATGTCCTTCGCGGTCTTACTCTAGCGCGTCTCCACAAGTAAAGAACGTGGTTTAGTATTTAGCAACTTCTAAAAATGTCCGCGGAGTATTCTGTCCACCCTCTATCTCGGAAAAGAAAGGTTGGAGTGGCTTTCAATAGAATGGCAATAATCCATCCAGGCCTCCCTTTGGATGTTTTATGGCTTTCCCATACAGACTTTAACAGTCCTTACAAGGCTGCCAGAAGTTGTGTTTGTGGCAGATATTGAAAATCGTTCTGGTCATCTGTCTTAGATTGGAGAGATCTTCATTCCACAACGGGGGAAGTGTTTTGTTCCTTCGCTTAACTGGATACGCATGCACTGTATGCAATATTCATCGCATTCTCAAAAGCCTGTACTTTTTTTCCAGTTCTTTGATTGCAAGGGTTTGTTTCATTTGTGGATTTGAATTTTGTCAGAAGGACTTGGCCAAACTTGTTCCAATTAACTCTCCTCGGATTTCTAAATTGTCTAATGGTCTCGGCTTCGAGACACAGGTCATAGAGGATCCATCTGTGGTCTGAAAGTGACTCCAGATTGGGAACTCTCCAGTTATCAATCCTAAAACTATCATTGTTTGTTTTTAATGTGATATCCTTCTGACTGTTACAGACTGATAAATCGGTAGTCAAAAGAAAATCAAAAAGTGATTGATTTTCTTTCATTATATTCTGAGCTTCCCCATACTGTATGCCTTGCGTTGGCGTCACAGCCCATCGGCATATTATCCGCTCTAGCTGTTGTGGCTATGAGTTGCTGCACCTCCTCTAGGGTCCTCTAGCCTGAGCTAGAATGGGACATAAAAAAGCTTTAATATGTTTCTTAGCAAGTATCCATGTTCCTGTCCACTTTTGGGCGCAGTGGGCGGATTTCAAAATTTTTTAAACTGTTCTACCTCGTCGGCCAGATATACCAAATTTCAATACTCTCACTCAAAATTTAAGGCCCAAAAATCGGTGACATACATATACTTTTAAGGTATATCTAGCTAAATTATTTCTATATGTGACACACTATCTATCAAAACAAATACACCCCCATATGGGATAGGGTTTAAAAACGTTTTTTGGTACATTTTTTAAATATTTGCAAAAACGTTCGATGCAACATCATTGGATATGATAATATGAACATTTCGTCGCTAGATCACTTTAAGCCACGCCCATTTTTTGGGTGCGGATTGTTGAATACCCTATCCCATCCTATTTGTAAAACTAAAATCACCAAAAAAGTGGGCATAGCTAAAAACACGATGTGGATAAAATAAAGAAACGATATAGTGACAACAAATTCTTCAGACTGCTAATAAAACACTTTTACGGTTCTACAAATGACAATGCTTTCTCCTGCATATGTTATGGGGCAGCGTATAAAAATGGTTTTTATATATATATATATATATATAAACGCCCCAAAAAGTGGGCGTGGGTTAAAATGGTACATAGACGAAATGTTCATAATAATATTGTTAATGATTCTGCATCAAAAAATTTTTCAAAAATTTTTTAAATTTGACCGAAAAATTTTTATTTTTTACTAAAACCGCCCCAAAAAGTGGGCGTGGCAAAAAACTATATATATATATGTTATATAGATATTAAGATTTTCTAAATATGTTGTTCAGCAACTTTTTTAAAATTCCTTACGGTTTGGCCAAAAACTGAGTTTTTCTTAAAAGGGGGCGTGGCAGTTGGCAGATTTTGGAAATTTTTACACTTGTTCTGTAGGCACGGACGAGGATCCTATATACCAAATCTCATTATCCTAGCTCAAAATGTAAGGCCTAAAAATCGGTGACGTACAGACGGACGGACAGACAGACATGGCTTAATCGACTCAGCTAGCGATTCTAAGTCGATCCATATACTTTGAGGTATATGTAGCTAAATTATTTCTCTATGTTACAAACTGTGCATCAAAACTAATATACCCCTATGGGGTATATTAGGGGGTACGCACAGCGGATTGTAGCCTTCTCATATGTTTAAGGATAGGATGGGATAGGGTATTCAACGATCCGCACGGCGGATTGTAGCCTCTCATATGTTTATACCCTATCCCATAGGGGTATATTAGTTTTGATACTTAGTTTGTAACATAGAGAAATTACTTAGCTACATATACTTTAAAGTATATGGATGAACTCAGAATCGCTAGCTGAGTCGATTAAGCCATGTCTGTCTGTCCGTCCGTCCCTCTGTACGTCACCAATTGTTAGGCCTTAAATTTTGAGCTAGGATAATGAAATTTGGTATATAGGATCCTCGTCAGTGCCCACAGAACAAGTGTTAAAATTTTTGAAATCCGCCCACTGCCACGCCCCCTTTTAAGAATAACTCATTTTTTGGTCAAACCGTAAGGAATTTTAAAAAACTTTCTGAACAAAATATTAAGACAGTCTTTTTGGGGGCGTTTTCAATGAAAAACAGTTTTCGGTCAAATTTTAATGTTTTCGAAAAAATTTTTGATGCAGAATCATTAACATTATGAGTATGAACATTTCGTCTATATACCATTTTACCCACGTCCACGTTTTGGGGGCGTTTTTATATAAAAACCATTTTTATACACTACCCCATAACATATGCAGGTGAAAACCTTGTATTTTGTAGAACCGTAAAAGTGTTTTGTAAGCAGTCTGAAGAATTTGTTGTCACTATATCATTTTTTTTATTTTATCCACATCGTGTTTTTAGCCATGCCCACTTTTTTTGGGGATTTTAGTTTTATGGATAGGATGGGATATGGTAGTCAACGATCCGTACAGCGGATTGTAGCCTCTCATATGTTTTTAATATCAATTAGTTAAAGCAAAGTATTGCCATTCGGCTATTATATCTATTCTGTTACCTTTTATACTATCCAATAGGGGTATATTAGTTTTGATACATAGTTTGTAACATAGAGAAATAAGTTCGCTGGATATACCCCAAAGTTTATGGATCGACTCAGAATCGCTAGTCGAGCTAAACGCTGTAGCCTTAGAAGTCAGATTCGAAACAAACCCAATTTGAATCCAAATTTGTCGGTAGGATCATCACCGATTGAGTTTTCTCCTACTACTCGCAATAAAGAAAATAAACCGTCTTCTTTAATTCAATTAATGACTTCTAAATTATCTACATTTTAATCGATTCCTAATATCATGATTGAAACCATGTACTTCTCCGAAGATGTGATGACTTACTTGGTTTCAACAAATCTCATTCCCGCAGGTACTTCCATTAAATGTACTAAAATTAGTAAACCGAATGTTTCATTTCTTCATTTCAAATAGTTGTACCTCCTTATCTATTCGAAAAATTATGTGACACTAACTCATGGGCCGTTAATGCTATTGTGAATGAGTTTAAGCCACGGAGAGCAGGCGGACGAAAAGTCGCGTCAGTGTTTTGCCGCGAGAAAGCCACCTTACTCCTGCGTGAAGAAGTAAAGACGTATGTAGACTACCCATTTCATCGCACAATACTTTGAATAGCCTTGAATTCTTAGATCGAGATTTAATAAAGTTAATTATTTTCACGCTTTCGTCTAAGACCTCTTTTAAGGAGAGTGGCATTTTTTTCATTGCAAGGGCATGGCGGTGTAGAATGCAGTGACTACTGCTGCATTCCTTGGCATTTTGTTTTATTCTTGAGACGGCACCGGACGTTTTTCCAGTCATGGCCTTGGCACCGTCTGTGCACACATTCACGCAGTTAACCCATGGGATATCATTGACAATAAAGAAATTGTCTATTAATTTAAAAATTTCAGCAACAGTTGTTGTAGTTTCCAACGGCTTGCAGAAAAGCAGATCTTCTTGAAAGGACTGTTGGTATTGGTAGCGCACAAAAACTATTAAAATAGCCAACCCTGCAACATCTGTTGATTCATCCATTTGCAGCGAAAATTTTGTGACTTTTATTCGCGAAAGTAAAGTAGTTTTGACATTCTCTGCTAAGTCTCCGATTCTTCGGTATATTGTGTTATTTGACAAAAGAACGGTGTTTTTGGCCTTTTCACCCAACATACACTCAACAATGTCCTAAACGCATGGCTTGATTAAGTTTTCAGCGATTGTTTGGGCCAGTTTGCGCAACTCGGAAACTCACTAAGTAGGACGCCATCAACGCATATTCGTTCACTGTCTTTGAGTGGTTAGTAATAATTGTTTGAGATTTTGTAAGTTCACCATACTTCCTTTTAAAAAAATCAGTCGGTTTGCTTTTGCAATCTGGATGAATCCCCTCAAAATGACGTTTCATTTTTGCTGGAAACATGGCACTATTCGGCAACACTTTGCCGCAAATTACGCATTGGGGTTTGTTGTCACTTGTCTCAGCAAATCCAAGATTTAAATATGAATCGTGGTACTTCCTTTTTACTGTTTTTTTTTTCTGCAGTACTGATCACCATATTCAAATTCTTCAGAAAGTTCTGACGCGGGTGTCTCCATTGCGTCATTTTCCTTGGCTCTAGAATAGAACAATAAATGGAAAACGAGCAAATTCACAAATCTGAATTGAGGATAACAACAGAAAAAAAAATATTATAAATCCAACAAAACGCATCTAATACAAATGCGGTTCTAGCGATAGGAAACTTCCCATTATGAAATAAACAAATATGGTTTTGTATTATGTACCTGCCAGTTGCTGACTCTTTAGTAACTACTGGGCGTGCTGTTAAGGAGCTTTCAGCGGTTGTTTTTAACGACCCAGACTTTAGCCAGCGATCCATAGTACCTATTATTTTTGATCTCTCACGAGCTTTTGATCTTTTCACGTCGATAGATCCACAGAGTCACATCAATGTATAAAAAAACAAATAAAAAGTAAAATTCAAGCACTAAAAGCAAAATATAGATTAAATACACCGCACTACGATTCGTTTTAACCTGTATAAATAGATACCGACCCAACAAAAACCGTCTATTGGGCGCGTTTAAAACCAGAGAAACGTCGTCCCAGTACAAATTTCAGTTAGCGTCAGCGTATATGGTCGTCTCTGGTACGTCTCTTTCATAATTTTCATTTGTCGGGGATTCCCACATCTTTTTACACGAATTATTTTTTAGTTTGCTTGTATGTATTGATTTCTTTTAAATGAGCATTTCAAATTCGATTGCTGCGATTAAAATGACAAGTTCAGAAGCACAAAATGAAATAGTCACTAGTGTAATGGAATTTTGCTATTTCGTTTTTTTTATTTTGCCGCGGAGCACCGGATATCCTTCGCGGAGCACACTTTGGGAAACGCTGCCCTATGGCATATGCAATAGAAAATCGTTTTTTTGTTGAACCATAAAATATTTTTTATACCCTATCCCATAGGGGTTTATTAGTTTTTATACATAGTTTGTAACATAGAGAAATAGTTTAGCTACATATACCTCAAAGTATATGGATCGACTCAGAATCGATAGCTGAGTCGATTTAGCAATGTCTGTCCGTCCGTCTGTCCGTCCGCCCGTCCGTCACCAGTTTTTGGGCCTTAAATTTTGAGCTAGAATGATGAAATCTGGTAAGCGTGCTCTTTGTTGCTCCCAGCTCCCAGTGTAAACATTTTTGAAATCCGCCGACTGCCACGCCCCCTTTTTTAAAAAAAAAACGTAGTTTTTGGCTTAACCGTAAGGAATTTCAAAAAAGTGTCTGAGAAGCATATTTAGAGAATCGTAATATCTATTTCTCGTCAATACAAAGTTTTTAGCCACGACCAGTTTTTGGGGGCGTTTTCTATAAAAAAAACTTTTTTTGGCCAAATTTGAAAATTTTCGAAACAAATTTTGATGCAAAATCATTGGTAGTATTAATATGAATATTTCTTCAATAGACTATTTTAACCCACGCCCACTTTTTGGGGGCGTTTTTCTACAAAAACCAGTTGTTTGCCCTACCCTAATTCAAACGTTGTTTTTTGTCGAACCACAGAAGTTTTTTTTAAACTGTCTGAGCAATATATTGTGGCAATGTCATTTTCTGTATTTTATCGCCATAAAGCCTACATTTTGAGGATGTTAATTTTAAGGATGGGATGGGATAGAGTATTCAACGATCCGCACAGCGGATTGTAGCCTTCTCATATGTTTTTCTTAAATCCCCATCGTGTTTTAAGCCATGTCAACATTTTGGTGACATTAGTTTTACAGATGGGATGGGATAGAGTATTCAACGATCCGCTTAGCGGGTTGTAGCCTTCTCATATGTTTTTATAAACTGTCTGAACAGTATGTTGTGACAACGTCATTTTCTTTCTTTTATCGTCATAAAGCCCATATTTTGAAGATATTAATTTTTAGGATGGGATGGGATAGGGTATTAGACGATCCGCACAGCGGATTGTAACCTTCTCATATGTTTTCATATATCTTTTTTTGCCAAATAGAAACTATATGCATTTTTCTTATTTTTCATTACAGATAAAGCAAGCAACATACAAAGAAAATGGACTACTGTAGCCGTAGTGATGTCTATAGCATCATTAGCTCTAAGCAGTTAGTTAAATTAATATAAAATAATAATAAATGACTATTATTTCATAAATTTATAGAGTTTTGCCGTATTTTTAAAAGTGCTTATTTTGTAAATGTATGTAAATATATGAATACAAATGAAATAATTTAGTTTCTTATATTTAGGAGAATATCTTGCACTAAAAGCAGAAGTTTATATTATGCTTTCTAATGTTCATATATTAAAATGCATGTTTTACACATCTGGAAATAGATTAGGCTATATACAATTTGATGGTTGGGTGTTGTAGAACGAGGGTAGACTCTGATTGGCGTTAACTTGGCAATGTCCAGTGTTGCAACTCTGACTACACAACAAATGTGCTTATCTTTACCTCCAAGTGGTAACCATCGGGTACTGGTCTCATCCAACCGGATTTGACTTGCTAAACGATAAGTGCGAGTGTTGATACCACGACGAAAAACAGCAACACTATAAACACCCTGGTGAGAATGGCACGGATGAATACCCGGCCTGCTGTCCCAGGCGAACCTAGATGAGCTGCTCTGACATATTCGGACAACAGGTTGTCTAGGAATTTCAAGGGTTAGTCAGGCCCCTTGAACAGAGATGGTGGCGGATGAACCGAAAGGCCAACGGCAGCGCTCAATCCCGTAGTGGATACTGATGGCCCCGTGTCCTAGGGGTATCTAATAAATTGGAACTGGCCCTCCAGGTTGGGGGTTGTGCTTTGGGTTAACTACCCACCCACAGAAAAAAAACATGGTTACGAAGCAACCAATAGCCTCGGAAAGGACTGATTTTATTGTTGACGACCCTGCTAAACGAAAAAAGGACAACGACGTTCGTATCTGCACCTGGAATGTGAGAACATTAAACAGGAGAGGTGCAGGCGAACAACTAGCGGAAGCCCTAAACTGCTACAAAGCAGACATTACTGCCATCCAGGAAATACGATGGGATGGGCCGGGCAAAAAGAGGATGAAAAACTGTGACATATACTACGGACCGTGTTATAGTGAGCAGAAACAGCGACTATTCGGATGCGGATTTGTTATAAGTGCCAGACTTAGGCAAGAAGTCTTATGTTTCCAAGACATTAGCGAACGCATAGTAACAATCCGCATCAAGGCCAAATTCGCCAACATAAGCCTTATATGCGCTCACGCTCCGACGGAAGAAAAAGATGATATAGCTAAGGATTGCTTCTACGAGCTCCTCGACAAAACCTATGAGCGACTACCGAAGTACGATGTTAAAATCGTGCTGGGAGATTTTAACGCAAAGGTAGGAAGAGAAGACATCTTTAGAAGTATTGTCGGAAAACATAGCCTACACGACAACACGTCTGGTAACGGACTTAGGCTAATTGATTTCGCTACGGAACGAAATGCCACTATAGCCAGCACACGGTTTCCTCACCTCGATATCCATAAGGGGACATGGCGGTCTCCAGATCAACGAACGGTCAACCAAATTGATCACATTGCGATAGATAAGAGGCACGCATCCAGTATTTTGGATGTCCGAACATTCCGAGGAGCTAACATCGACTCGGATTACTACCTTGTAGCAGCCAAGGTAAGAATGCGGATATCCACCACGCCACAACAATCCAGAAATACTGTGAAAAAATTTAATGTCGGAAGACTGCAATCGCAAGAGACCGCCAAGACCTTCGCACAACGCGTATCCCTTAACCTCTCGATTAACACCATACCACCAGCATCGAATGTCGAAGAGCAATGGCAACGATGCCAACAGGCCATTAGATCAGCCGCAACTGATGTGCTAGGTTTCTCGCGCCCACCAGCAAGAAACCCCTGGTTTGATGAGGAATGCCGACAGATGCTCGCAGCCAAGAACGAGGCCTACAAGGCTAAGCTGCAGGTGAAGACGAGAGCTGCCATTGAGCTCTATAGGCAAAGAAGAAGGGAAGAACATCGGCTTTTCAGCAAGAAGAAAAAAGAGCAAGAAAAGCGCGCGATCGAGGATATAGAGAGGTGCCACTCCAGGAACGATGTTCGCAAGTTTTACCAAAGTGTAAAACGTCAAAGCCAAGGATACAAGGCTCGAACAGAATCCTGTCGAGATGAACAAGGAAATATTGTAGTTGAGACACAGTCGATGCTGAGGATATGGAAGAACCACTTCTGCAGACTGTTAAACGGCGATGACGAACAACATTCCGCTGTCAGGCAGAACGAACCATTCAATATTGGCAACGACAGCGAAAACTGCCAACCACCCGACCTGAGTGAAGTGAGGATAGCAATATCTAAACTCAAGCTTAATAAGGCTGCCGGAAATGACGGCCTTCCCGCTGAGCTCTTTAAGGCCGGCGGAGATGACTTGGCAAGTAACATCCACCAACTCATAAGCCAAATCTGGTCGGATGAAAATATGCCTGAAGAATGGAACCTCAGCATCGTTTGCCCGATCCACAAAAAAGGAGACCCTCTGAACTGCGCCAACTACAGAGGCATAAGTCTCCTCAACATCGCCTACAAGATCCTATCTGCCGTAATATGTGAACGCCTGAAACCGTTTACCAACAACCTGATTGGCCCTTATCAGTGTGGTTTTAGGCCAGGAAAGTCCACAACCGATCAAATTTTCACACTTCGGCAGATCCTGGAAAAAACTCAAGAAGTCCAAATCGATACCCACCACCTATTCATCGATTTCAAAGCCGCATATGACAGCATTTATAGAGACGAACTGTACAGAGCCATGTCTAGTTTTGGTATACCGCCCAAACTCGTCCGTTTGTGTAGGATGACGATGGAGAATTCTCGCTGCTCCATCAGGGTCGGAAACGACCTCACCGACACATTCGATACCAAAAAAGGATTTAGGCAAGGCGATGCGCTGTCATGTGACTTCTTTAATCTGATTCTTGAGAGAATTGTGCAAAACTCCAAAGCCAACACCAGAGGCACAATTTTCCAAAAGTCGGTGCAACTACTAGCATATGCTGACGATATTGACATCATTGGCAGGACTCAACGTGATGTCATAGCCACGTTTGCTAGTATAGAGAAGGAAGCGGCGAAAATGGGTTTAGCAGTAAATGAGGGAAAGACTAAGTATATGCTGTCATCACGAAAGGACTCACAACATCGACGAATTGGACAGAACGTCACCATTGACAGATATAACTTTGAGGTAGTACGGGACTTTGTCTACCTCGGCTCCGCTATTAGCTCTGACAACAACATCTCGTCAGAAATTAAACGAAGAATTACTCTTGCCAACCGCTGTTTCTTCGGGCTAAGAAGGCAATTTAGTAGTAAAGCCCTCACTCGAACTACTAAGGAAACCCTATATAAGACCCTGATCATCCCAGTCCTGCTCTACGGCGCTGAAGCATGGACCGTATCAAAAGCGGATGAAGAAATCCTTGGTAGATTCGAGAGGAAAATTCTTCGAAAAATCTTCGGTCTCGTTTGCGTTGACGGGCTATGGAGACGAAGATTCAACCAAGAACTATACGAGCTGTACAGCGACATGCCCCTGGTCAAAAAACTCCGCATTGGACGTTTAAGATGGATAGGACATGTAGAACGAATGGACACCAATACTCCGGCTCGCAGAGTCTTCGATTCCCAGCCAGACGTCGGACGCAGTAGAGGAAGACCTCGCCTTAAGTGGCGCGCACAAGTGGAAACCGACCTCAACCAACTTGGAGTGCGCAACTGGAGGCAGTTAGCTAAGGACCGGGCTAATTGGAGAGGCATGTTGGTTGAGGCCCAGGTTCATTCCGGACTGTAGCGCCACTTAAGTAAGTAAGTATATACAATTTGTAAATCAATGGGTGCTACCATGTGAGCACTTTGACGTTTTTTAGTATTTAGAGCGTCAAAGAATCTTCAACATGACTTTCATTATACCCTATCACATAGGGGTTTTTATACCCTATCCTATAGGGGTACATTAGTTTTGACATTAAGTTTCTAATATAGAGAAATAATTTCGATAGATATACCTCAAAGTATATGGATCAATTCAGAATCGCTAGCTGAGTCAATCTAGCCATGTCTGTCTGACCGTCAGTCCGTCTATGTGTCACTGATATTTGGGCCTTAAATTTTGAGCTAGAGTGTTGAAATTCGGTATGTAGACTCTCTGGTCGACAAAGCAGAACAAGTGTAAACATTTTAAAATCCGCCCACTTCCACGACCCCTTTTTAGAAACGTAGGTTTTGGCCAAACCGTAAGCAATTTTAAACACATCAGAAGGCTACAATCCGCTGTGCGGATCGTTGAATACCCTATCCCATCCCATCCTTAAAATTAATATCTCCAAAAAGTGGGCTTTATTAGACTATAATATAGAAAACGACATTGTCACACCATATTGTTCAAACAGTTTATCAGAATCTTTTGTTGTTTGACAAAACACATCGTTTTCCTCCTGCATATGCTATGGATAAGGTATACAAACGGTTTTTGTAAGAAAACGCGTGGCGTGGGCTAACATGATCTATGGACGAAATGTTTATATTAATATTTTTTTTCGAAAATTCTAAATTTGACCGTAAAAGGTTTTTTATTTAAAACGCCCCCAAAAAGTGGGCGTGGCAAAAAAACTTTATATGAACGAAATATAGATATTACGATTGTCTAACTACACTTTTCAGACACGTTTTTAAAATTCCATACGGTTTGGCCAAAAACTACGTTTTTCTGAAAAGGGGCGTGGCAGTGGGCGGATTTTAAAAATGTTTACACTTGTTCTGCTGGGAGCAACAAAGACCACGTGTACCAAATTTAATCATTCTAGCTCAAAATTGAAGGCCCAAAAACGGGTGACGTACGTACGGACGGACGGACAGACATTGCTAAATCGACTCAGTTTTCGATTCTGAGTCGATCCATAAACTTTGAGGTATATGTAGCTAAATTATTTCTCTATGTTACAAACTAAGTATCAAAACTAATATACCTATAGACAAAATGTTTATATTACCATTAGACAAAATGTTTATATTACCATTGCGGAAGTATTTGCATCAAAAGTTTTTTCGAAAGTGTTAAAATTTGGACAAAAAGCGTTATATACTAAAAACGCCCCCAAAAAGTGGGCGTGACAAAAAACTTTGTATGGACGAATTATAGATATCAGGATTGTCTTAATATGCTGCTCAGACACTTTTTCAAAATTCCTTACGGTTTGGCTTAAAACTACATTTTTCTAAAAAGGGGGCGTGGCAGTCTGCGCATTTCAAAAATGTTTACACTTGTTCTGCTTCGTCGGCCAGAGAGTCAATATACCAAATTTCAACACTCTAGCTCCAAATTTAAGGCCCAGAAATAGGTGGAATACAGACGGACGGACAGACAGGCATGGCTTTTTCGACTCAGCTAGCGATTCTGAATCGATCCATATATTTTGAGGTATATGTATCGAAATTATTTCTCTATGTTACAAACTTAATGTCAAAACGAATATACCCCTATGGGATAGGGTATAAAAATAATAATAAAATAATTCAGAAAGCAAATTATTTAACAAACATATAACAAGGCTACAATCCGCTGTGCGGATCGTTGTATACCCTATCCCATCCCATCTGTAAAACTAATATCCCCAAAATATGTACATGGCTTAAAACACGATGGGGATTAAATATAGAAAATTACATTGTCACAACAAATTTTACGGTTGTACAAATGACCAGGTTTTTCTCCTGCATATGTTATGGTGTAGTGTATAAAAATGATTTTTATATAAAAACGCCCCCAAAAAGTGGGCGTGGGTTAAAATGGTCTGCAGACGAAATGTTCATATTAATATTACTAATGATTCTGCATCAAAAGTTTTTTCGAAACATTAAAAATTTGACCGAAAAACGCCCCCAAAAAGTGGGCGTGGCAAAAAACTTTATATGAACGAAATACAGATATTCACATTGCTAAAATATGTTGTTCAGAAACATTTTCAAAATTCCTTATAGTTTGGCAAAAAAAATAAGTTTATCTAAAAAGGGGGCGTGGCAGTGGGCGGATTTCAAATTTTTTTACACCTGTTCTGCTGGAAGCAACAAAGAGCCCGTGTAGCAAATTTCATCCTTCTAGCTCATAGAGAAATAATTTCGATAGATATACCTCAAAGTAAGTGGATCGATTCAGAATCGATTAAGCCATGTCTGTCTGTCCGTTCGTCTGTCCGTCTGTGTGTCACCAATTTTTGGGCTTTAAATTTTGGCCTAGAGCGTTGAAATTTGGTATGTAGACTCTCTGGCCGACGAAGCAAAACAAGTGTAAACATTTTTGAAATCCGCCCACTACCGCGCCCCCTATTTAGAAAAGCGTAATTTTTAGCCAAACCGTAAGGAATTTTGAAAAAGTATCTGACCAGCATATTTAGACAATCCTTACATCTATATTTCGTCCACTGTTTGGGGTTCTGGCATGCCTGTCGTAGAAGGCGACTAAAATCTACTCCCCGTATACTGAGTGTAAAGCGTATACAAACAACAAAAATGCAATGAGTACAACAAAAAGATTTAATACCCCAGGTTGCAATTCAGTTTCACTCAAAAATCCACCCTCTACGGATTCTGGGGAGAGCCAATTATTGCAAATGTGTTACCCTTTCGGGAAAAGTTCAAGGGTAACTACATCTGGATCTCAAAAAAATATGTGTGTCTCAAGGATCCCGAGAACAAAAGAAGTGTCAGCCCACGAAAAACGAGACTCAATGAAAAAGAAGAGCCTAAAGGAAGAAAACGACGTTCTTCGAACAAGGCTTAACAATGTCGAACTGCTCTGCGAAGAGCTTCGCAAAGAAATTGTCCATCTAAAGGAAGAAAATATGACTCCGAAGAGTTAATTTAAAATACCTAATGAGCCAAAACCAAGTTCAAACGGCACCGTGAATTCGGAATACCACACGGATGAAGAAGAACTCAGTCGCGAAACTGACTGGGTCTTAAAGAAAAGACCAGTAAAAAAGAGGATAGCTGTATCCTCTCCTGAAATAATAAACCACGAGAAAGAAATTATTAATAAAGCGAAACAGATAAAACAACGTCCCCCACCGCCAATTAATGTTATCGGTGCTGACGACTTTAACAAGTTGCATACCTTGATAAAATCGTTGCCATTATCGGGCTACCAAGTAACTTCGCTTAGAAAAAATACATGGAAAGTCTGCTTTAAAGACTCTGAAAGTTACCGTCTATTATCTCGCAAGCTTAATACCGAGAAAATAGAATTGTATTCCTTTGAAAATAAAAATGTCAGATAAGTAAACTCTTGCTATCTGCAATCCGGCAAATTATCGCGGCTGCGAAGTAGCTAAAGAGTTGCAAAACAGACGGACGAAAAATAATAATATTAAATCACACAAGCAAAAGCCTAAAATTCCGATTAAAAATATGCAGGTCATAATCGAAAAATCAAAATTTTCACAAACTACGCGGCCATCAGATATCCGTTCGGATCATGTACATCCAAAACCAAATGTACAAACGTATGCCCAAGCTACAGTATCCAATAACGCCCAAAAAAATATCTCACGTGACCCAGTTTCAAATGTATTTTCGATTATTCTTTCAAAACTTGAGGAACAAAGCAAAACGAATAAACTTATTTTTGACAGGCTCGTTAAGCTCGAAAATAGTATTCGCAATAGAAGTACCCCACCTTTAACATTAATAGATTCCTTAAAATTCTTACGTGGAATGCCAATGGCCTTTGGCAAAAACTTGGAGAACTTGAATTATTTATGCAGGTAAAAAGATATAGACATCTGTTTTATATCCGAAACTCACGCAAAGAGTAATTCGAACTTAAAGATTAAAGGTTACCTCGACTATCATGCTCTACATCCATCGAATAAGGCTAGAGGTGGAGCCTCACTATATATAAAAGAGTGTATCGAAAATTAGATTGATCTTAAATTCGAAATCGAAACAATTCAAGTTAGCTCTATACAAGTCAAAAGCAGACAATCCTTTCTGAAGATATCGTCTATTTACTGCCCACCACGATGCTTTGAAAACTTGCTTAATTCCCTTGGACAACGTTTTGTCATCGGAGGGGACTTTAATGCAAAACATTCATTCTGGAGATCTAGATGCATATCACAGAAAGGTAGGATGCTTTATGATGTAAGTAGAAAGTACAATACCGAATTTCATTCTACAGGAAAACCAACTTACTGGCTACTGATGTTAGAAAAATACCGGACTTGATCGATTTCTTCATTGTAAAAGGTCTGCCGTCCAATCGAATCAAAGTTGAAGAATGCTTTGATCTTTCCTCTGATCATTCTCCAGTCATTTTAACAATGAGCGAGTCACTGATTATAAATGAAAAACCACCCAGATTAACAAACGCGAAAACCAACTGGGAAGGTTTCAAAAACGATATTGAAAATAATATCCGACTGGGTGTATCGCTTAGAACCCCATTGGAACTGGAAGTCGCTGTTGACTCATTTATCAATACCATCCAAAAAGCAGCATGGAATAATACTCCTCAACAGAACAAAATAGTGAGCTATAGTAAAATTAAGTACCCCCGAGATATACATGATTTAGTAAGACAAAAAAGAAAAGCTCGTAAAAGATGGCACCAAACTCGTGCCCCGAAATATAAAACACATCTCAATCGGTTGGGTAATTTGCTATGAAATTCGATTAAAAATTTTAAAAACCATGCAGTAGAAACTTATCTGCAAAGCCTAACCGCTGGAAAGGAATCAAATTATTCGCTCTGGAGAGCAATTAGAGTCATAAAACGGCCAAAAATCGCTGTGCCGCCAATTAGGGTAACTCAAGACGTTTGGGCAAAAAGCGATAAGGAAAAAGCTGACATTTTTGCCTTACATCTTGAGGAAACATTTAAGCCGTTTGATGGTCCAGCGCAAAATGAAAACATTAATATATTCGAGAGTACAACCGATAATAATATAGTAAGATATACAAGTATTGCCGAGCTTAAACGGGAAATACAGAAACTAAAGCCTAAAAAAGCTCCGGGTTATGACCTGATTATAGGAGAACTTCTTAAAATGTTGCCTCGGAAAGCATTAACTAAGCTTCTTTTTAGTTATTATAAATGCAGCAATTAGATTAGAATACATACCAAGACAGTGAAAAGTCGCGGATGTGATTATGGTTCTAAGACCAGGAAAATCACCAAATGAAAAAAAATCCTGCAGGCCTATTTCACTTCTCCCAATAATTTCAAAAGTTTTTGAACGGATATTACTCGGTCGCTTACACCCCATAATTGAACAGAAACGTCTTTTACCTGACCATCAATTTGGGTTTAGAAGTAAACATTCAACGGTGGACCAAGTACATCGAATTACAGATGTAATTGAGAAAGCTTTCGAAGAAAAGAAAATTTGTTCAGCCGTATTTCTTGACGTGTCGCAAGCTTTTGACAACGTGTGGCACAAAGGCCTTACGTATAAACTAAGTAAAGTTCTGCCAGAACAATTATATAAAATCCTCGTGTCGTATCTTGAGCATAGACTCTTCCGTGTGAAACTTGGAAGCGAATATTCCGAGTTCAAAGAAATAATGGCAGGTGTACCGCAAGGAAGCGTCATTGGACCAATCCTGTACCACCCATTCACTCTTGATATCCCACAATCAAACGATACAATAGTTGCAAAGTTTGCTGACGATACTGCTATACTAGCAGTAGGCACAACAATAGAGGAAACAAATATCAAATTACAAAACGCTTTCAACGAGGTTAATGAATGGACTAAATCCTGGCGGATTGCACTTAATGAGAGCAAATCGATCCATGTAGATTTTTCGTATAAACGGACAAACAATTTGCCTGTATTTCTAAATACGGCTCGAGTCCCGTTTACAAATGAAACGAAATATCTCGGTATGACACTCGATGCAAAATTAAAATGGAAGTCGCATGTCAAAAAGAAATGCGAAGAACTTATCAATTGGTTGCTCGGAAAATATTCGAAGCTTAATCTTGATAACAAGCTGCTATTATACAACAAGTGCTAAAACCGATTTGGACATATGGTATACAACTATGGGGTGGTACCAGTGAAACGAATAGAAATACAAAATGGGTGGTGGTTTTAGTGAGTAAAAATCTCACACTACTTTGGGCACGTGCTCATCGTATCTATGAAGATTTCCACCAGCCCATGAAAAAAAAACCTGTTTGGGGGCGTTTTTAGAAAAAAAAGCGATTTGTCCTAATTTTAAACAGTTCTATGAAAATGTTGATGCAATTACTTTCGAAATGATATGAAAAACATTTTGTTTTAGATCAATTTCACTCACGCCGACTTTTTGGGGGCGTTTTTATATAAAAACCATTTTTATACGCTACCCCATAACATATGCAGGATAAAAACCTTGTCTTTTGTAGAACTGTAACAAATGAGAAGACTACAATCCGCTGTGCGGATCGTTTAATACCCTATCCCATCCCATCCTAAAAATTAATACCCCCAAAATGTGGTCTTTATGGTCATAAAGTATTGAACATAATATGGTTAAGAAGGTTTATCAAATTCTTTTATGGTTCGGCAAAAAACACGGTTTTCTATTGCATATGCCTTGGAGTAGGGCATACAAATGGTTTTTGTAAGAAAACTGGGGGCGTGAGTTAAAATGGTCTATTGACGAAATGTTCATATTAATACTACAAATGATTGTGCATCAACATTTTTTTCGATAATTTTAAAATTTGACCAGAAAACGTTTTTTTATAAAAAAAAACGCCCCCAAAAAGTCAACATTGAAAGGAGGATGCAATGCAATTCCGAATTTGCCGAGCGTTACCTACCAAAGGGAAATGAAGAAATATTTTGAGAAGTCTTATGCAAGACGTCTATTGCCAGGTGAGTTGATTACCACAGAGCTAGTTTGGTATTTGCCACATTTCGCCATTCAAAGTCCACATAAGCCGGACAAACTTCGAATAGTGTTTGATGCTGCCGCCACTGTTATGATGTCTCTCTGAACTCCATGCTTCTTAAGGGTTTGATTAAGGATTATTAATCAAACCGTTGATTAATATTCTTCTTCAGTTTAGACAAGGAATCATAGGTATAGCTGCCGATATATGTGAAATGTTTTCACAAATAAAGATACGTGTCGCCGATCAATGCGCGAGTTATGTATACACATGATCATAAGGACGTACCCACTTCAACATACTTCAACATGTATCTTAACCTATTTCAATAAAACACAACATTGATTTAAACATTAAAACTAAACATGTATGTAAACATACAAATGTAGCCAAACATTAACTACTCTCAGTTACTACTATTACTCTCTTTATGTAAACAATAATCATAAGCAACATCATAATTCGATATACATATATTTTGCATAGTAACGGTAGAACATGATATGTCACTAAGAAAATTCAGGTAGACGCTTGTTCTGTACTCTGAGCAGCATATTGTAAAGTACAGTATTTTATATTGCCATGCAAAGCTCATACGATAAATTAAGTTCAGTTTGTTTTTGGCGGTCATCGAAGATGTTTGTAAGAAATCAATAAAATTATAAACAAAACTATACAATAACCTGTATTTTGATTTGGCCGCTAAACGACCCACATAACTGGCGCAGTCGGACACCTATAGTGCTATAAAAAGTCGCGTATATAATTACCATTAATCTCTTTTAAACATTATTAATTAGTGATTGCAAAAGAATATTGCAAAATAAAGTGATTATTGGCTGCGTGAACTTGCATCAAGTGAACATTGGTGTTTATTACATAGACTACAGAGGACCAGGGCACACATTCGTGGCGAATTTCAATTCATTGGCCCAGGAGAACGCAATTAACTACGTCCATCATCACTTTTGCCACATTGGATATCTGTAAGTATGTAAGTCGATTAATTTGAAAACGTAGGATTATAATGAGAGCCATTCGAAATAAAGTTACAGGTCAAGCAAACGAAGTTTTGAATATGTTTGGTACCACATTAGATTGGGGTCAAATTAAACAAAACCTCATTTTGCATTATTCTGATAAAAGAAATGAAACATCATTAATTAGAGACCTCCATACTATAAAACAATCGAATGATACTTTAGAACGTTTTTATTCAAAAATAATTGAAATTTTGTCAACTCTAAATAATCATTTGAAAATACACGAGAGTGATTCTAATGTTATTTTAGCTAAAAGTGGTCTATATTCAGAAATGTGTTTGAATACATTTTTGATTGGTTTAAAGGAACCTTTAGGATCAACTATTAGAGCCATGAGACCATCTTCTATCCAAGAAGCCTTTAATTTGTGTATTAAGGAACAAAATTCATATTATATGAAATATACCGGACCCACTATAAACATTAGACCAATGCGTCCACATTTTTCACAACAACCTTTTCAGAATCCATACATGAATCAAAACGCCATGCATTTTAGACCAAGACCAAACATAAATACTCTACCAACAAATATACAAACCTTTGTACCAAATTCAAGTAGTAATTTATTTTCTGTAAGACCATGCCATTACCCCCATCAACAACAATTTCAACAGCAACATTATCCAAGTCATTATCAACCTCCAATCATGTTTAACAATAACCAAAATGCATTCGCTCTTATATCTTCAACTTCCAATCAATCCGCTTCTATTCCAATGGACGTATCTAGTGGAAACACAAGAACCACTAGAACTCAACAAACAAATATTAGAGGACAGCCTTTTTTTAATAAACAAAATAATAGCTCTTTTAATAACATTAACACAACCCCAAGACGTAATAATGACATCAGAGAAGTTCATAATATACAAATAAACCCACCTGAATTGAATACTCCTTTAACTTGTAATAACGCTTATCAGTCAAACTACGAAAGCATTAATCCTGGTCAATACTATTATTCTGAGCTCGATCAGTATCTACCAGTAGATAACCAGGTTCCAGCAGATAATCAGGATTATCATAATAACTTTGAAGAGGGCAGCTATGAAATTGATGATTCAAATTTTCGGTTTGCAGCCTCGGAAAACAGATTGGATACCTAAACATAAACAATCATAGCTCAGGAATATTGCCATATATAAATATTCTCTCAAAAACAGGACGTTCACTAAAATTTCTAATCGATACTGGAGCTTCAACCAATTTTATTAACCCTGAGCTCACTAACCCTGATGAACACGAAATTATTAAACCAGTTTTAATAACCACTGTATTTACTAAATACAACCTTAATAGACAAGTAACTCTCCCTGGATTAAAGGAATTAAATACAGGCGAGAAGTTCAAATTTCTAGTTTTTAAATTTCACTCTTATTTCGATGGACTAATAGGTTTGGAAATGATGAACCAGTTGCATGCTAAAGTCAATCTAAAAGATAAAGTTTTAGAAACAAAACATTCTTAAGTCCCACTTCATTTCAAACCTAACTATGTATCAAAAATCATTAAAATTTTTCCAAATTCAAAAATTATTGCAAGAGTTCCAGTGGATATTGAAAAAGGAGATATATATGTGCGACCAACTATCATCGATAAATACCTTAAAATACCTGAGGGAATTTATAGAGCTTCGGACTGGTACAGTAATGTAGAGGTTATAAATTTATCGGATAGAGATCAGCAATTATTTTTAGAGCAACCCTTAAAGGTAGAATTATTTAATAGTTTCAATGAAGTTAATAATATCAACATAAAATATAACTCTGATCTGATAGAAACAATACCACAATATGAGATAACGAATTTACTAAGAACTAACCATCTGAATAAAGAAGAAAAGGAAGCTCTTTTTAGAATATGTAAACATTTTGATGACGTATTTTTTAGAGAAGGCAATGTACTATCTTTTACGAATGCTATAAAACATCGAATTCGAACAAATGATGACTTACCTATTTATACAAAGTCGTATCGATACCCAGAAGTCCATAAAGCAGAAATTAAATCTCAAATACAGGAACTCCTTAGGCAAGGCATCATTAGACCAAGCTACTCCCCATGGAGCAGTCCTATATGGATCGTCCCTAAAAAGGTTGATGCATCAAACAAGCAAAAGTGGAGGATAGTGGTGGATTATCGAAAGTTAAACGATAAAACAATCGGCGATCGATATCCTCTGCCTAACATCACCGATATTTTAGACAAGTTAGGTAGATCTATTTATTTTACAACACTCGACTTGGCCTCTGGTTTTCACCAAATCGAGATAGATTCCAGAGATATTAGTAAAACAGCGTTTACAGTAGATCATGGACATTACGAATTTATTCGAATGCCATTCGGCCTTAAAAATGCCCCTTCTACATTTCAAAGGGTAATCGATCATGTTTTGAAAGACTTACAAGGACAAATATGTCTCGTTTATATGGACGACATAATCGTGTACTCTTCATCGCTTCAGCAACACACAGAAAATCTAAATAAAGTCCTTTCTAGATTAAGACAGTTCAATTTAAAAGTTCAGCTCGATAAATCTGAGTTTTTTTTGCAAAGAAGTTGCTTTTCTTGGTCATATTGTGACTTCGCAAGGCGTTAAACCTAACCCTGACAAAATTGATGCAATAAAACGATTTCCTATCCCCCGTACCACAAAACAAATAAAATCTTTTCTTGGGTTACTGGGGTACTACAGGAAATTTATACAAGATTTTGCGAAATTAACAAAACCACTTACGGAGTGTTTAAAAAAAAGGAAGAAAAATTAAACTTGATGAAAGATATATCCGTTGTTTCGAGCATTGTAAAGACATTCTTAGTAATGACCCGCTTTTGCAATACCCTGATTTTTCAAAACCATTTAACTTGACAACAGATGCAAGTAATTTTGCAATAGGTGCAATTTTGAGTCAAGGACAGATTGGAAATGATAAGCCTGTTTCATATGCATCTCGAACATTGTCAGAAACCGAAACAAGATACAGTACCATAGAAAAGGAGTTATTAGCTATTTATTGGGCAGTCAAGCATTTCCGTCCTTATCTTTACGGACGAAAATTTTTGATAGTTACTGACCACAAGCCCCTTACATGGCTCTTTTCATTAAAAGATGCCAACACCAAACTTATAGGTTGGCGATTAAAACTCGAAGAGTATGAATACGAGATTCACTATAAAAAGGGAAAAGAAAATACCAACGCCGATGCATTGAGTCGCATAGAATTGAATATTAACGAATCAATTCAAAATAATGTGTCTGACATAGAAACTCTATCTACTATTCATTCTGCTCAAGAAAATTTAGACGTTGATATTCCAATATCTGAGCGGCCTTTAAATGAATTTGGTGAACAAGTAGTTTTAGAAAAATCAGACAGAGTAATGAAACCACAAATGGTTTATAAAATACTTTTTGAGACAAAACATCGAAGAACTTTTAGACAACCAAACATACAAGATGAACAAGTAATTACCTCCATTCTCAAGAAATATCTTCTTCCGAAAAAACACACAGCTATATACACTGATAATGAGACATTTCGGGTGGTTCAATCAGTTTATTCAAAAGTGTTTGCTAACCGTAAGATATTTAAATTAGTTCGTTGTATGGAGAAATTAATTGATTTAGATAGTACCGATGATCAAGATGAAATAATTAATGAATATCATGTAAAGTCTAATCATAGAGGGATTAATGAAACTCATCAACACCTACGTAGAACATATTATTTTCCAAACATGAAAAACAAAATTTCAGAAATTATTAATAACTGCGAACCATGTCAATTATTAAAATACGATAGACACCCTCCAAAAATAAAATATGAAATGCTTAAATCACCTAACTTACCTTTAGATACTCTTCATATAGATGTATATGCGATTCATAACCAACAAATTTTGACATTGATTGACAGTTTTACGAAATTTGCATCAGCCTACATTTTGTCTGCTCGAAATAGTTTAGATATAATTCAGTCCTTAAGGGAATTTTTCGCACACCATGGCACACCTAATAATATTGTATGCGATTCTGGATCAGAGTTCAACTCGAGTTTATTTAAAGAGTTTTGTAATAGATACGACATAAAATTACATATTACAACACCTCAGAATTCCACAGGTAATTCTCCAGTCGAAAGGTTTCACTCAACACTCACTGAAATTTATAGAGTAATATATGACAAAGATAAAAAACAGATTTCTCAAGATGTGTTAAATGAGGCTCTTACTACTTACAATACGAGTATTCATACAGTTACTAATTTAACACCTTTAGAATTGCTTACAGGTAGAACTCCGAAATTTGTCAATAGTATAAGTTTCGAATCTGAACATGATTTTATTAATAAGTTGCAAATTTTTCAAGAAAATTTATATGAAAAAATAAGAGGAAAGCTAGAAAAACATAATAAAATAAAACATATGAGAGGCTACAATCCGCTATGCGGATCGTTGAATACCCTATCCCATCCCATCCTTTAAATTAATATCCTCAAAATATAGGCCTTATGGCGATGAAATACAGAAAATGACATTGTCACAATATATTGCTCAGACAGTTTCTCAAAATCTTGTGTGGTTCGACAAAAAACAACGTATTTCTATTGCTAATGCCTTGAATTGGGGTATACAAATGGTTTTTGTAAGAAAACGCCCCCAAAATGTGGGCGTAGGTGAAAATGATCTATGGACAAAATGTTTATATTACCATTTCGGAAGTATTTGCATCAAAATTTTTTTTCGAAAGTTTTAAAATTTGGACAAAAAGCGTTTTTTACTAAAAACGCCCCCAAAAAGTGGGCGTGGCAAAAAACTTTGTATGAACGAAATATAGATATTAAAATTGTCTAAATATGCTACTCAGACACTTTTTTGAAATTCCTTACGGTTTGGCCAAAAAATAAGTTTTCCTAAAAAGGGGGCGTGGCAGTGAGCGGATTTCAAAAATTTTTACACTTGTTCTGGTGGCACGGACGAGGATCCTATATACCAAATTTCATTATCCTAGCTCAAAATTTAAGGCCCAAAAACCGCTGACGAACAGACAGACGGACGGACGGACGGACGGACGGACGGACAGACAGACATGGCTAATTCGACTCAGCTAGCGATTCTGAGTCGATCCATATACTTTGAGGTATATGTAGCAAAATTATTTCTCTATGTTACAAACTAAGTATCAAAACTAATATACCCCCCTATGGGATAGGGTATAAACATATGAGAGGCTACAATCCGCTATGCGGATCGTTGAATACCCTATCCCATCCCATCCTTTAAATTAATATCCTCAAAATATAGGCCTTATGGCGATGAAATACAGAAAATGACATTGTCACAATATATTGCTCAGACAGTTTCTCAAAATCTTGTGTGGTTCGACAAAAAACAACGTATTTCTATTGCTAATGCCTTGGGATGGGGTATACAAACGGTTTTTGTAAGAAAACTCCCCCAAAATGTGGGCGTAGGTGAAAATGATCTATGGACAAAATGTTTATATTACCATTTCGGAAGTATTTGCATCAAAATTTTTTTCGAAAGTTTTAAAATTTGGACAAAAAAGGTTTTTTACTAAAAACGCCCATAAAAAGTGGGCGTGGCAAAAAACTTTGTATGAACGAAATATAGATATTAGGATTGTCTAAATATGCTACTCAGACACTTTTTGAAATTCCTTACGGTTTGGCCAAAAAAAAGGTTTTCCTAAAAAGGGGGCGTGGCAGTGGGCGGATTTCAAAAATTTTTACACTTGTTCTGGTGGCACGGACGAGGATCCTATATACCAAATTTCATTATCCTAGCTCAAAATTTAAGGCCCAAAAACCGCTGACGAACAGACAGACGGACGGACGGACGGACGGACGGACAGACAGACATGGCTAATTCGATTCAGCTAGCGATTCTGAGCCGATCCATATACTTTGAGGTATATGTAGCAAAATTATTTCTCTATGTTACAAACTAAGTATCAAAACTAATATACCCCCCTATGGGATAGGGTATAAACACAATTGATAGACTTAACGCTGAAAGAGAAATACCACCAACATTTAACGAAAACGACACAATTTATGAATTTAATAATAGGAGAAACAAACTTGCACCTAGGGCTAAAAAGTTAAAAGCTAAATCAGATAAAAAAGTTGTTGTAATTACAACAAAAAATAGAAAATCTCATAAAAATAAAATAAACACATATGAGAAGGCTACAATCCACTGTGCGGATCGTTGAATACCCTATCCCATCCCATCCTTTAAATTAATATCCTCAAAATATAGGCCTTATTGCGATGAAATACAGAAAATGACATTGTCACAATATATTGCTCAGACAGTTTCTCAAAATCGTTTGTGGTTCGACAAAAAAAAAACGTATTTCTATTGCTAATGCTTTGGGATGGGGTATACAAATGGTTTTTGTAAGAAACCGCCCCCAAAATGTGGGCGTAGGTGAAAATGATCTATGCACAAAATGTTTATATAACCTTTGCGGAAGTATTTGCATCAAAATTTTTTTCGAAAGTTTCAAAATTTGGACAAAAAACTTTTTTTACTAAAAACGCCCCCAAAAAGTGGGCGTGGCAAAAAACTTTGTATGGACGAAATATAGATATTAAGATTGTCTAAATATGTTGCTCAGACACTTTTTTGAAATTCCTCACGGTTTGGCTTAAAACTACGTTTTTTCTAAAAGGGGGCGTGGTAGTGGGCGGATTTTAAAATTTTTTACACTTGTTCTGGTGACTCGGCCAAGGATCCTATATACCAAATTTTATTATCCTAGCTCAAAATTTAAGGCCCAAAAATCGGTGACGAACAGACAGACGGACGGACGGACGGACGGACGGACGGACAGACAGACATGGCTAATTCAACTCAGCTAGCGATTCTGAGTCGATCCATATACTTTGAGGTATATGTAGCAAAATTATTTCTCTATATTACAAACTATGTATCAAAACTAATATACCCCCCTATGGGATAGGGTATAAACATATGAGAGGCTACAATCCGCTATGCGGATCGTTGAATACCCTATCCCATCCCATCCTTTAAATTAATATCCTCAAAATATAGGCCTTATGGCGATGAAATACAGAAAATGACATTGTCACAATATATTGCTCAGACAGTTTCTCAAAATCTTGTGTGGTTCGACAAAAAACAACGTATTTCTATTGCTAATGCCTTGGGATGGGGTATACAAACGGTTTTTGTAAGAAAACTCCCCCAAAATGTGGGCGTAGGTGAAAATGATCTATGGACAAAATGTTTATATTACCATTTCGGAAGTATTTGCATCAAAATTTTTTTCGAAAGTTTTAAAATTTGGACAAAAAAGGTTTTTTACTAAAAACGCCCATAAAAAGTGGGCGTGGCAAAAAACTTTGTATGAACGAAATATAGATATTAGGATTGTCTAAATATGCTACTCAGACACTTTTTGAAATTCCTTACGGTTTGGCCAAAAAAAAGGTTTTCCTAAAAAGGGGGCGTGGCAGTGGGCGGATTTCAAAAATTTTTACACTTGTTCTGGTGGCACGGACGAGGATCCTATATACCAAATTTCATTATCCTAGCTCAAAATTTAAGGCCCAAAAACCGCTGACGAACAGACAGACGGACGGACGGACGGACGGACGGACAGACAGACATGGCTAATTCGATTCAGCTAGCGATTCTGAGCCGATCCATATACTTTGAGGTATATGTAGCAAAATTATTTCTCTATGTTACAAACTAAGTATCAAAACTAATATACCCCCCTATGGGATAGGGTATAAACACAATTGATAGACTTAACGCTGAAAGAGAAATACCACCAACATTTAACGAAAACGACACAATTTATGAATTTAATAATAGGAGAAACAAACTTGCACCTAGGGCTAAAAAGTTAAAAGCTAAATCAGATAAAAAAGTTGTTGTAATTACAACAAAAAATAGAAAATCTCATAAAAATAAAATAAACACATATGAGAAGGCTACAATCCACTGTGCGGATCGTTGAATACCCTATCCCATCCCATCCTTTAAATTAATATCCTCAAAATATAGGCCTTATTGCGATGAAATACAGAAAATGACATTGTCACAATATATTGCTCAGACAGTTTCTCAAAATCGTTTGTGGTTCGACAAAAAAAAAACGTATTTCTATTGCTAATGCTTTGGGATGGGGTATACAAATGGTTTTTGTAAGAAACCGCCCCCAAAATGTGGGCGTAGGTGAAAATGATCTATGCACAAAATGTTTATATAACCTTTGCGGAAGTATTTGCATCAAAATTTTTTTCGAAAGTTTCAAAATTTGGACAAAAAACTTTTTTTACTAAAAACGCCCCCAAAAAGTGGGCGTGGCAAAAAACTTTGTATGGACGAAATATAGATATTAAGATTGTCTAAATATGTTGCTCAGACACTTTTTTGAAATTCCTCACGGTTTGGCTTAAAACTACGTTTTTTCTAAAAGGGGGCGTGGTAGTGGGCGGATTTTAAAATTTTTTACACTTGTTCTGGTGACTCGGCCAAGGATCCTATATACCAAATTTTATTATCCTAGCTCAAAATTTAAGGCCCAAAAATCGGTGACGAACAGACAGACGGACGGACGGACGGACGGACGGACGGACAGACAGACATGGCTAATTCAACTCAGCTAGCGATTCTGAGTCGATCCATATACTTTGAGGTATATGTAGCAAAATTATTTCTCTATATTACAAACTATGTATCAAAACTAATATACCCCCCTATGGGATAGGGTATAAACATATGAGAGGCTACAATCCGCTATTCGGATCGTTGAATACCCTATCCCATCCCATCCTTTTAATTAATATCCTCAAAATATAGGCCTTATTGCGATGAAATACAGAAAATGACATTGTCACAATATATTGCTCAGACAGTTTCTCAAAATCTTGTGTGGTTCGACAAAAAACAACGTATTTCTATTGCTAATGCCTTGGGATGGGGTATACAAATGGTTTTTGTAAGAAAACGCCCCCAAAATGTGGGCGTAGGTGAAAATGATTTATGGACAAAATGTTTATATTACCATTGCGGAAGTATTTGCATCAAAAATTTTTTCGAAAGTTATAAAATTTGGACAAAAAGCGTTTTTTACTAAAAACGCCCCCAAAAAGTGGGCGTGTCAAAAAACTTTGTATGAACGAAATATAGATATTAGGATTGTCTAAATATGCTACTCAGACACTTTTTTGAAATTCCTTACGATTTGGCCAAAAAATAGGTTTTCCTAAAAAGGGGGCGTGGCAGTGGGCGGATTTCAAAAATTTTTACACTTGTTCTGGTGGCACGGACGAGGATCCTATATACCAAATTTCATTATCCTATCTCAAAATTTAAGGCCCAAAAACCGCTGACGAACAGACAGACGGACGGACGGACGGACGGACGGACGGACGGACAGACAGACATGGCTAATTCGACTCAGCTAGCGATTCTGAGCCGATCCATATACTTTGAGGTATATGTAGCAAAATTATTTCTCTATGTTACAAACTAAGTATCAAAACTAATATACCCCCCTATGGGATAGGGTATAAACATATGAGAGGCTACAATCCGCTATGCGGATCGTTGAATACCCTATCCCATCCCAACCTTTAAATTAATATCCTCAAAATATAGGCCTTATGGCGATGAAATACAGAAAGTGACATTGTCACAATATATTGCTCAGACAGTTTCTCAAAATCTTGTGTGGTTCGACAAAAAACAACGTATTTCTATTGCTAATACCTTGGGATGGGGTATACAAATGGTTTTTGTAAGAAAACGCCCCCAAAATGTGGGCGTAGGTGAAAATGATCTATGGACAAAATGTTTATATTACCATTGCGGAAGTATTTGCATCAAAAATTTTTTCGAAAGTTTTAATTTTTGGACAAAAAGCGTTTTTTACTAAAAACGCCCCCAAAAAGTGGGCGTGGGAAAAAAACTTTGTATGAACGAAATATAGATATAAGGATTGTCTACATATGCTACTCAGACACTTTTTTGAAATTCCTTACGGTTTGGCCAAAAAAATAAGTTTTCCTAAAAAGGGGGCATGGCAGTGGGCGGATTTCAAAAATTTTTACACTTGTTCTGGTGGCACGGACGAGGATCCTATATACCAAATTTCATTATCCTAGCTCAAAATTTAAGGCCCAAAAACCGCTGACGAACAGACGGACGGACGGACGGACAGACAGACATGGCTAATTCGACTCAGCTAGCGATTCTGAGTCGATCCATATACTTTGAGGTATATGTAGCAAAATTATTTCTCTATGTTACAAACTAAGTATCAAAACTAATATACCCCCCTATGGGATAGGGTATAAAGAAAAAAAAAATTTAAAAACTGTAGTGGAAATTAATTGTTGGCTTAACAACCAACTAAGTAATTTTTATTTAAATAATTTTGAAATGTATGATGTCAGCTGGACCTATTCAAGAAATCCGTTACAATAAAAAATGAAAAATACAAAATATTAGGCTGAATTCAAATGGGTTCAAAAATCTCATATATTATGAATTATAAAAAAAAATAAACATAAAAAAATATACTGTGGCTATTCTGTCATTGTATAAATGTATACTTGTATGCTCCCAGTTCTAATATATTATTGCCCTCTCCATATCCAATCCCATTCCACAATTCTCAAGAGTGAATATTGATACTTATCAATTAAGACAATTACACATATTTAAATCAATGGGCACACACAAATCATATAAGACATACTAACAACATCAAAACTTCATCTACACTTAATTCATGAGACATTAAGTACTTCAAGCGATCACAACCTAAAAATATCCTGAGTTCTGGCAACTTACAATAAGAAACATCAACATTTCACCAAAATTCTCAACATTCGGCTATTCATCTTTATATCAAAACATGGTTACATTATTGAGCTGTACCATCATCGTCTTCAACCCTGGATGTTACACTTCAGTTTGGGGGCGGAGGAGTTATGTATACACATGATCATAAGGACGTACCCACTTCAACATACTTCAACATGTATCTTAACCTAGTTCAATAAAACACAACATTGATTTAAACATTAAAACTAAACATGTATGTAAACATACAAATGTAGCCAAACATTAACTACTCTCAGTTACTACTATTACTCTCTTTATGTAAACAATAATCATAAGCAACATCATAATTCGATATACATATATTTTGCATAGTAACGGTAGAACATGATATGTCACTAAGAAAATTCAGGTAGACGCTTGTTCTGTACTCTGAGCAGCATATTGTAAAGTACAGTATTTTATATTGCCATGCAAAGCTCATACGATAAATTAAGTTCAGTTTGTTTTTGGCGGTCATCGAAGATGTTTGTAAGAAATCAATAAAATTATAAACAAAACTATACAATAACCTGTATTTTGATTTGGCCGCTAAACGACCCACATAACTCGCGCAACGATTCCTTTGGAGATACGGTGATTGCAGACAGCCCATTCAGCAATATGTGATGACCTCGATGATTTTTGGAGCCTTGTGCTCGCCTTGCAGTGCGGAATATGTTAGGAATCGAAATGCTTAAGATTATTTACAACAGTTTCCTGAATCCCGCAAAAGCTGTTAAGGAAAAACATTATGTTGACGACTTTGTAGTAAGCTTTTCATCAGAACAAGCAGCCGAGAGAATACGCCGTCAAGTCGTCAACATTAATGCCGAAGCTGGGATCAAATTAATGGGTTTCATATCTAATTCAAACTTCTTTGCATTACTATGGAACGACAAGCATCAGCAGATAAAGTCCTGGGAATGTTCTGGGATATTTCGACAGACACCTTTCGATTCTAGACCAAGTTGCACCGGATTCCACAAGAAGTATTGCAAGAAGTTCGAGCTCCAACAAAGCGTGAATTACTTGGCATAGTAATGGCTGTCTTCGATTCATATGGCCTGCTAGCTGACTTCTTGGTACTTTCAAAAAATTTAGTGCAACATTCATGGAAGTACAACCTTGAGTGGGACGATCTTATTCCATCCGAAATGCATACGAAGTGGATTCTGAGAGTTCATGGTCGAATGGAAGAAGCTTTCTGCTCACCTTTTGAAGCCAGGCATCCTATAGTTTTACTTTCACGTAAAATGTCACCATCAAAATACGGCCGTGACAATAAACGAGACAAGACAAAAAATTCTGGATCCCCAACATCAAAGTAGTATTGAAAGCCGTGCGACATAACTGTCAACATTGTCAAATCGATAGAGCCGGGCCTATTCCACCTTTTATGGGACAGTTACCTGAAGACCGAGTGACTCCTTACGTTCGCCCTTTCACGTATACAGGTGTTGACTTGTTTGGCCCATTAAATGTTTCCGTTGGTCGGCGACGAGAGAAGAGATGGGCCGTAATCTTTACTTGCTTGATAGTAAGGGCTGCACATCTGGAGCTGGCAGAAAACTTGTCAACCGATGCCTTTATTATTTGCCTTCGAAATTTTAGAAATCGACGTGGGACTCCAAAGCGAATTCGTAGTGACAACGGTACTAATTCTATTGGGGCCCAGAAAGAACTTAAACAGTCCGCACGTCTATTAGATACTGATTGAATCAACGATAAAGTAACGAAGCACAACATCGAATGGGTTTTCAATTTCCCACTGAATCCTAGCTCGGGGGGATGTTGGGAACGCCTAATACAAATTGTTAAATGCCTGCTTTTCAAGACTTTACATGAAACATCGCCGAGAGTTGAGACGCTCAGGAGCATATTGATTGAAGCAGAAAATATTATTAACTCTCGGCCGCTGACACATATTCCCCTATCGACTGAAGAATATGAGCCAATCACTCCTAACCACTTTTTGTTAGGCTGTGTTAATTCTACGCAGACTCCACAACCACCTGGCACAGAAATCTGCCTCAAAAAGCAATGGCGAATTGCTCAAAACCTAAAGGATCGTCTATGGAAAAGATGGGTTATTGAGTACCTGCCTCAACTCCTTGAGCGACCTAAATGGCATGACAAGACCACTCCGCTTGAAGTCAACGATTTAGTCATCATATGTGATCCCACCCTAACTAGAAGCCAGTGGAAAAAGGGACGAATTATAAAAGATTTTCGTGCCAAAGATGGTCACGTCCGTGTGGCTGAAGTAAAGACAACTCAGGGATCAATACGTCGACCGGTCACGAAACTAGCCGTTTTGTCAGTAGAAGTTGAATCGATGACATGCAGGTGGCGTCGTGGCGAGAAGGAAAACTAAAAAGTATCTTAATCAGCCGACAGACGGGATAGTGAAAAGATACAACAAGAAAACGACAACTACAACGATAACGATCGTCTATCTTTGATACTTGAGATTGTTAAAATTAATTCTGAGCCTTCTGCCCTATGAAATTTTATATCGATAAATAGTTTTTCATTAAATAAATACATTTAATAAATACAGATTTTATAATACATTTGTGTTATTTGCCGTCGACTTTACAGACCTAATTTTTTTTCATTTAAGTGGCGCTACAGTCCGGGATGAACCTGGGCCTCAACCAACATGCCTCTCCAATTAGCCCAGTCCTTAGCTAACTGCCTCCAGTTGCGCACTCCAATTTGGTTGAGGTCGGTTTCTACTTGTGCGCGCCACTTAAGGCGAGGTCTTCCTCTACTGCGTCCGACGTCTGGCTGGGAATCGAAGACTCTGCGAGCCGGGCTTTACTACTAAAAAGTCTTCTTAGCCCGAAGAAACAGCGATTGGCAAGAGTAATTCGTCGTTTGATTTCTGACGAGATGTTGTCGTCAGAGTTAATAGCGGAGCCGAGGTAGACAAAGTCCCGTACTACCTCAAAGTTATATCTATCAATGGTGACGTTCTGTCGAATTGGTCGATGTTGTGTGTCCTTTCGTCTTACCCTCATTTACTGCTAAACCCATTTTTGCCGCTTCCTTCTATATAACGGGTGATTTTTTAGCTGGTTTGGTTTTGGCAACACTGGTTTTGACAGCTGACGTGTGTTTACTACCTTGCGTCACTGTCAAACGGCTTCAGTTTGGTTTGCAATTTAACCGTGGATCGTCTTACAAATAAACAACGCTTGCAAATTATTGAATTTCACTATCAAAATTCGTGCTCGGTTCGAAATGTTCATCGCGCGCTGCTTCCATTTTATGATCGGCATTCTCGACCTTCTGAGCAGTCTATTCGGAAGATTGTGACCAAATTTCGCACCAAATTTACTTTGTTGGACATTAAACCACCAACACGTTTACGTACTGTGCGTAGTGAAGAAAATATTGCGGCCGTATCAGCTAGTGTGACAGAAGACCGCGAAATGTCGATTCGGCGCCGTTCCCAGCAGTTAGGCCTTTGTTACAGCACTACGTGGAAAATTTTGCGGAAGGATTTGGGCGTAAAGCCTTTTAAGATACAGCTGGTGCAAGAACTAAAGCCAGCCGACCTACCACAACGCCGAATTTTTGGTGAATGGGCTCTTGGAAAGCTGGCCGAGGATCCGCTTTTTTATCGAAAAATTGTGTTCAGCGATGAGGCTCATTTTTGGTTGAATGGGTACGTAAATAAGCAAAATTGCCGCATTTGGAGTGAAGATCAGCCAGAAGCATTGCAACAGCTACCAATGCATCCCGAAAAAGCCACTGTTTGGTGCGGTTTATGGGCCGGCGGCATTATTGGGCCATATTTCTTCAAAGATGATGCGAATCGCAGCGTTACTGTCAATGGTGAACGCTACCGAGCGATGATAACAAACTTTTTTTTGCCCGAAATGGAAGTTCTTGACTTGCATGATATGTGGTTTCAACAAGACGGTGCCACATGCCACACAGCACGCGAAACAATGGCGCAATTGCGAGGCGAGTTTGGTGAACAGTTAATTTCACGTTTCGGGCCGGTCAATTGGCCGCCTAGATCGTGCGATTTGACACCATTAGATTATTTTTTGTGGGGGTATGTCAAGGCTAATGTCTATAGGGACAAGCCCGCTTCGATTGACGCACTGGAAGCCAACATCAATGCATTCATTCGTGAGATACCGGCCGATATGTGTGAAAGAGTATGCCAAAATTGGACTCAGCGGATGGGCTACCTGAGACGCAGCCGCGGTCAACATTTGCATGAAATTATCTTTAAACATTAAATTGCAAGGTTCAAACTATCGATTCAAATAAATATTTCATTCATTTTTTCGAATTTTTTGTGTTTTTTTTTTTAAAAAAGTTCTAAACCTCTTAAAAAATCACCTGTTACTAGCAAACGTGGCTATGACATCACGTTGAGTCCTACCAATGATGTCAATATCGTCGGCGTATGCTAGTAGTTGCACCGATTTTTGGAGAATTGTGCCTCTGGTGTTGGCTCGGGAGTTTTGCACAATCCTCTCAGGATTCAAATTGAAAAAGTCACATGACAGCGCATCGCCTTGCCTTAACCCTTTTTTGGTATCGAATGTGTCGGTGAGGTCGTTTCCGACCCTGATGGTGCAGCGATAATTCTCCATCGTCATCCTGCACAAACGGACGAGTTTGGACGGTATACCAAAACTAGACATGGCTCTGTATAGTTCGTCTCTATAAATGCTGTCGTATGCGGCTTTGAAATCGATAAATAGGTGGTGAATATCGATTTGGACTTTTTGGGTTTTTTCCAGGATCTGCCGAAGTATGAAAATTTGGTCGATTGTGGACTTTCCTGGCCTAAAACCACACTGATAAGGGCCGATCAGGTTGTTGGTAAACGGTTTCAGGCGTTCACATATTACGGCAGATTGGATATTGTAGGCGATGTTGAGTAGACTTATGCCTCTGTAGTTGGCGCAGTTCAGAAGGTCTCCTTTTTTGTGGATGGGGCGAACGATGCTGAGGTTCCATTCTTCAGGCATGCTTTCAACCGACCAGGATTTGGCTTATGAGTTGGTGGATGTTGCTTACCAAGTCATCTCCGCAAGCTTTATAAAGCTCAGCGGGAAGGCCGTCATTTCCGGCGCCCTTATTAAGCTTGAGTTTATATATAGCTATCCTCTTTTCACTTAGGTCAGGTTGCCAATATTAAATGATTCGTTTTGCCTGACAGCGGAATGTTGTTCGTCATCACCGTTTAACAGTCTGCAGAAGTGGTTCTTCCATATCCTGGGTACAGTAATATTACAAAGTTATTGATTGCTTAAACTAAAACTCTACATCTCCCCCCTTTTTTTTTCATATCTACATACAATTTATTTATATACAATAATTTTAATATATTTTAATAAATTCAATATTGCTTGCAATCTATGTGGACAATAAATTCTTACTCTCTTTTCCTTATAAAAAACGAATTTCTGCGTAACATTCGGCCGTCTTCAAGTTGAATCCAATAAGACCTTGGTGCATCTTTTAACTTTTCTATTATTTTTCCTGGCATCCAGGTTTTTGAATCCTTCATCCATATTTTTTGATTTTTTATAAATTCATTTTTTATCTTCGCTGTTTTATCATAATATCTTTTATTAATTTTGTTATTAGCAATCAAAACTGGTACAACTTTATTGTTAAGGCTTTTATTTTTAAACAGATCGGTTTTGCATGGAACTAGAGTTCGAGTTTTTCTACCCATTATAATCTCACATGGTGAGAACATAGAGTTTTTTATTGGAGTATTTCTATACTCTAATAGCGACAACCATAGATTACTCCCATCCTCCTTGCATTTCCTGATTAATTTTTTTTGAAACCTGCACTAGCCTCTCAGCAAACCCATTTGATTTTGGGTATCGCGGGCTTGTTGTAGATACCTCAATATCTAAATCACTGCAGAACTGCCGAAATTCAAACGACCCAAAAGGAACATTATCCGCAATAATTTTTCTTGGCAAACCGTGAGTGGCGAATATAGGTAATAAACTATTTATTACTGTCTGAGAAGTCTTTTTTGATACAGGTATAATCTCTAAGTATTTTGAAAAATAATCACCCAAAACTAAATAATTTTTGCCTTCTATTTCCATAAAGTCCATGCCAATTTTATAAAAAGGGATATCCGGAATCTCGTGACTAATCATGGGTTCCTTTTTGTTATCAGATCTGAACTTTTGGCATATTTTGCATTTTATTATAATGTTCTCTATATCTTGGTTTAAGGACGGCCAATATACTAACGTTCTAGCACGAGCCTTTGTTTTCTCAATTCCAAGATGAGAACTATGCAATTTTTCTAGTGTATCGTCGCGTAATGTCATCGGAACAAAAAGTCTATCGTTAAAAAACAACAAATTATCCGTGGTAAATAAGTCTTGCCTAATATTCCAAAAAACTCTTATACTCATTGGAAGTTGGGATTTATTTTTTGGCCATCCTTCCAATATAATCCTTTTTAAATCTCTCAACTGGTTATCTTTTTCCGTTTCCTTTTGAAAAATTTGTTTCTTTTCTTCACTAACGTTAATAGAATGAACCATTTCGTTTAACCCTTCAATTTCCGATAGCACAATTTCTTTCCCAAAATTTCTCGACAGTGAATCTGCAACATATAAAAACTTTCCCGGTAAGTATTTAAAACTCAACCTATATTTTTGAAGTCTTAGCTTCATTCTTTGCAACCGTGCTGATGGTATCTTGTGGTATTCTTTGGACATTATACCCAAAAGTGGTCTGTGATCTGTCACTATCTCAACCTCAAATCCATAAATATAGGCGTGGAATTTTTGGCATGCAAACACGACCGCGAGGAATTCTTTTTCAATTTGTGCGTACTGCACTTCTGCATCTGAAAGACTTCTGGACGCGAAGCATACTGGTCTACCCTTTTGCATGAGACAACAACCAAGTCCAAACTGCGATGCATCCGTTTGAACTGTAATGCATTCCTTACAATCAAATGGGCGCAATGCCGGTGCATTAATAATGCACCATTTTATTTTTTCTAAACATTTTGTGTGACAATCCAACCACTGAAACACCACATCTTTCGAAAGTAATTCTCTTAATGGATGAGATATTTCGGCTAACTCGGGTATGTAATCTCTTACATAATTTACTAAGCCAAGCAGCTTTTGTAACTCATTTTTAGTTTTCGGAATTCCCATTTTCTCTATACCTTCCATTCGTGTTCTATCTACTTCTATCCCGTCTCCCGAAATTAAATGACCCAAAAAACTTACTTTATTTTGCCTATACTGAAGTTTTGACTTATTAAATTTTATTCCTTTCTCCAAAGCCCTTTTCATTATTTTTTCTACTATAGCGTCATGCTCCTCTTCATTTTCTGCGGCTACTAAAAAATCATCGATATATATAATAACACCCCCTATATCGCCAAAATTGTTTTCATTCATTTTCTGAAATACTTCAGCTGCAATTTTTAATCCAAAAGGTAACCTTTTGAAACGGTAACACCCAAAAGGCGTGCTAAAAGTGCATAATTTTTTCGAAGCATCGTCTAATTTCACTTGCCAATAGCCGTCTTTCATGTCAAATACCGAAAAAACTTTTTTGTTACTTAACTTCGATTTAATTTTTTCGAACGATGGAATTTCGTGAATATGATCTTTTACAGCTTCGTTAATAGCTTGAGGACTCAAACAAATACGGATTTTCTTATTAGGTTTTTCAACTATAACAATATTTGAAACCCATTCTGCAGGCTCATCGACAACTTCAATGATATCTCTGTCGCAAAGAGATTTTAATTCATTTTTTAATGGTTTTTCTAATGATATGGCAATCCTCCGTGCTGGTTTCACAACAGGAGTAACATTGCTCTTTAATTCAATGTGAAAATCATCACAAAAACAACCTAGTCCATCAAATAAGCATGCATATTTTTCTAATAATTTTGTTTTTTCACTTATGTCAATGCTATTAATTCTTTTAATTAATCCTAACCTTATACAACTGCTTAGACCCAAAACAGGAGTATTGCCTACTTCAACAACAAACGAGTGGTGGGTGCACGACTGGGTCGTACGCAACTTTCTCTTTCACAGCAAGTTGGGCGTAAGATCTAATCATAAGCATTTTGATTATTGATGCTCAAATGTCAAATAATGTCGAAATGTATTTATACGAATTTTTACTCCAAAATTTGAAGGAATCGATGTCAATGTGAAAAATAATGATTTTCCGTTTTTGGCCAAAACTGAAAATTCCGTTTAGTAATAGTTGGGCTAAAACTAATTATGTGGAATTGCTTCAAGCTGTAATAGTAGTATATGTATTAAATTTCATTCAATTTGACACAATAGTTTGCGAGATATTAACACTTTTCTTTATATGGCCTAAATGACAAAATCCGTTATATGGATTTTCTCGAGAAAACTGGGTATGCAGTTTTGTTGGAACTAATATGGTTATAGTATATATAAAGTTTAATCAAAATCGTTAGAGCCGTTTTCGAGAAAATTGAGGTTATGTGTAATTTTTATATGGCAGGTACCAGTTTTAACATGGCTAAAAGCAAACAAAAAAAATGGCCTAGAATTATGACCAAAATAAGCTTGGATACGAATTTTGAAGAAAATCGGTCAAGCCGTTTAGGCTGGGGAGACCGTCACGGACAGACGGACCGACGGACCGACGGACCGACGGACCGACGGACCGACAGACCGACGGACCGACGGACGGAATTCCAAAAACCACTTTTTTAGGCTCCGCTATCATCGTAATGTTAGAATCAATCAAAATCTCGAGGTCGAAAATTTTCACGAAAACAATATCTTTCTCTTTGTAAGAGAAAGTTAAAAAATTTAAAGTTACAATTCTATCATGCACCTTACAATCTAGTTCCACGCTACCTGCTATTTTTATTTCGGTTCCTCCATAGCCTTCCAATTTTTCATTGCATTGTACCACTTTTGCATTTTTCATGTTTTTAATGTATTGTATTGGTATCACATTTACATCAGCACCAGTGTCCAATTTAAACTTGATGTTTTTGGATTCAATTTGAAGATTTTCAAACCAGGTAGAATTTCTATCAATAATATTGTTAATATACATTTGTCTGACTTGATTTTTCCTTTTAAAATATATCGCATTAATACAAAAACTATTTTCTTGTTCACCTGTTTCGCGATTTTCAATTGTGATTTCTTGTATGCCTCTCCTTCTACAAACAGAAGAAAAGTGGTTCCTTCCTCTACATGACGAGCACGTTTTACCGAATGCGGGACATTTTCCTTTTACATGACCTTGTCCACAATAAGTACAAGCAAAATTGTTACACATTTCAGACTTTTGTTTGTCACAACCCCTGCAAGAAGATATATTTTTGTTTAAAGAATTTTGATCATAACAGCTTAAATTATTTGCAAAATTTAAATTTTTGTTATATTTAAAATTACCCCCCTTGTTTTGAAATCTTTTTACTAGGTCGATAGCTGCTCTACTTGTTCCTGCAGTGTGCTCCTCCATTTTTCGCATTTGCTCTGCTGAAACCTCTGCTGCCCTTGCCATTTCAATTGCCTTCTCTGCAGTTAAATCATCAGCCGCCAATAATCTTTTTTGCAATTTCTGGTCACTTAATCCATGAACCAGCCTATCTCTCAGCATTCTGTTTTCTTGTACTCCATAGCCACACTTTTTTACCATTTTTTTTTACATCCATTAAAAACTGATCGAATGGTTCTCCAGTAGCCTGATTCCGGCTATGAAAAAGGAAGCTTTCGTAAACTTCGTTGCATTTGGGTTTGCAAAAGTTATGAAACGCTTCGACAACTTTATTGTATTTTTTTTTTGTCGGCCACAGTTATGTCAAGCGAATTGTAAACTTCTATTGCTTCCGAACCCAACGCGTTGAGAAAAATTGCGATTTTGACTGATTCTTCTTTTTTGTCCAATTCAATCGCTGTAGAAAATACCTCAAAATTCTGCCAGAATATCCTCCAGTTTTCTGCTATATTTCCTTCTAATTTGAGTTCTTCTACTTTGCGAATGAAATCCATGTTGGTGTTGTAAAAAATTATCTTCTGCTTCGGTGGTCTTCCGCGTGGTTTTTTGTTTAAAACGGGATGATTTTTTTTAACCGGTTTTACTATGCCCATGTGATGTGTATTTGCATAGATTCACACCGACTGCGCCATGTATTATTTGATGTGCGTTAAATAAAAGACAAGTGTAGTCCATTCGGTGGCTTTATTACAACTGGCGTCCAAGTGTCAACAACATATATAATGTGAGTATGACAGTACCCATTGGATCTCTACCTGGGTACAGTAATATTACAAAGTTATTGATTGCTTAACCGCGCGAAGGTCTTGGCGGTCTCTGGCGATTGCAGTCTTTCGACATTAAAGTTTTTCACAGTATTTCTGTTTTTTTGTGGCGTGGTGGATATCCGCATCCTTACCTTGGCTACAACAAGTGTGGTCCGAGTCGATGTTAGCCCCTCGGAATGTTCGGACATCCGAAATACTGGATGCGTGCCTCTTGTCTATCGCAATGTGATCAATTTGGTTGACTGTTCGTTGATCTGGAGACCGCCATGTCCCCTTATGGATATCGTGTGCTGGCTATAGTCGCATTTCGTTCCGTAGCGAAGTCAATTAGCCTAAGTCCGTTACCAGACGTGTTGTCGTGTAGGCTATATTTTCCGACAGTACTGCTAAAGATGTCTTCTCTTCCTACCTTTGCGTTAAAATTTTGGTAGTCGCTCATAGGTTTTGTCGAGGAGTTCGTAGAAGCAATCGTTAGTTGTATGATCTTTTTCCTCCGTCGGAGCATGAGCGCATATAAGGCTTATGTTGGCGAATTTGGCCTTGATGCTGATTGTTACAATGCGTTCGCTAATGTCTTGAAAACATAAGACTTCTTGCCTAAGTCTGGCACTTATAACAAACCCGCATTGAAATAGTCGCTGTTTCTGCTCCCTATTGCACGGTTCATAGTAGATGTCACAGTTTTTCTTCCTCTTTTTTCCCGGCCCATCCCATCGTATTTCCTGGATGGCAGTAATGTCTGCTTTGTAGCAGTTTAGGGCTTCCGCTAGTTGTTCGCCTGCACCTCTCCTGTTTAATGTTCTCACATTATAGGTGCAGATACGAACGTCGTTGTCCTTTTTTCCGTTTAGCATGGTCGTCAACAATAATATCAGTCCTTTCCGAGGCTATTGGTTGCTTCGTAACATACAGATCTAGTTGAGAAAGTAAAAAAACCAAGCGAAAATTCAAGTTCTTTATGATAAATGGTATTAGGCAAAAATGGAGTTAAACCTTTCATAGGGCATGTGTATTTTACATTGTTGTTCACGAATACCAAATCTAAAACATTGTTAAATTGATTTTCAATTAAATTAAGTTGAAACAGCTCATGGGCGTAAAGTGAATCGACAACAGCGATTTCACATGAGCTGGTAACATTTTGTGGAATAAGGGTTTTTGTGTTTTCATCCTTGCGCCAGTGAATATTATTTAAATTGAAATCGCCTGCAATACAAGGACGTTGATTTGATTTTAAATTAGAAAGAAGATGTTCTATATTCTCCATATGAAGTTTATAAACATCTAAATTTGATTTGCGAAGATAGCTAAGGCAAAAACACATTTCGTTATTCAGTCCAAGTCCACCGACTAAAACAGATATTTGCTCAACTAAATAATTTGTGCTGTTTAATAATTGCAATTGCACTTCTCTTGACAAAAGATCAATTCTTACAGCTATTAAAACGCCACCTCCCCCCAGCATATCAGTTGCAGTGGATCTGTCCTTGCGACACACAGAGTATTCTGATGTAAACAGTTCCATATCAAAACCATATGAGAAGGCTACAATCCGCTGTGCGGACGTTGTGTACCCTATCCCATCCCATTTGTAAACCTAATATCCCCAAAATGGGGACATGGCTTAAAACAGGATGGGGATTAAATATAGAAAATGACATTGTCACAACAAATTGTACGGTTCTACAAAAGACAAGTTTTGGTTTTTATATAAATCGCCCCCAAAAACTGGGCGTGGGTTTAAATGGTCTATAGACAAAATGTTCATATTAATATTACTAATGATTCTGCATCAAAATTTTTTTCGAAAATTTTAAAATTTGACCGAAAAACTTTTTTTATTAAAAACGCCCCCAAAAAGTGGGCGTGGCAAAACAACTTTATATGAACGAAATATAGATATTACGATTCTCTAAATACGCTTTTCAGACACTTTTTTAAAATTCCTTACGGTTTGGCCAAAACATACGTTTTTCTAATAAGGGGACGTGGCAGTAGGCGGATTTCAAAAGTGTTTACACTTGTTCTGCTGGGAGCAACAAAGAGCATGTGTACCAAATCTCATCCTTCTAGCTCAAAATTTAAGGAACAAAAACTGGTGACGTACGGACGGACGGACAGACATGGCTAAATCGATTCAGCTATCGATTCTGAGTCGATCCATATGCTTTGAGGGATATGTAGCTTAATTATTTCTCTATGTTACAAACTATGTATCAAAACTAATACACCCCTATGGGATAGGGTATAAAAACATATGAAAAGGCTACAATCCGCTGTGCGGATCGTTGAATACCCTATCCCATCCTATCCATAAAACGAAAATCCCCCAAAAAAGTGGGCATGGCTAAAAACATGATGTGGATAAAATGATATAGTGACAACAAATTCTTCAGACTGCTTACAAAACACTTTTACGGTTTTACAAGAGACAAGGTTTTCTCCTGCATATGTTATGGGGTGGTGTAATAAAATGGTTTTTATATCAAAACGCCCCGTGGGTTAAATTAATATGTAGACGAAATGTTCATATTAATAATGTTAATGATTCTGCATCAACATTTTTTTTCGAAAAATTTAAAACTTGACCGAAAACAGCTTTTTATTGAAAACGCCCCCAAAAAGTGGGCGTTGCAAAAAACTTTATATAGACGAAATATAGATATTAAGATGGTGTAAATATGTTGTTCAGAAAAGGGGGCGTGGCAGTGGGCGGATTTCAAAAGTTTTTACACATATTCTGTAGGCAGGAACGAGGATCCTATATAACAAATTTCATTATCCTCAAAATTCAAGGCCTAAAAATCGGTGACGTACAGACGGACGGACGGACGGACAGGCAGACATGGCTTAATCGACTCAGCTAGCGATTCTGAGTCGATCCATATACTTTGAAGTATATGTAGCTAAATTATATTAATTATTAAACCGTTGCTTTATATCTTCTAGCAGCAGTTTAACAGCATTATTTGACTGAACAATGCCTAAAAATAATATTAATGAATATACCAATAAATTAATGAATGCTACAGCTTCTTACCTCTTTGGAAAGGCAATAAATTTCCCTTGCCAATGACCCTCATCTCTTGCATAAGATTACTCATTTCATCAAGTATGGAATTCTGCATCTCGAAAGATAAACCATATGCATGAGTTCGGTGTCTTGTGTCTGGATACGGTGTTCTCACGTTCATTACGTCAAACCAGTCATTTGTCTAAAAATTGTTAAAGATTGCCATTAGAAGAGAAATCTTATAACTAAATAATGCAAGTGAGTATTACTAATTTAAATAGCTTCGAGCATTCTTCCCAATTTTGGTTTTTTTAGATAGCCTAAGCTTGCGGCCCTTGTTATTGCTTGGGAAATAGTATGTGAAAATAATTTCGTTGCCATTATCACTTTCTGTCTTTCAGCCCCGACAACGTTTAGGTGACCAGCAGTGATTTTGTGTGTTGTTGTTAATTCCGAGGATGTCCAGGAAAGTAGTGTGAGGATAATTTCCTTACTTACCTCCTTGCCATTTATTTCAAACCCTTGATCCACGAAATGGTTTCGAAGGAGTTTGATTAGATGGGGAACATCCGAAAACACAAAGATCTTGTGTTCATTGTGTGTGAACCTGGAAAGTAAAAATTTAAATGTTGTGTATATTAAAAAACATATGGATAATGAATTCGATATTAACCAAGGCTTATCCATAGTCACATCAAGATTTTTAAATAATCCACGATTTCCCCCACCAAAGTCGCTAACAATAGCAACAGTATTGTTACCACAGTCTTGAATTTTGTCAAGAATTCGACTAATTATGTCTGTTGTCATTTGGCAATCGGTGGCATAAAATACAGGTTGCTTCCACTTGGCAGTTAATCCTAGGAATGATAAATAAAAATGTAATAATTAAATGGTACATGTAAAATGTATATTTACCTCTTAACATTGCCACCTGTACATAACTGGCGGGTGCTAACGTAGTGTCCGAAGACATATCGTAACAGAAGACTTTCCGGATCTTCATCTCATCAAAGCTAAGTACACAAATGTTCTGCGTTTCAAACCCCTTTTTATACCCTATCCCATAGGGGTATATTAGTTTTGATACATAGTTTGTAAAATAGAGAAATAATTTAGCTTCATATACCTCAAAGTATATGGATCGACTCAGAATCGCTAGCTGAGTCGATTTAGCCATGTCTGTCCGTCCGTCCGTCCGTCCGTACGTCACCAGTTTTTGGGCCTTAAATTTTGAGCTAGAAGGATGAAATTTGGTACACGTGCTTTTTGTTGCTCCCAGCAGAACAAGTGTAAAAGTTTTTGGAATCTGCCACGCCCCCTTTTTAGAAAAACGTATTTTTTGGCCAAACCATAAGAATTTTGAAAAAATGTCTGAAAATCGTAGTTAGACAATCGTTATATCTATATTTCGTTCATATAAAGTTTTTTGCCACGCCCACTTTTTGGGGGCGTTTTTAATAAAAAACTTTTAACGGTCAAATTTTAAAATTTTCGAAAAAAAAAATTGATGCAAAATAATTGGTAATATTAAAATAAACATTTCGTCCATAGATCATTTTATCTAAAACCGTTTGTATACCCTACCCCATAGCATATGCAGGAGGAAAACGATGTGTTTTGTCAAACAATAAAATATTCTGATAAACTGTTTGAACAATATATTGTTGTGATAATGTCATTTTCTATATTATAGGCTAACAAAGCCCACTTTTTGGAGATATTAATTTTAAGGATGGGATGGGATAGGGTATTCAACGATCCGCACAGCGGATTGTAGCCTTCTCATATGTTTAATTTATTTACCTGAAATTAGTTAATATAGATATATTTAATACATATACATTTTGAATATTTTACCTTTTGTGAATATTTTTTGCAATTTATTCTCCATATTATTATTAGAAGCTTTTATTATAGCCATATATACTAATTCTACATTACAATTACATTTACATTTTTACAATCTTGTGTATACATATATAAGTTAAATAATTGTTGCGATCTTATGTTTTACAATTAATTCTTCTAAGATTTGAATGTTCCGTTAATAATTGTCTTTTATATTTAATATTTTCTGGTCGTTGTTTCGGTTGGCATAAGCCTCCCCCATTGTTGTCCATAGATTTCTGTTCTTTGCGTCGTTGTACCAGTTGCGATTGAATTTAAGTAGGTCATCATCCGGTATCCATTTTGTTGTTATATTCGTCCATCTTTGGTCCTGTATTCTTGATATGTGTCCTGCCCAGCTCCATTTTAATTGTTTTATTTTTGTGATTACATCTGTTATATTTGTGCGTCTCCTTATTTCATCATTTCTGACTCGTTCTATTTGTCTAATATTTAATAAGTGTCTTTCAATTTTCGTCTGGCAAATTCGAATCATCTCTGCTATGTTTGTTGTTATTGATAATGTCCGTAGTCTATATGTCATAACAGGTAGGATCGTCGAGTCGAATATATATCTTCTCGTGTCTGCTCCTATATTACAATCCAGTATTTGTTTAGTACTCCAGTATTGTTTCCAGCTATTTGTGATTCGTCTGTTGATCTCTTTTTCCTCCTGATTTGAAAATGATTTTATTTGTCCTAGATATAAGTAGTCTTCAACATATTCAATGGCATTATTATATAGTATTATGGGATATTTTATATGATTAGTCATAGCTTTAGTTTTTGTCATATTTATACTTAGTCCATGAATTTTACATGTTGCTGAAAGTTGGTTAAGCATTGTCTGGATGTTGTCAGATTTATTTGACATAAGAACGATATCGCAAGCAAATCTTAAATTGTTCAAACGTTGTCCATGTATTTTTACTCCATACTTATTGGTCCAATTCATTTGCATAAATATATCTTCGAATACAGCTGCGAATAGTGGAGGCGATATTGGATCTCCTTGTCTAACTCCTCTGTTAATTTTGAATTCTCGTCCCGTTTTGTCAGTTTTAATTCTTGCTGTATTGTTGGAATAAATATTTATACCCTATCCCATAGGGGTATACATAGTTTGTAACATAGAGAAATAATTTAGCTACATATACCTCAAAGTATATGGATCGACTCAGAATCGATAGCTGAGTCGATTTAGCCATGTCTGTCCGTCTGTCCGTCCGTCCTTCCGTCCGTCCGTCTGTACGTCACCGATTTTTAGGCCTTAAATTTTGAGCTAGGATAATGAAATTTGGTATATAGGATCCTCGTCTCTGCCTACAGAACAAGTGTAAAAATTTTTGAAATCCGCCCACTGCCACGCCCCCTTTTAAGAAAAACTCAGTTTTTGACCAAACCGTAAGGAATTTTAAAAAAGTTTCTGAACAACATATTTAGACAATATTAATATCTATATTTCGTCTATATAAAGTTTTTTGCCACGCCCACTTTTTGGGGGCATTTTCAATAAAAAACTGTTTTCGGTCAAATTTTAAATTTTTCGAAAAAAATGTTGATGCAGAATCATTAACATTATTAATATGAACATTTCGTCTATATACCATTTTAACCCACGCCCACTTTTTGGGGGCGTTTTTATATAAAAACCATTTTTATACACTACCCCATAACATATGCAAGAGAAAACCTTGTCTTATGTAGAACCGTTAAAGTGTTTTGTAAGCAGTCTGAAGAATTTGTTGTCACTATATCATTTTTTCTATTTATCCACATCGTGTTTTTAGCCATGTCCCCTTTTTTGGGGATTTTAGTTTTATGGATAGGATTGGATAGGGTATTCAACGATCCGCACAGCGGATTGTAGCCTTCTCATATGTTTTTCTTTAAAAAAGTAGGGAACCTCGAAATGGATCACCCTCTAGTTCTGTCGTTGTAATCTTGTACATATATCCTTTTCTGTGCTTGTTTTTATAGTATTTCTTAGATGTTTGAGTTTGCACTTCTCCTCGTTGTTGAGGTTCATATTGTTTCTCAAGTTTTCCCTTTCCTTTATTAGATTTTTGGTGTTTTCTGAAATTTTGTCAATTTTTGTGGCTTTTGTTTTCATTAGAATTGTTTTAGCTGTCGTTTTTATTATTACTTCAAGTTTGTTATAAATAGTCTGAATAACGGTGTCTATATTTTGTACATTTATTTCACATTGGATTTTTCTTATTAATGATTCGTTATATCTTGCTATGATATTAGCTGGAGTCATTCTTGGAACATATAGTTTTCTTTGGTTCCGCTCTAATGTCTTGTGATTTATTGTTATTTTTCCTCTCAGCATTCGGTGATCACTGTCAAATTTTAGTTGTTTTATTATGGATACATCACTTAGGGTTTTCTGTTTATTTGTCAATATCAATATATGTATTTCGTTTCTTGTGTCTGGTGATATCCATGTCCATTTGTCTGCGTCCTTTTTTTCAAAGAACGTATCTCCATATTAATACGTTCAAACTCGGATTTGTTTAACATTTTTTTAGGTGAACGTATTTGGAGTTGGTAATCTTTGCATTCTTTCATCATGTTAAAATTCTCTAGCTTTAAGCTTCCACTAAATATGGTTAGAGTTGTTATTTTCGGTACTTACAATAATAAGCATCAACTTACATCTCTTGTTTTAAAAGATCAATTTGATGCTGCAACTGATTTGTAGTTTCGTCTACAATATCTACAACGTTGTTGTTCATGTTGTTGATCTGCATCATCAGGTTTGGCTGGCTCAGGAACAATTGGGGGAACTGGGGTTTCTTTCAATAAGCTTGCGATCATATTCTGCTTTGTTTAATGTATCATTATCTTATCCCTGGATGAAGGTACCACCGTGGACTGTGGTTCAACGGTTGGACAAGCCAAGTCCGTTTCTTTCGCATAATCCTTCAATTATATATTAAGCATATGAGAAGGCTACAATCCGATGTGCAGATCGTTGAATACCCTATCCCATCCTATCCATAAAACTAAAATCCCCAAAAATAAGTGGGCATGGCTAAAAACACGATGTGGATAAAATAGAAAAAATGATATAGTGACAACAAATTCTTCAGACTGCTTACAAAACAATTTTACGGTTCTACAAAAGACAATGTTTTCTCTGCATATGTTATGGGTTCGTGTAGAAACATATGAGAAGGCTACAATCCGCTGTGCGGATCGTTGAATACCCTATCCCATCCTATACATAAAACTAAAATCCCCAAAAATAAGTGGGCATGGCTAAAAACACGATGTGGATAAAATAGAAAAAATGATATAGTGACAACAAATTCATCAGACTGCTTACAAAACACTTTTACGGTTCTACAAAAGACAAGGTTTTCTCCTGCATATGTTATGGGGTAGTGTATAAAAATGGTTTTTATATAAAAACGCCCCCAAAAAGTGGGCGTGGTTTAAAATGGTATATAGACGAAATGTTCACATTAATAATGTTAATGATTCTGCATCAAACATTTTTTCGAAAAATTTAGAATTTGACCAAAACAGTTCTTAATTGAAAATGCCCCCAAAAAGTGGGCGTAGCAAAAAAACTTTATATATACGAAATATAGATATTAAGATTGTCTAAATATGTTGTTCAAAAACTTTTTTAAAATTCCTTATGGTTTGGCCAAAAACTGAGTTTTTCTTAAAAGGGGGCGTGGCAGTGGGCGGATTTCAAAAATTTTTACACTTGTTCTGTAGGGACGGGCGAGGATCCTATATACGAAATTTCATTATCCTAGCTCCGGACGGACGGACGGACGGACAGACAGACATGGCTTAATCGACTCAGCTAGCCAAATTTTAAAAATTTTGATGCACAATAATTGGTAGTATTTATTTGAACATTTCGTCAAAAGACCATTTTAACCCACGCCCACTTTTTGGGGGCGTTTTCCTACAAAAACCATTTGTATGCCCTACCCTAAGTCATATGCAATACAAAAACGTTGTTTTTTGTCGAACCACAAAGATTTTGATAAACTGTCTGAGCAATATATCGTGGCAATGTCATTTTCTGTATTTTATCGCGATAAAGCCTATATTTTGAGGATATTAATTTTAAATATGGGATGGGATAGGGTATTCAACGATCCGCACAGCGGATTGTAGCCTTCTCATATGTTTTTATACCCTATCCCATAGGGGTATATTACTTTTGATACATTGTTTGTAACATAGAGAAATAATTTAGCTACATATACCTAAAAGTATATGGATCGACTCACAATCGCTATTTGAGTCGATTTAGCCATGTCTGTCCGTCCGTCCGTACGTCACCAGTTTTTGGGCCTTAAATTTCGAGCTAGAATGATGAAATTGGGTACACGTCCTCTTTGTTGCTCCCAGCAAAACACGTGTAAAAAATTTTAAAATCCGCCCACTGCCACGCCCCTTTTTTGGAAAACGTAGTTTTATCCAAACCGTAAGGAATTTAAAAAAAAAGTCTTAAGAGTATTAAGAGTATTAAGAGAATCGTTATATCTATATTTCGTCGACATAAAGTTTTTGCCGCGCCCTTTAAAAAATAGAAATAGAAATAGAATAAAAACTTTAATAGAATTAATATGAACATTTCGTCCTCAGACCATTTTAACCCACGCACACTTTTAGGGGTTTCCTACAAAAACCATTTTTATACCCTACCCCAAGGCATTAGCAATAGAAATACGTTGTTTTTGTCGAACCACAAGGGGGGTATATTAGTTTTGACATTAAGTTTGTAACATAGAGAAATAATTTCGATACATATACCTCAAAGTATATGGATCGATTCGGAATCGCTAGCTGAGTCGATTAAGCCATGTCTATCTGTCCGTCCAAGAACAAGTGTAAACATTTTTGAAATCCGCCAACTGCCACGCCCCATTTTAGAAAAACGTAGTTTTATATTTTATATTTTATATTTTATATTTTATATTTTATATTTTATATTTTATATTTTATATTTTATATTTTATATTTTATATTTTATATTTTATATTTTATATTTTATATTTTATATTTTATATTTTATATTTTATATTTTATATTTTATATTTTATATTTTATATTTTATATTTTATATTTTATATTTTATATTTTATATTTTATATTTTATATTTTATATTTTATATTTTATATTTTATATTTTATATTTTATATTTTATATTTTATATTTTATATTTTATATTTTATATTTTATATTTTATATTTTATATTTTATATTTTATATTTTATATTTTATATTTTATATTTTATATTTTATATTTTATATTTATATTTTATATTTTATATTTTATATTTTATATTTTATATTTTTATATTTATATTTATATTTTATATTTTATATTTTATATTATTTATATTTTATATTTTATATTATTTATATTTTATATTTTATATTTTATATTTATTTATTTTTTATATTTTATATTTTTATATTTTATATTTTATATTTTATATTTTATATTTTATATTTTATATTTTATATTTTATATTTTATATTTTATATTTTATATTTTATATTTTATATTTTATATTTTATATTTTATATTTTATATTTTATATTTTATATTTTATATTTTATATTTTATATTTTATATTTTATATTTTATATTTTATATTTTATATTTTATATTTTATATTTTATATTTTATATTTTATATTTTATATTTTATATTTTATATTTTATATTTTATATTTTATATTTTATATTTTATATTTTATATTTTATTATTTTTTTTTTTATATTTTATATTTTATATTTTATATTTTATATTTTATATTTTTATATTTTGATATTTTATATTTTTTATTTTTTATATTTATATTTTATATTTTATATTTTATATTTTATATTTTATATTT